>CM047807.1:32068216-32231152 GCA_026214975.1 Gentiana macrophylla
AATCCCAAAATATTACAGTGCTCCGCCTCCTCAAAACCTCATCCCGCATGTGAGTGAAAGAAAGATTTACAAAGAACAAACCCTTAATTTTTTTACATAACTAAATAAAAGACAACACAATAGATGTTAAACATAAAAATTCAAACGATGGATATTGAAAATTAGGAGGAGTTTGAGATCACTACAATCTTCAACATTTGAAGAATTAAGAAATTTGAAAATAATTATTATCCATAGTAACTTGAATGAATATTTTTTGATGAAAGTATTGAGAGTGGTAGATGAGTGATGTATTTTTTTTTGGGAAGAAGAATGATATATATATATAGATAGTAGTATAATAAAAATAAATTTAAAGCAACGGCTAAATTTTTGTAACGTTAAAAAAAAAAAAAAAGGCATCCCAACGTCTAGATAACGTATCCTTTGAATATATATATATATATATATATATATATATATATATATAGTACTTGAATTGTTTTGGGAATTGACGTCTATTGAAGAAAAAAGGAAAAAGAAAAGGAAAAACAGCTGTTATCCAACGTGGCATTAAATGAAAAGGTTTATAGCAGACAAAACTTTCGATAAAAGTTTTCATTCAATTATCCTAACTCCAACAAAGATAAAAGTTTTCAGAAAGCCTTTTATAAAAAACTGACGCCGGAGACACTTCTGTAGAAAGATTTCCACCAAGGCCGATAATATTGATAAAGCCTTTACAAAAAGTTTTCGCTCCATCGGAAAGAATGCCACATGAGAAAAGCTTTTTAAAGCAACTACAATGATTCTACTACTTCACGGTGTCAAAAGTACAAAAGATATCCTACATGGCATGAGAGTTGTCCGACATACCATATCACTTCACATTCTACACTACAATGGTCTAAATAAAATCTGCTCCTTTTGCTATATTTTCGACCAAGTTAAAATAAAAAACAAATTTAATTTAGACAGGAAGAAGAGGGAAGACAAAAAGAAAGCAAAAATTAATGATTTAAAAGGGTTAAAGTAGGAGAGAGAGTATTCACATTATGATTGAGAATGTGACAGATCCACATCTACAATCACATTCAACAAGCTTACCAACGTGAAAATTTGAGTCATTGCAGGATGTAAAATTTTTACCAATGTGACTTCTGACAAAAAGCAAGCTTCATGAACCGCTTCATGTTCTGACACCTTTTTGCTTTTTGTTTTTTTTTTTTTCTACAACTTTCAATCTCTTCTTTTGTTTTGTTTTGTTTTTTTTTTTTTTTTGGTTTTGATTGTTGTAAAATGATTATAATGCTTATAAAACAATAATACGACAACAGAAAAGCTTTTAATGATCAGAATAAAATGCTGAAAGATAAAAGATTTATAAGTTTAAACGAGGCTGTACAGAGTTTCATAAACCATTTAAAAGGCGATGACTCATGATACTTTTAAGATTTGATATATATACTTCCCTATGGCCATGTGGAATTTTCTCATAATTTACAAAAATTGGGGTCGCCTCCTGCATCTTAAACGATGACGTTTATGTACAACAGATAGAAATAGGAAAGTCGTTTGTTCTACACGCGTTGCCGTTCAACAGGTTTGAATAATTATGAGGGTGCGGAAGTGATTGATCAAAGAGCAAATGAGTCTTCAGGGATAAGAAAGAAAGAAAACAGAATGAGGAGCATTTGAGTATTGTGCAAAGCTTTGATGAGCATGTAAAAGGGGAGAAAATTGAGTATGAGGATGCAAGAAAGGAGTTTGATTGTACTACAGCCTGAAAACCGAGTTACAAATCTAGGTGTTACAACTGTAATCAAAAGATGCAGCACTTGTGTGCACCATTGCATATCGTCACTTTCTCATTCCTACAATCATGATTATCATGGTTTGATGGAATGATTTTTTTTTTTTCCTTTTCTTTTCAGGATGTTTTTTTGTTTTTTGCAAATTTTTTTTTTTTTTTTTTTTTTTTCCTAAACGAAACATTTATGTTTAGTTGTTTTTGTACCTTTACTTCCCAAATTTGATTACATTCAACTCATTTATGTTATTTGCCTGAACAATTAGTTTAGTATAGATGGGTTTTTCCTATTTTG
This sequence comes from Gentiana macrophylla, assembly GCA_026214975.1. NCBI lineage: Eukaryota > Viridiplantae > Streptophyta > Magnoliopsida > Gentianales > Gentianaceae > Gentiana > Gentiana macrophylla. The sequence continues at coordinate 32,070,301 of CM047807.1, forward strand.
TTTTTTAAAGTTGTTGTCATTCTATTATCTTTTCTGCATGGAGGATTTATATGTTGAGCCTTGTTCACCTCAACTTTTGTTCTTGCTTTGCTTATTCTGCTCGTCCCATTTATTCAACTTTTCTATATTCTCGTGCACTTGTTCTGTTGGTTGGTTGTTTTCTACTCTGCTTCCCACCTTTTAGTGTATTCACTTGATCTTTCTTTAGTGACGTGATACGCAAGCACAGGAAATAACTAATGGATCAATGGGAGCTACTTAAAATCTAGTCCTGTAGTCTCCGACCTAAGATCGAGGCTAAGAACACACAACGCTTGCTCAACACGATTCGTTTTAAGTGCCAGATCATCTACGATTTAAGAAGATACTCACCGCAAGTGATTGTTTAAACCGACTGACTTTACGTGCACTTAATTTCAACCGAAAATTCAATAGTAATGTGTTGTATTAAAATGTACATAGAAGGCCTTTATAAAGGCTACAAAATAATACTAACAAACTCCTAAGAATGCGAGATAAATTACTTAAGAATTTTCGCTACTTTATTTCCTAGTGAGCCTAACTTGACTATAATAAGCCTCAAATGACGCTTATTTTATCGAAAATAAAGACTTAAATTTCAATATACTAACATATAAAAGAACTCCCTAAAGGGCTTTTGGCCTTTACTACTTAAAACAACATAAAATAATATAAAGAACCAAAGTGGCGCCCCAAACAAATGGGCTGACCTTATTGACACAAAAAATCAAATAAAAGACTTCTAATTAATTTATCCAAGCCCATCATTGCTCTACCCTTCATTCTTCTCAGGCTGGATCACATCATTCCCTCCCGGTTGGAAAAGATTCGCCCTCGAATCAATAGGACGCCATAAAAGCGAGCACCATCACCAATCAAACATGAACATGCATAAAAGATCACCAAACTAACACCGGATCAAATATGAGTCGAATAAATAAATTCTCATCAACGGCATGCTTTGTTGTGCGAGTCATGCATCAAAATCAGACAAGAAAATAGTGGGACTTCGAGTTGAGAAACATGTGGATAATCGCTCGTGAAAGAACAAAATAATAATGATAGCAAATTTTAGTCGGGGTTAAGCAGAAATAATCTCATAAAACGGATCATAATAAGTATGTCTGTTTGCTACTAATGATGTGGTCACGATCAAGAACCACCGTAGGCAACCAGCTTTCTCGCCAGATAATCTCCATGTACCGCAAAGAAGGCTCAACAAGGCCGAACAAGAAGTTAATAACATAGAATCTTCGCTTTTCTCCCTAGCAGACGCTTTAGACAATTCCACTTGTGCAACAACAACTCGAGGGCCATTTGCCTCGCTTTCCAACACATCACAAGAATCATCCAACTCTACCCGCTCAATATCACCTCAACATAACCATCAACGACTATCGCACCCATGTGCACCACCGCTCACAACTAATACCTCATCACTCTCAACTACTTCTTCCACACGCGCACCCTCCTCATTTTTCAACTCCTCCTTACTAAGACTAACGATGTCTTTGTCTTTTTTCTCGAACTAATTTTTTCCTCTTTAATTGTAACCACCCGTGTGGCCTCATCATACTTGGCCCATAATAGGTCAACTTCCCGCCACTTTTGCTTCATAACCGCCTTGTCTTCATTATATTTTTGGATCAACTTATCAATGTCCCTATGCACCCTCTCACTCCTCTCATACCACATCTTTGGACTCTTCAACCTTGAAAGCACTTTGTATATGGATAGCGATTCAAGGACATAATCCTTGCCATATAAAACCACAAAACCACAAAAAGAATATCGAGTGCCGGATTTAATTATGCCGCATCTTGTACATTTGTAACAATACCTTGCTAATATCAAATGTTCACCTTGGAGTGAAACCACATCACATAATATCTTAGATCGATGACCTTCAACCGACATAAAGGAATCCATGCTTGCCTTGTAACCCAAAACTCGATTAATTCCTCAACAAAGTAATGAGGATAATCATGTCTCTCCGCCGGCAAGTACAATTCTCTAACCACCTTATTGCTAATCGATTCTCTTTGCCCAAATGATCAATGCACAACGATATTCCTTCTCCGAATGAGACAATGTGAATAAAACTTGTTGTATTAAATCCTCAAAACTCTCATGTTTGCACTCACTCATATAAAGATAACAACCATAAAACGAATCATAACAATGAGCAAACCCTAACTATGATGTCTGTCAGATTTCCATAATTTAAGCAAAGAAGTTTCGTGCAAATTGTGAACAAACTATTACTTAACTGGGAAAACTCAAAAGATGAAAGATTCAGAGCAGAGAGTTTTTCTAAAGGATGTCAAAATTTAAGATTTTTTGAGGTTATAGAAGTAGCTCAAACAATCGTTTTTCGGAAATTGGTGCAAGCTGTCAAAAATTTTCAGATTGATAGCAGTGACTTAAGGTGCCAATTGTGACCAATGTAGAACGAATTTGGTAAAACTCAAAAGATAAAAGTTGTTGAACTGCAAATTTCCTATAAGGTCACCAATTTTCAGAAGATTCTGAATCGTCTAACCCACAGAAATCTAAAACGATCGACGATTTACGGCTGCAGTTTTTCTGACAGATCGTTTGTATTGATTGGCAGTTTTAAGCAAGATTTTAGTTGAATCTGGGTTGGGTGCAAAGACAAAAATTATAGATCGATATGAGTTGAGATGTGGTAAAAATTTCAGAATTTTTAGAGGTTTTTTGGTTAGGAAACGGCCTGCCACAAAAACGGGTCTGGAAATCTGGGATGAAGGTTTGAAGATATAGGATGTTCTTGGGGAGGGGAGACAAAAATAATGAATAAAAGAACGATTTTTTTTTTTTTTTGAAAAAGAAACTAAAATTAAACAAGGAAAAATAAACGGGATATTTGATACCTTTAATGGCCTAGCCTCGCTACCAACCGACGCGACACGCGCCCATAAAATAACTAAGGAATCAATGGGAGCTACTAAAACCTAGTCCTGTAGTCTCCGACCCAGATCGAGGCTATGAACACACAACGCTTGCTCAACACGCTGATTCGTTCTAAGGGGTGTATCCTCTACGACTAAAAAGATACTCACTCGCAAGTAATTGCTTAAACCGACTGACTTAAAGAAATAATTTCAACTCAAAATTCAATAGTAATCGTTGTATTAAAATTGTACATGTAAGGCCTTTATATGCGCTACAAAAAATAAGACTAAGAAACTCTCAAGAATGCGACATAAATTACTTAGTAATTTTCGCTACTTTATTTTCTAAGTTGAGCCTAACTGACTATAATGTTTCAAACGTCATTTATTTCATTAAAATAAAGATTTAAGACAATATACTAACGATAAAAGAACTCCCTGGGCGCTTTTACAGCGACCAAAGTGGGCCCCAAACAAATGGCATGGCCTGATTGACACAAAAATCAAATAAAAGACTTGTAATTAATTTATCCAAGCCCATCATTGCTCTACCCGTCATTCTTCGATCCACCATTTAGTGTTTGGGGTATGTAGCTTTATTTTTGTTATGCTACATTTCTTTCCATCCAAGATTATTTTTGTTATGCTACGTTTTTCTTTCCATCTTCATATGATTTAATTTATTTATAACAATTATACCAATTATATGTCATTTACTATAATACAGAAATGAGTTTACATCATAGCCGCAAATTGTTGGACACGGCTACACTATTTTACTAGTTTTATATATAGCAAGCTAATTTTATTACAGATATTTTATTTGCACATACCGATTTTCCCGCTGTATCACATTTATAATACAAAATTAACCTTTTCAAAGTCAGTTTTAGTGTTAAAATCGACCTTTCAAACGTCGATTCTTATAATACACATACGGAAAATCGATTTTTGGCTTCGTAACCGCCTTTCAAAAAGTCAAATCAATTGGTGTATCGCCGGATCAAGATGGTGCAAATAATTGTCCATTTTTATTAACTATGGTCGGTCGCTTCGTGATACTCTATGCGGTGCAAATAAATGTTCGTCTGCTCCAATTTAATGTATTGAGTTGCCAAAAAGTTTTGTTCCTTCTTATTTGATGGTGTTCCATCTCCAAAGATCATTTATCGTGTTTTCCTACATTCACCCTTATTTGTTAGTGGTTGAGAGAATTAAAAAACACCGCATTAATTGTAGTCAAATGGTTTTTTAGTAATTTAGTGTTAAAGTTAAAGATTAACTCATCTTCTTAATCGATGCATTTTAGTCAACTTCACCAGCTTATTTTAACGAATGGAATATTCTAAATGAGGAAGGGCCAAAAAGTCATAGAATGAAAGTAAATAGGTAAATGACACACGCTTAACTTTTCATTGTTTATAATGACAAAATTGAAGAAATGTACCATCATACCCATGTTCATAATCGAAATGTTTTTACAAAAACCGAATGTTATTTTTGTCTAACGCTCAATATTTCAAATATGTGTATCTTTTCGATCTAAAACTCCGATCATCGTAATTTTTCACCATAATTCATATTTTTCATCCTCTTTTTATATCCCATTTGATATTTTTCCGACTAAATTTTCAAAATCAAATTTTCTTCAAAACTTTGACACGATGCAATGACATCCGGTTACAGAGCATGTGATTTATGCACTTGATGTGATAAACATCTAAACATCTAATGCATTGACAATTGAAAACGCAATGACAATAATAGATCGCCATCAGATCTTCGTGACACTTTTAAAGACCAAAACGGGTGTCACTTCATCTCCAATGACATTTTACATATAGCAAATCGTTGTCACCGTGATATGAAAACAATCAGATATTTAGAGAGAATGTAGTGACATACAATGTATGTAAAGGACATCCTAAAATGACTCATGAACTCCACTTCCTCCTTCTCATCCACCAAGCTTTCTTCTTCCTCCTCACCTCATCCACCACCACCATCATCACCATCGCACCACCTTTCATTCACATGAATCCACCCCAACACCTCTCATTTCCATTTCATCATCACCACTTGATATCAAACAAATCGAGCCCTTCAATCTCTCAACATCCGCATTACAAAAAAATCGGGCCTAAAAGTATAAAATAACACTTGGTTGAAGCTCAATATGTGAAGAACATTAAGGAAAAATGAAACAATTTAATAGATATGAATCTCTAAGTAAGAACCTTTCATTTTCCTCTATTCATTTCCTCACACATTGGCTATCAAATTAAGTGTATTCATCTTATTTCAAAAGAAAGAAAATGCAGCCATGGAAGTTGAGTACTTAACATTGATTTAGTTCACCATCGGAATCTATATCACCGGGAGGAATCCTGTCAACGCTCATTGTTAAATTTCTATAAACAAGAATGTAGAAGTAAACTTCGATCGATGCAAAGTTATGCCGTTGTCTTATATAGATGATAGCTTGCATTAGTTGCGAAGCATAAGTTTAACCACACGGATAGAACTAATTATAACTAACTACTAACTAATCCTCGACTATACCGGGTACTTTGTGTGTTCGATTTAAGTCCTCTATGACTTCGAGTCGCCGCTATATCTCAGGCTTTTCTCGTTGTCGCATTGTGGTGATTATCACCTGCTATAAGAACTTCAACACCCCTCTCAAGTCGATATCACTTAGGATTGTAGATGTTTTCTATAGGAAATAGACATCAATGCCTCAAGTCCGACTTTATCAAGAGGTTTTGTGAAAATATCTCGCTAGCTTGTAGTGAGTGCCATGGGTAAGTGGTTTTAACAAATTCCGGCCGACATTTGTCCCTCGGCGACATGGCGCCTATGTCAATATGTTTAGTTCTCTCATGGAATAATGGGGTTTCCACAATGTATAATGCACTTTTACTAACACAAAAGAGTGGCATAGGCCTGCCTTGATTAATGATGAATTCTGCAAGAATGTAAGTTAACCATTGTAGTTCACACGAGGCCATAGCCATTGCCCTATATTCAGATTTTATGAACTTTGATGTTGTAGTCCATTTCTTTGATCTCCAATTGATAAGGCCATCACCTAGAAAAACCGCAAAACCTATTATGGACCTTCTTGTGTCCTCACAACCTCGCCTAACTGATCTACATAGCCTTTAGTTCCGTGTTTCTTGTACAGAAAAAGTAACCTTTGACCAGAGCATTTTTTAAGTATCTATGAGAAGCTTTAAGTTGAAGCTCAGAGGTGCATCAAGAAATTGGCTAAGTTGTTGTGTTGCCAAAGTGATATCAGGTCTAGTGATCCCTAAGTATAATAATTTTCCCACTAGACTTCTATAGTATCAATTTGAGTCAAGTTTTGGAGAGTCTTTTCTATGTAGTTTCTGTGAGGTGTACATGGGAGTTAGAGCTGGTTTACAATCCATATATCCATATTCTTCAAGTAATTCACGGCAGTATTTTCTTTGTGACAACATTATGCCTTTCTTGCTTCTAGCAACTTCTAAACCTAGGAAGTATTTTAGTTCTCCAAGATCTTTTATCCCAAGCTTGTTATTTAAGAAGGATTTCAAATCCGCTATCTGCTCTATGTTTGGACCGGAAATTAGAACATCATCTATATAAACCAAGAGAGCTATGAAATATTTGTCTGTCCCTTTTATGAAAAGGCTATAATCTTGTTTTGATTGCCTAAACCCCCTCTCAAGCAAGGTTTGGGTGAGTTTGATGTTCCATTGTCTTGAATCTTGTTTGAGTCCATATAAGGACTTTTTGAATTTGCAAACTTGCCCATTTGGTGCTATAAAACCCCGTGGAATACTTCATGTAAACATCTTCTACCAAATCTCCGTAGAATGCATTGTTCACATCCGGGCCAGTGAAGATGCCATCATTTAGTTGTCGATATAGCCATTAATGTTCTCATTGTAAGTGAGTATTGCAAATGTATAAAAAGTATCCAAATAATCTAGGCCTAGTTGTGTGTGTAGCCTTTGCCACTATCCTGGTCTTGAACCTTTCTATTCATCCATATGCATACCTTTTGATTCTATACACCCACGCACATCCAATGTGAGTCTTTCCTTGTAAGGCAGAGAATACATCCCATGTGCCTGCTTTTTCTAGTGTATCTAATTCACTTGCATTGCTTTCCTCCATTCTCGCATGCTTGATAGATTCATGGTAATTCTTTGTTCTGAGATTCGGACACTTAAAACATAGTTTTTGTGAGTAAAGGACAAGTTAGCCATAGTATCCATTTTTTGTATATAATGAGGAGACTTCTTAGCAACTCGAATGACCATAGACATAGTCATTGAGATAAGGAGCACCCTAGTTCTAGATGATTTTATGGTTACAGAGGTGGGTGGCTCACATATGTAATAGCATGTGTGCCTTGGGAAATATCAAGATTATCAAACAACTGATGTTGGCCCAAATAATCATCTGTGTTGGTATGATCATTTGGTAAAGTGTTATCAGTAGTATTGGAATTAATATGATCATTAGTGTCTAGTTCTTCTTCCATGAAAGGAATAGGAAGAGAAAAATATATGTATTACTTGTTGGTTGTGACAGAGGAAATGTAAATTCATGAAATGTTACATCCTCGCTAATAAAGATCTACCTTGTATGCAGATTCAATAGACAATAACCTTCGACTTTAGAGATATCCTAGAAAATAGACTTTATACTTTCTCTCAGTAAACTTATCTCCATTAGTAGTGTGGTTACAAGCATAAGTCAAGCATGTACCAAATACCTTTATTCTATTATAAGATGGTTTAGAGCCAAATAAGATTTCATGAGGTGTCTTATTATCTATCAAATGTGAAGGTAAAACATTTATCAAGTGTACAACATGTATCACAAAATATGTCCAATAAATAGCATGCAAACCACACTCGACTTTCAAGTTTAGTTACATTCAAAATGTGTTGGTGTTTTTTCAACCAACCCATTTTGTTGTGGTGTGTGTACAATAGATTTTGATGTTGTATGCCTTTTGTGCATAAAAATCGTGCAAGTAAAATTCAAGGCCATTGTCACCCTTAAAATTTTTATTATTTTATGGCAATCATGTTACAAAAGGTTTGTACAATAGTTTTCACTTCATTCTTTTTGTTTCAACATGTATACCCAAGCAAATCTACTAAATCATCAACCACAGTAAGGAAATACCTATGTCCATGTATACCGCATGTTCTATATGGACCTTAAATATCCATATGGACAAGATCAAAACAAACATTAGCAAATACAGAAAAGAATAGCAAGATCTATCCGCTTTAAGTACATAAAGTTCTTGAATCAGTCGCTTGTACCAATCCTCTTCAAAGTGAGCATGTCCTAAATCACACAACAACTCATGAAAAACTTTACATTGTAAGCTCTAGTCCTTATCAGTTTACTAATAGACATAAGATTGAAACTAAATTTTGGAACACAAAGCACACCTTCTAAACATAAGTCTTTGCTAACCCTAATTGTCCCCACATGAGATATTCTAGCATTTTTACCATTTGGAAAACTAACAGAACAATTTTCTACAAGTTTCATGGAACAGAATAGGTTTTTATCAAAAATGATATGATATGTGGCTCCAGAATCAACTATCCAATCAAATAATCTAGACTGAGAGTTGGAAATACCTGAGTTAGAAATACCTAACCCTTCTGATTGAAAGTTGGAAGTCAAGACCACTGAATTTGCATTAGGATTCACCATGTGACCTTCCCGACCCCCTCTTAACAAGTTCAAAATCTACTGGTATTGTTCTTGAATAATAGCAACCTGGGGATCAACTTTAGGTTCCTCAGAAGTAGAATTCTACCAAGATTGTGGACACATTATTGGCAAACACAATTGGCACCGGTTCTTCCTCCGCTTCTACCCCGTGGATCGCCGATAACCATGCTTTTTGTAACACTGCCTATTGTATGTACAAACATACCAAAATAGACACATCGAGGCTTCTTATTGCCATTATTGTAGTTTTTCCTAACATTATTATCCTGAGCTTGTGCTGCCATAGCAGATCTCTGATCTTGACCTTCTAAGCCAAAGACAGCAGCAGACTCAACCATTTTGGCAACATTAGAATGGCTATAATTTCATTGTTTTTCTTGTTTCAAAGCCATAGAAAACACAAAGATTGATGGAAGGAAGTGGATCAAGCATCGTAACTTGGGATTTGATAGTAGCAAATTCATCATTCAATCCTTCAAAAGTCGAATCACATATTGCTTATCTAGATAAATCTTGAACCATTTATTCCCACAATCACATTCGTGAGGATGTGTTAAGGTCACCAATTGATCCTACGTAATCTTTTACTTCATAAAATATTGAGAAACAAATAAACTTCCTTGTTTTGTATTCTCAATGTCTTCCATAATATCCTAAAATGCATAGGATCCCCACCCCAAATATATCCTCAAGATTATCCTGCATTTCCTTTGCGCTTTAAAGAAAACGATATCACAAGAATAGATTTAGAGATGGAATTTACTAACCACGCGCCACCATACATCGTTGCATTGCCTCCAAGAAGAATAAAGAGGATCCAGAGGCTGCATAGGAGGAATATAACCATCAACAATGCCCATCTTGTTCTTGGAAGAAAGGGCATTTAACATTGAAACCTTCCAGCTATGGTAGTTGTGATCATTGAGAAGCGGCTGCACCGTAATCAAAGCTGGATTCTCATTTGAATGAAGCACCAAATCTACAGGAAGTTGATTATCCATTGAAAGAAAACCAAAACTGAAGAAACGAAAGGAAGAATGATTTAAATTGCTCGCTACCATGTTAAATTTCTATAGAAACAGGAATAGAGAAGTAACCTTATGTATTATTGATAGTAATGAACAATCTGATTGATGCAAAGTTATGTTGTTGTCTTATATAGATGACAACTGCATTAGTTGCAGTTACAAGTTTAACCAAACAGTTATAACTAATTCTAACCAACTACTAACTAATCCTGACTATACTGGTACTTTAGGTGTTCGATTTAAGTCCTCTATGACTTCTGAAGCTGCTGCTATATCTTTGCTTTTCTGTTGTTGCATTGTGGTGATTATAAGCTTGGCATAGGAACTTCAACATTCATGGTTGTCAAGGTTGGGGGAAGGGAAATAGAGGAAGAAAAAGATGCGAGGAAGATGGTGTCCATGCAACTGTCTCACATTTTTTTTTCTTTCTGAAATTAAAAGATGTGATAAAAGGGTAATGTAGAATTAATTAAAAGATGTGATAAAAGGGTAATGCAGAAATAATTCTGTTTTTTTCTCACAATTATTTTTTCTTTTCCTAACAGCCTATTTAAGTCTAAAATGTTACCCTAAAAAAAAGTTCTAAAATGGTTGGTACTGGAAAAAAATGGGACTGTCTTTTCACACAACTTGCCAAGTGCGAGATCGAGCTTCGTTTGGACATTTAACACGCATATCATTCTGACCATAAATGAGTTCAGAAAATATATATTATTCTGCCCAGCTTATAGTATGGTTTTAACCTATTTTACGGACCTTCTTGGGTAGGAATAATTCTCTTGTTTTTTTTTTTTTTTTTGGGGGAAGTTGTTTACACGCCTCTAAATGCGTGTGGGAATTTGTTTGTATTTGGAACACGTTTCAAAAGGTTCGACCATGTTACGTGCCAAGAACATTTGGTTTTCATGACCAATGTTTGGTCGTCGAGTAACGAGACATTGCTATGTATACTTCGGAAACAATGCGACTATTTGACAAAGCCGAAACATACGCTTCGCTCCTATTTCAAGTCCGAATATAACCCGCGCTATGAAAATTTCGTAAACGATCGGACCATCTTAGAGGCCTAACATAAGGTTTTTCTCACCACGCTTGGGTCGTAATAAGTGGACGCTGCTTTTAAAGTTTTTTCTTTAACAAGACACTAACCTATTGGGTTATTACCATCTTTTTTACCATCCTCTTTTATACACAAGAAAATTAGAATTTTTTTTAGGGAAATTAGAAACTTTTTGAGGATTGATCAATCAAATCATGGATCAATTACAAGTTAATGGTTGAAGTGTCAAGGGCGCATTACATCTTCGGTAGAAAATCAATACTTTTGGTGAAAATCTATCGTATGTAGGAAAATCAAAATATAAGCAACTATTACCTTCTTATTTTTGTTTTGACATTAAAAATGTCTTCATTTTCATTTGGCCATTGTTAAGCATTGGGTTTGGTTTAGAGAAGGCTGCAAATATGCAGCACTTTCGCTGTAATCTTTTCGCCCATAATCGGGTCCGAATATTTCAACATCCCGATCGCTTTGAGGGCAGAATTATAATATTGAGTGTGAAACTCCTTAGATAATTTCTGACCACAAGTGGGTCAGAATATTCGCAACATCCTGACTACTTTAAGGCCGGAATTATAATATTTGGTGTGAAACTCCTTAGATAATTTATGACCATGTTGGGTCGTAATATTCGCAAAATCCTCGACTACTTGGCAAGCGTAATTATAATATTTGGTATGTAACTCCTTAGACAATTTCTGACCACAAGTTGGTCAGAATATTCACAACTTCCAGACTACTTCATGGCAGAGGTATAATTTATAGCGTGATTTTTTTTTTTGAAACGTCTACAAATTAATTGCTTGAACTTTATTAAGTTTTTAAGGCATCTTCGGCTTGCAACAACCCGAGTTACATTTTACGTGACTACACGCAAGATTTTACGACAAACCAAGTAAGTTGAAGTTTATGTTTTACACTATATATGTCTTATAGATAAGCTACTAAACTATAAGTAATCATAATATATCCATAACGCTTGCAGGTATTCGAGAGTATAAAAGAGCTCTTGGCCTGGGTCCTTGCAGTTGCCCGAGCTAATGGTTTCGTGATAGTCATTACTAATTCTGGGAAGGTAGGGGGAGAGAAGACACCTCAATTGTAGCTGGGATGTGAGAGAAGCGGACGATACAGACCTCAATTTGGTAAGGAGGGTGGTGTCAGCCTAAGTAGGAAAACAGGCACAAAGAAGTGTAATTGCCCTTTTAAACTACAAGAGGTGAATCAAGACGGTGTTGATAGGTGGAAGTTAAGAGTTTGGCATGGAACACACAATCATGAAATGGCAGAGCATTTAGAAGGGAATGAGTTTAGTTGTCGGTTGACAGGTCCGCAAAAGGCTCTTGCACGAACAATGTCGAAATCAACGGGGATCAAGCCATGACATATCGGGAGTTCGATTCAACAAGAGTTTCCCGAGAGCACACCTAATGTGAAGAGCATTGTGAATATGAGGTACAATGACAAGAAGACAGAAATGAGTGGTTTGACAAGAATGCAGTTTCTGCTTAAGAAGTTATAAGATAATCATTACATCGTGTTTTTCCGACAAGATGAGGGTGAAAACAAATTGATTGACATAATATGGGCACACCCGACTGCACTCCATTTGGTTCGAAATTTTCCATGGGTTCTTATAATGGATTGTACATATAAGACAAACAAATACATGCTCCCTCTATTCGAGTGTGTGGGAATGACATCAACATTGCAGACATTCTCTATGGCGCATGCCTTTAATAGTAGCGAGAGACAAGATAGGCTTGAATGGGTTCTCTCAACCACATCCGCTCTTTCTTATCCGAGGATCGATACAAAGGTGTATAGTCACGGACATGGACATTGCATTGATGAATGCAAAGTGAAAAAGTGTTTCCAACTTCGGCGCAACTTTTATGTATATGGCACATCAATCGTAACATCACTGAATTGCAAAAATATTTCTAGCGAGAAAGGTTGGCAAGCATTTATTTTGGCTTGAAGCGGTGTTATACTCGGTCTATACCGCGACATAATGCGCTTGCTCACCACGACTCAATAATACTGATTACAAGGATGTGTTAGGGTACTTACAGGGGACGTGGCCCGCCCCTCACCATCAGAAGTTCATCCAGGCATGGACTTATAAGATTTTTCACCTGGGAAATACAACCACGCAGAGGTACAGCCAATATATATGTAAGGTGGAGAATATTTTTATAGTATATAACGGTACTAATGTGTATAATCTTTTTGTTATAGGGTGGAGAGTATACATGCATTGATGAAGAAGTATATTGAAAATTGTAAGGTGGATCTTGTAGATGCGTGGATGAGCATACACAAATGCCATAATGACGCAACATTCCAAAATTAAGGAATCCTTCGAGCGTTCAAAGATACTTCCTCGTCATGAGTATGCTGCAGAAAGGATGTATGATTTACTTCATGGAAAAGTGTCCGAGGAAGCACTTGAAAAACTACAAAAGCATAAGAAATTGGCAACGAAGGACTTGGAATCAGGAGGGGAGGAAATTTTTGCGCCCTGCTCAATCATTGCAACGAAAGGCCTTCCTTGTCGTCATGTTATTGCAAATTAGATTACTCACGGTATAATGAATCCATTGGAGTCCATACATCCTCATTGGCGTTGTCTTTCAGTTCATGCACCAACGGTGGGTCAAGCGCCAGGTAATACAGTTGAAAAAATGTTACAGGCACTTCAACACATGGATGAGGCACAAGAATGTGCCGTATTCCAAATGTTGATCGAATACATTGATCCATCACAAAGCAATCTAAATTAGCCAGCAAAAAAAAGAACAATCACGGAAGACCACGTAGCCAGTCTGATCATAGTACGAGACGTGACCCTTCATGGTTGAGATGTCTGGTCATGGTTCTAATTCTTTTGTGGATAGTGGCATAAGTTTCGATAGCCCAGGACAAGGTTCGGGATCAACAATATATGTTCCTGCTGCGACACCTACATCGAAAGCATATGTGCCCAATGAAACTCCGAAATCAAAAGCAACTACTGGACCGAAACCATATGTGCCCAACGAAACTCCTAAATCAAAGGCAGCTATTGGACGCCGTGGACGTGGTAGAGGCCGTGGTTGTGGACGTGGTCACATGGCTTGGAATCCGTTAATACACACTTACCGTGCAAAGTGGGGTCCGCTGCTTGGATCTTTTATAGATGATGTCACGGATGTCATCTGATGGTCATTGCAGTGTTCAGATGTGTAGTCGCTTCTACTTGAAACGAGAAGGGCATGGAGGCAAGTATGGCGTGATCTTATTCAGAGTCGAGGAGTATGAGGCATTATATGTATGTTTTGGATGAGAAGGGCTATGTTCAGAATTGATCCGAATATGTAAATGTTCCGCAACACAGGCTCCCCAGCCGCACTGGATGGATTTTCCATCACTTGGCCCTGTGATTGCATCATTTTATGATGTTGTTGTTCACTCAATTTCTTCTAGGGATTGTTACACTTATCTGCCCATGAGATCTGCTCCGATTCCTATGGAAGCAAAAGGGTCATATTACTTTAGGATTTGTTAACGGCAATCATTGGGTCTGTGTACATAAGCTATATTCTCAAATACAATAAACACGATCTAGCACAAGGATGGGAGGACGCTTACCACAACATCATACAACAATGGCGTGACATGTTTCGGGCATAGATTTCATATTATATAGTGGCATGTTTCATAATTTTCATGTGAGAAGAGTGTAGTGGCTTGATGAAGTCTATGAATTCACAATTAGTGAATAAATCATGATAAAGGACACTTGTTTTAGAAAACTAAAATTGTGGTGGTGGTGGAATGAATCATGCGGGTGAACAAATATATAATAGTGCTCTTATTTTATTGTTGTTATCCTCGACTCCACCCTAGTCGTAATTTCTAGTGTATTCCATTCTCAACACAAAGTTAGAAAGACGCTCGCCTAAAATTGAGTCCTAAAACTTCAAACATTCTACCTATAAGTTGGTCGTAATCAACCGATGTAAAACTATAAATTTGAGCACTTAACCATATGGAAATCTTTCACGGGTTAACCATTTGTAAAACAATAAATTTGAGAACTTAACCATCTATAAAACTATAAATTTGACCCAATTCCAATCGTTGATTGTGGCTATAAGTGGAATGAATCATGAGGTGAATAAATACATAAGAGTGCTCTTATTTTGTTGTTGTTATCCCGACCCAATTTCTAGTCAGAATTTCTAGTCTATTCCATTCTCAACAAACCTCAGAAAGACTTCTGTCTAAAACTGAGTCTGAAAAGCATCAAACATTCTACCTAAAAGTTGGTCAGAATCAACCGACGTAAACTATAAATTTGAGCACTTAACCATCTGGAAATCTTCCAATGTTTAACCATTTGTAAAACTATAAATTTGACCCAATTCCAACTTTTGATTGTGGTGATGGTGGAATTAATCATGCGGGTGAACAAACATATAAGAGTGCTCTTATTTTGTTGTTGTTATCCCAACCCAATCTAGTCAAAATTTCTAGTGTATTTCATTCTCAACACATGTCGAAAGACGCTCGCCTAAAGTCGAGTCTCAAAACTTCAAACATTCTACCTAAAAGTTGGTCGTAATCAACCGTGTAAAACTCTAAATTTGAGCACTTAACCATCCGGAAATCTTCCAACGCTTACCCATCTATAAACTATAAATTTAAGAACTTAACCATCTATAAAACTATAAATTTGGCCAAATTCCCACTTTTGATGTGTGGTGGTGGTGGAATGAATCAGTGAGTGAAAAGTCATATAATAGTGCTCTTATTTTGTTGTTGTTATCCTCGACCTAATTCTAGTCGTAATTTCTAGTGTATACCACTCTCAACTCGGTAAAACGATGTTCTATCTAAACCTCGAAGTTAGAAAACTTCAAGCATTCTACCTATAAGTTGATCAATCTACCGTGTAAAACTATAAATTTGAGCACTTAACCATCCTGGAAATCTTCCAACGCTTAACCATCTCAGAAACTATAAACTTGAGCACTTAACCCTCTCAGAAACTATAAATTTGACCAAATTCCAACTTTTAATTGTGGTGGAATGAATCATGAGGGGTGAATAAATATATAGTAGTGCTCTTATATTGTTGTTGTTATCCCGACCACTAGAGTCAAAATTTCTATCAGATTCCATTCTCAACTCAGTCGAAAGACGCTCGCCTAACATCGAGTCGTAAAACTTCAAACACTCTATCCATAAGTTGGTCGAATCTACCGTGTAAAACTATAAATTTGAGCA
Organism: Gentiana macrophylla; assembly: GCA_026214975.1. Lineage (NCBI taxonomy): Eukaryota > Viridiplantae > Streptophyta > Magnoliopsida > Gentianales > Gentianaceae > Gentiana > Gentiana macrophylla. The sequence goes on from CM047807.1 coordinate 32,086,356, forward strand.
CTTAACCATCCGGAAATCTTCCAACGCTTAACCATCTCAGAAACAATAAATTTGACCCAATTCAACTTTTGATTGTGGTGGAATGAATCACGCGGGTGAACAAAGCATGTAGTAAAGGTCTTATTTTGTTGTTTGTTATCTCGACCCAACCCTAGTCATAATTTCTAGTGTATTCCATTCTCAACTCAGTCGGAAAGATGTTTTGTCTAAAATTGAGTCGTAAAACTTCAATCATTCTACCTATAAGTTGGTCGAATCTACCGTGTAAAACTATAAATTTGAAAAGTTGGTAATGATGATTAATGATGATTATTTCAAGTGTATTCCAATTCAAATCAAAATTTCAAATGTATTCCATTCTCAACAGAAGTCGTAAAGACTATCCGACTACAAATTTAGCTAAAAATTCAGAAAAAAAGTAACTTTCATGAAAGCATCACATGAAAAATAGTAAAACTGCATCAATCAAAGTAATATAAAATGTCAAATATTCACATAATCAAGCAAACATCTAAAATCCCATGGAAATCAGAAACGTTGTTACCTCGTAACATAATCACTTTAAAATATAATCTCAGAATACAAACACAAAGTTTATTTCTACATTGTTTAATGATCTTCGGTGGGTCATCAGATCATCTTCCATTGGTTCAATCATATTTCATTGTCTTCAATGGTCATCTCATTATCACTTCCATTGGTTCAAACATAGCCGAAGTTCACAAGATTGATCACATCTGCAATCGCCTTCTTAAAATCTTCGCGCGATCGCTTTGGGCTTATAAAGTGTGGATTCCAACATGTTCTTGACTTATTAAAACGCGCAATCAAGAGAACAAATCAATGATGCATTAGTTGAGCTAAAGACAAATTTAGCAAGCCACTACATATTTAAGTTTTTTACCTCTCCGGTGGGTATAGTTCCACGACTCATAATTTTCGGGCAAGTTTTTGAGGTGAGAGGGTAATCGTGAGCCTCGACCTTGTTCATAATCGGGTGAGCAATCACGTGGATGGACAACCTTGGTCCCCGAGCCTCGCTTGTAATTAAAGGTTGTCCATCCACATGATTGCTCACCCGACATGAGACATGGTTCAGTGGCTCACAGCTACCCAACGCTTCACCTCAAAAAGTTGCCCATAAAATTACGAGGTCGTGGAGCCTATACCCACCCGAGAGGTAAAACATAAATATGCCGTGGGTTTGCTAAATTTTGTCTTTAGCTCAACTAATGCATCGTTGATTTTGTTTTCTTCTGGCCATGCATTTTTAGTAGAGTCAAGAACATGTTGGAAGCCACACTTTATAAGCCCAAAGCGACCGCCAGAGATTTTAAGAAGACGGTTACGGATGTGATCAATCTTGTGAACTCGATCGTGTTTGAACCAATGGAGGTGATAGGATGACCCACTGAGAGACAATGAAATTGTGATTGAACCAATGGAGGATGATACAGATGACCCCCCGAGAGATCATGAAACTTAATGTAGAAATCGTTTTGTGTTTGTGTTACAGGATTATATTTTAAGTGATTATGTTCTGGTAACAACGTTTTACGATATCCCATGGGATTTAAGATGTTTGCTTGGATTATGTGGAGTATTTGACATTTTTATATTACTTTGGTGATGCAAGTTGTTCTTCATACTATTTTTCATGTGATGCTTTCATTAAAGTTACTTTAGTTTCCTGAAACAAGTCTCTTTTTTTTAGCCACTTACTTTAGCCTTCAAATTTATTTATTTTTCGGACTGGTTGATTCTGACCGAATTCCAGGTAGAATGTTGGAAGTTTTTTAGACTAAATTGTAGTCAGATAGTCTTTCTGACTTCTATTGAGAATGGAATACACTTGAAATTTTGATTTGAATTGGATCAGAATAATCATCATTGCAACTTTTGGCATGCAAATTTATATTTTTACACTGGTAGATTCTGATCAACTTATAGGTAGAGTGTTTGATGTTTTTCTAATTCAATGTTAGACTGAACGTCTTCCTAACCTGAGTTGAGAATGGAATACACAAAAAATTCAGACTAGAATGTGGTCAGGATAACAACAACAAAATAAGAGCAATATTATATGACTGTTCACCCTCATGATTCATTCCACCACAACCACAATCAAAAGTTGGAATTTTTGGTCAAATTTATAGTTATACAGAGGGTTAAGTGCTCAAGTTTATAGTTTTACAGATGGTTAAACGTTGGAAGATTTCCAGATGGTTAAGTGCTCGAATTTATAGTTTTACACCGGTAGATTCAGACCAACATATAGGTAGAATGTTTGAAGTTTTTCCGACTGTGTTTAGATGTAACATCTTTCTCAATTCGAGTTGAGAATGGAATACACTAGAAATTCTAACTAGAATTGGGTCAGGATAACAACAACAAAATAAGAGCACTACTATATGACTGTTCACTCGCCTGATTCATTCCACCACCACCACAATCAAAAGTTGGAATTAGGTCAAATTTATAGTTTTACATATGTTTAAGTGCTCAAATTTATAGTTTTGCAGATGGTTAAATGTTGGAAGATTTCCGGATGGTTAAGTGCTCAAATTTATAGTTTTACACCGGTTGATTCTGACCAACTTTTAGGTAGAATGTTTGAAGTTTTCCGCACTCGCTTTTAGATGTAACGCCTTTCCAAATTCGTGTTGAGAATGAAATAGACTAGAAATTCTGACTAGAATTGGGTCAGGATAACAACCAAATTAAGACAGTAACTAAAATCAAGAATGTAGGCAACTAAATAAATGATCAAAATAGATTTACATTAAACCTTCTCACCTGACCAAGCATAATGCATTCCCCGATATGATGCTTATAGATTTTTAGTATTTTGACTCTAGTGTCAACATTTGGTTCATCATCATGTGTCGGACTCATAGTTGCTTCATCACCATCACGTGTCAGAATCACATTTGGTTCATCACCATCATGTGTCAGACTCACATTTGGTTCATTATCAACATGTTCCCGACACCTGCTTGCTTCTGCAATATCACATGTGTCAGACTCACTTAGGATCGTAGAAGCTTCACCCGAGAACTGCTTTACGCTTGCAATATGAAGCGGTTTGCCGGACACGTTCATCAATCTTCTTCATAGCATTAGAAGGGACAGCTGCCACACGTGACTTCTGTTGTCTAATAACGTTTTTTCTAGCCTAATTCTTAGTACGAGCCATTACCTGCATGAAGAATAAAAGCAAAAAAGCTATAGTTAGACAAATGTGACTATCAAAAAGTTGAGAAAACATATTGTTGAAAAGAGAAACCTTTCAATTAGGTTTTCATATTTTTATTCAAGATCGAATAGGCAATTTATACAGAGTAAAACCTACAATCCTCGAAAATCGCATAATCCTTGAAAATCGTGAATCCTACCAATCATAGACTCTACCACCCGCCCTAACAACCAACCGTAAACCCTAATTCTTTTGTAATCGCAATTTTATAACACGGCTTATAATAATAATAATAATAATAATAATAATAATAATAATAATAATAATAATAATAAACACTCCCCCTCAAATTGGGGAAAAGATGTCTATCAGGCCCAACTTGCCCACAAAGGAATCAAACTGCCCATTTCCCAGTGCTTTAGTAATTCCATCAGCAATCTATTGAGCAGAGGGCAAAAATGGAACACATAACAGCCCACTTTCCAGCTTTTCTTTGATGAAGTGCTTGTCTATCTCCACATGTTTTGTTTTATCATGTTGGCCAGGCTCATTTGCAATGTCAATCGCTGATTTGTTGTCACAATAGAGCTTCATAGGTCTTGATACACTTGCACAGTTGCACCAATGTCTTCCATAACCTTTTTAATCCACAATCCTTCACAGATTCCTTGTGACATGGCACTAAACTCGCGTCATAAGACTCTAGCCATAACACTTTGCTTTTTGCTCCTCCAAGTGACTATATTTTCCCACACATAAGTATAAAGACTGCATGCATTTCCTATCCTTGGTACATGTCCCCAATCAATCAGATATATAGACACATCCCTTCTATCCGATTTCTTGAAAATAGCCCTTTCCTGTGTGTGGTCTTTGTGTACCTTAGTAATCTTCTAGTAGCCTTCCATATGCACCTCATTTGGTGAGTGCATAAATCGGCTTAAGGAACTCACAACATAGGATACATCCGCCTAAAGTGAGATAAGTAGATCGCTTCCCAATCAATCTCTCGTAGCTCCTCATATCAACAGTTCACCTTTGGCATCTCCAGCCAAGTTGCATTCCATAGGGTGCTAGTTGGTATACATCCCTCCAGCCTGCTTTCTTGAGCAGATCCAAAGTGTACTTTCTTTGAGTCATAACCAACCCCTCAGCTGACCTCGCCACCTCCATTCCAAGAAAATGTCTCAATGATCCCAAATCTTTAATTTCAAACTCTAATGCAAGTTGTTTTTGACCAAGTTTGCTTCTTGCTCATCATTCCCAATGTAATGATGTCATCTACATACACAATCAAGATGGTTATTCTTCCCGAGTAGTAGTAGTAGAATGATTGGGATTTTAGAGAGAAGTTTCTCTCACCGTGCCAATGGCCCGCCACTTCCGACCGGCATTCCTCTTAATCTACTTCCTGCTCGTTTTGTTTGTTAATCGTCTCTTTTCTACCATGGGTAAGAAGAATCGGAGGAGCCCTAAGAGTGTTCGCCACTCTCAAGTCTCTGTTGAAGATGTTCCTCCCGTGTTTGTGCGTCCGGTCAAGATTTCATCTTCTCCGCGCCAGGGTTCTACTCGGATCGATGGTCAATTGGAGGCCCGCTTTGACCTCTGATTCTTTGGTTTCAAGTAAGATTAAACCTTATGTTGATGCGATTTTGCATGTTGCTGTGAATGTTTCTGATTCTTCTCAGCCTTCGCTGGTTGTGGTAGCTTTTTCTACTCCGGCTAACCGCTGCTGCAATCCCAAGGTTCTGGAGTATTTGGCTATGAAGAGAGTCGTCGCCGCCGAGGATTTAGCCGTTGGTAAATCTCAAAAGGATGCTCACTGGGCTTCCCTTTGATGCTAAAACTGTAACGCTTGGGTGATGCTTTTGCATCAAATTCAAGTCTTTTAGCTCCCATTTTAGTCACAGCACCTGCTGCTGTTTTTAAATCCAAGGATTTGGTTTGTTCTGATTTGGGAAAGAATGTGACACAACCAAAGGGCTATGTCTCAGATCAGCCTTCTCCTGTTTTAGAATGTCTTGCAGCTGTTCTTACAGCGAATGCTTCAAAATCTGATGCTTCTTCTACAATTATGAAACCTGATGCTGTTGCTTCTTCTAATTTGTTTGTCCAAGTTGGTAGTAGTGAGCTGCCTGCTCCTAATAAGGATTGTGTTGGTTCTGGGGCTGCTCCTGGTTCCCATGTTATTCCTATTATTCAGGATTTTGTTCTTAATGATGTTGAAGTTTCTAACAAGGTTGTCTCTTATGCTAGCTTGTTCAAGAAAAATAGATTTTATTCTAATGAAGTTATCAGACTTTGGGATGATAAGAGTTCCTCTTTACCCTCTGTTGATCTTAGAAACACTGAGTCTGATAATTTTGGGGACCTATGTTTGATTGGCACTTTCACTTCTAGGTTCCCTGGAAGAGAAGCTGTTCAAAAAATGGTGAACTATTGGTCTAGAAAATGTAGATTTCAATATCATGCTTCAGGTTGGATTGTTTTTTCTTTTGAACAGCTATCTGATTTGGAAAATGTATTGCTAGGTGGTCCTTATTTCATTCAAGGGAAACCTTTTTTACTTAAAAAGATGCCTGAATTCTTCAACTTCAGTAGAGATGGCCTCTCTGCTGTTCATGTATGGATTCAACTGCCAAATCTTCCTCTTTCTCTTTGGAAAGGGGAGGCTTTGAGTAAGATTTGCTCTTTTGTAGGGGTTCCTTTGTATACTGATCTTCTTACTGCTACCAAACAGAGTATTAGCTTTGCTAGATGCCTTGTTAAGGTTTATGTTGCTTATTCTTAACCTGATATTATCCCTATCTTGCTCCCAAATGGAACTTTATTACAACAGCCTGTCCTTTTTGAAGATTTGCCTGCTTTTTGTGCTTTGTGTAAAAAAGTAGGGCATAGTGGATTCTTGTTCTAGCTCTAATAGTGTTGATCCTCAGTTGTATGTGAGTAAATATAAGAAAGGTTTCAAACTCGCCAGGCAAAAGATCGCTAACCTTGTTTCTCGGTTTGATGGTTCCAAGTCGGGTCATTGTGAGAGGTCAAGGTTTTGCAGATTCAGTCGCCTTTTCCGGCCTTTGATGCTAATGATGTTGCTTCTGGGGTACAACAGACTGTTTTTGCTGCTCCCGAATCTTTTGGGATGGTTCTTGGACCTGATATTGCTGGGAATGTAGTTTCTGTTCAGAGTTCAGCAGGTGTGACACCGCCGCTGCCTTTTCTCGGTTCTCGCTTTGGTCTCGTCACGCGCTTTTGATGTTCCCGCAGCCCCTGTTACAAATGCACCTGTTTTGATTTCTAGACCAGAGGCTGTTTTAGATCTTGGTGTTTTGAGGATGCAACCTGATCCTTTATTTGCTGCTAGTTCTGAAGTTGTTTCTTTTAGCTCTTCTTGGCCTGCTGCTGCTGGTATTGCTGCTTCAGATCTTGCTGGTACAAATGCTTTGAATGATGGTTCTGTTCTTCAGAACAAGGTTTTTATGAAAGGAAAATATCAATAGTTTCCATGTTGCAGAAATTTTGTGTTTTTTTGGTTCTTAGGCCCCATGATGTTTGGGCATTGCATTATTTGTAGTGCTTGTTGGTGGATCTTTGAAGTCATTTTTTGGCTTCATGTTCCCTGGGATTGGCATTGGCAATTCTGGTGGATTTTGGGACATCTCAGGATGTCTTCCAGGTGCATATGCAATTCTTAGTTTGCAATGTACCCTAACATTGTAGATTTGGGTGTGTATGCATCCTGTGGCTCAAATTAGCTTAGTATATAAATTTTGTGTTACTTAGCCAATGTTGTGCCATTGTCCTGGATAAGCTCGTGAGTCTTCTCATATGACCCCGCTTTTCTTTGTTTAGATGTAAGTGTCTTGTACTTTATGTACCTTGGTTTAATACATTTTTTACATTTAACCAAAAAAAAAAAAAGATGGTTATTCTTCCTTACCGCCTTCTTTATAAACAAAGGTGTGATGACTTGCCTGGGTGAATCCTATACTTTTCATGAACTTCATGAACTCACAAACCATGCTCTTGGACTCTGCTTGAGCCCATACAATGACTTATTCAAATTTTGCATACTTTGTTCCCAAAATTGTCATCTAATCCTCGGGAGGCTCCATATAGACTTCCTCATTTAACTCACCATGGAGGAAGGCATTTTTAACATCCAATTGGCTTAGGGGCCAATCTAAATTTATCGCCACGTATACCAAAATCCTCGATAGTATTGAGTTTGGCTACATGTGAGAAGGTCTCGAGTAGTCAATTCCATAGGCCTCGTGAGTACCCTTTAGCTACAAGCTTGGCCTTATGTCTCTCGAATGTCGCCATCAGATTGTATTTTATCACAAACACCCACTTGCAGCCTCATCGCCTTCCTTCCTCGTGCAGAGGTACAACTTTCTGTGTTCCATTCTTGTCCAGTGGCCCTCATTTCTTCAAGAACAACCTCTTTCCTCTCAGGAGTTTTAGAGCTTCATTTATATTTTTTGGGACAACGGTGGTTGACAAAGTCGTGGTGAAGGCTTTGTAGCGAGGGGACAGCTTTGGCATAAGACATATATTTAGGCATGGGGTGTTGTGTGCATTGTCCTGAGTTGTTTTCTGATTGCTATGGGCACATCAAGAAGCTGTTTTTCTTTTTGTGTTTTGGGAGAGTCAGGTTTTTGTGGAGGTGATTCAATTTCCGATTTAGAATCAAGAAGTCGTTTTTTCTTTTGTGTTCTAGAGAGTCAGTTTTTGTGAGGTGATTCAGCTTCGATTCTGCACTCTGATGCTCATCGCCTTCACCTGCTCTGCTGCTTCGTAAACAATCTCAGATCGATTGATTTCAAAGATCAATAAGGGTTTTAGACACCTTTTATGATATTTCCTCACATAGATCTTCCTGGAAAGGTCTTTCCTTGAGAGGTTCGTATGATCTGCTTGTACTGAGTCATAGTCTCGCACTCACCGATCTCTTTAGTCCGATTATCACCAGATCCCTTGAGTTTTCGTAATCAAATTGGAGTCTTGCACCCTTATTCCTAAGTTCTTGGTCGAGGAAATCATATCGATTTCTTCAACACGCTTTATAGCTTTACTAGTGTTCTCCCCTAAATTGATCCTTGTCAAAAACATTTTGTGCTCAAAAGATAACATCCATGGTAACTAAGACTTTACCGCTTGTGTGATCATAACATTTGTAACCCTTTTGTGGGGGAATACCAAATAAAGCAAAGATTTTTTTTTGACCTAGATCTAATTTCCTTGGTTATAAGTGTGACATATGCAAGGCTTCCAAATATTTTTAAAGGTAAGTTATTGACAAGTCTGCTTTTGGGAAAACAGTTTTGAAATAAGTTGATGGGAGCTTTGAATCCTAAAGAACCCTATTGATTGTGTATGCAAAGTAGCTTAGAACCCTTCACCCTGTAATGTTTTTGGACATTTTGAGGTGATTAAAAGGGCCCTAGCTACTTCCAACATTCTGCAACTCCATTCTGTTGTGGAGTTTTTACACAGGAACTTTGGTGGATTATGCCTTTTTCAATGAGGTACCCATCTAAATATTGATTGAAATACTCGGTTCCATTATCACTTCTCAGAATTTGAATCTAAGTTTGAAACTGTGTTTTTACCATTTCATAAAACTATTTAAAGATTTTTTCCACTTCAGATTTGTTTGTCATTTCACCCAAATTAAACGTGTATGGTCATCTATGAGACTGATGAACCACCTCTTTCCATTAAAGGTGGACACCCTGTATGATTCCACACATCACTATGGATCATAAAGTGAAGGGGCCTGAAGCGGATATAAGGTTGAGCAGATACACACTTCTCGTGTGTTTAGCTAGAACACACACATCACAATCAAATAACTCATCTTTATTGTTAAAAACAAATTTGGAAAACGTTTTTTTCATATACGGGAAATCGATGCCCTAATCTCTTATGTAAAACTACAACTGATTCTCGATTATTTCGGGACACAGCAGATACTCCTCCTCTCATTAGGAATTCCTCATGTGATTCCATTCCTTGTTCTAGATGTAAAGCCCCCATTGATTCTACACTTGCTAATCATCTTCCCTAATGTTTTGTCCTCAAACAGATACCATCCTTAGAAAACAAGGCAACACGGTCCTGCTCAGAGGTTAATTTACAAACCGAAAGTAAATGACATGACAATTTTGGCACATGAAGAACTTCTTTTGTTAAGTGGGTGATATATATATGGATCCCTTCCCAAAGAATGTGTGAGGATCCATCACCAATCTTATTTTTTGATTTCCTGCACAAGGATCATAATTTTGGAACAAATTAGAGGAGGTAGTCATGTGGTCGCTGCTGCTCCAGAGTCAACTACCCACCGAGTGTTATGACTAACCCCAACAGAGATAAAGTGGAAGGATTTACTTGACTCGCAAGTGGAACAATTAGGCTTGGAATTTGTGGAAAGTTGAGAATTTAGAATTTTACTCACCGCTTCTATCTCGCCTCCCGAGTGAAAAGAAGTGCTCCTGCCAGGATGATGGCCCTAGGTCGTAAGAGGCCTGATTAGCTTTCCTTGTTCTCGAGTTCCGAAGTTTGTGCCCTTTCCATCTATTGCTAACTTGATGGTTTGTGACCACTCAAGATAGTTTTTTCCATCCAATTTTCTTGATGGAAGCAGTAAAGATCGGGCCGAATTTGTTTTGGAGTCGCCATCTCCACTAAGCAGGTTGGTGATCTCGGGATTCCATCCCACTTGAAGGACTTTCGTGGTGGATACCGGAATTGGTAGGGTCCTAACTCCGTGAAGGTCGCTTTGTAATCCATTTAGAATTGAAATCGGAATTTTTGTGTGATGGCTCGCTACTATGTTGAAAAGAGAAACCTTTAATTAGGTTTTCATATTTTTATTCAAGACTGAATAGGCAATATATATTTTATACAAGAGTAAAAAACCTACAATCCCGGAAAATCAGACAATCCCTGAAAATCAAGAATCCTACCAATCATGGAGTCTTACCAGCCGGCCCTAACAACCAACTGTGTAAACCCTAATTCTTTTGTAACTGCAGCCTTATAACACGGCTTATAATAATAATAATAATAATAATAATAATAATAATAATAATAATAATAGCCTCCTTCAACACATATCATTATATATTTTCGGTTTAGTTTATATATAGCAACATTTTTAGACGGTGTGACTGGAGCTAAAACCATCTTTCCCTAAACAAAAAATAAAGGACATATAACCTTTTGCATAAATGACATGACATGTTCAAATTATTCAGCTGCAAACTTGCTATGTAATTACTACCCTTTTTTCTGCAAATAAGGGATCAAGTAAAACTGATTAGATCTTCTACATAGGCAAGCAATTCACATATACGAAGACCGCAAATCACAACTTAGAGTTATAACGGCTGTTATATATCGAGTATTATCTCCCACGCCATCAAAAAGCGCAAGATGAATGATACAATTTTCAGTACGTTACATGTATATGTATTCATGAAAACAATATTCATTATCAATTCGTTGTTGGAAACTCACCCAAACAACATAAGAGTTATATACCTCAGAAAAAAGTTTGATCTTTTTCAGCTGGGAAGATCACATGCAGTACAAACAAATGGATTCGATTTAAACCCTATACCTAACAGAACAGGAAAAATATTAGGTACTTGATAATATACTGTTCCATATTATATTATCATACTATTGATACTGTACCTACGATTGCTTCGAAAACAACAGAGATAAGAGAGATCTTTAAGGGATCTGTCTTTAAGGGATATACACCTAAAAACAATGTTGTTTTTATATGATGCAGTTTTACATCTAATACTGTCACACTCGAGCTGTGAAAAGTTGCACAGTAAAACTACAACTAGAAATTGGATCGTCAATATATCAACTTTTTGAATATATGTGCTTAGTAGTGTACAAAGATTTAAGAAGACTAAATACTTAAAGACAAAAAGGTTACTAGAGTTTTCCATAAGTATTGCTTATGTAATAAAACTGATTACACTGGAATTACCAGCAAAAGTGTAATTGGTAGTAGAACCCCCCAACTATTGATGCCACAAAACCAAAAATAAAAAAATAGCTGCTGCCCCAACTGGAGAAAACTGTCATTATGTGCTGCTATTTGTTTTCAATCAATACATGAACAACAAAAACAAAGGGTCTAAAACAACCAATTTAGACTGATATTTCCAAGCCAAATGAGAAGTGGAAATTGAGCCAAGGCCATGAGTAACAAAAGGTAATGATGTCGGCTTGAATCGTAACTTCTGACCTCAACAAACAAAACTCTCTTCATATATAGTCTTCACCAAGAAGATACCCATGCTTAAACATGCCCATGGAATTAGGAAATAGTATGAGTAACTCCATAGTGTCTTACTCCTTTTGGTTACCTAACTCAAGGCAGGTAATCTTTAGGATATCTCCATATATACATAATTTCTATCAAAGAGATGCTTTATTTTTTAGGTTAAACCAAAAGATGATGACAGCAAATATGTGCATGTTGATTGTCATGACCTTTAGTCCATGTTTGGAAAATAAAGCTAGCTAGAATAAAGCACTAGAAAAATTAGAAAACAGGTAGCATATCTAACTGCCCATTCCCAAACTCTAGGTCAGCAACAAAGTGCATGCATGATCACACACATATAGACGACAGCTATCAATTAGCTAGTGCAATTTAGAAAAACATTAACATCAATAAGTTTGTACACCAGACACAATCAAAAGGATGTTCAGACAAAAACAACATAAGTTTCTTAGGACATGACAAATGCTACAAAGGACAATGAAGTGATGATATTTTATGTGCCTCATGAAAAAGTTATGTTTAAGGCTTAAGTGGCCTCGATGAACGCCAAAAAAGCCCTGCTTTTGACACCTATGATTATTACCAAAACAACAAAAGATGCAAACCTCCATATACCATTTCACATCTAGCAAAATTATAACTGATCTCAAATGAGTAACTAATCTCATCAGTCAATGCAGACAGAACCAATAAGGAAAACATAAAGGACAGATAAGAATATACAGTATTAAGGCCAAACGTTATAACACAAATCTCCTTATTACACTCAACAGACGGTAAGAATAAAACCGCTCATACAGGCAGCTTTAACAGCTCCGCATAAACCTCTTCCAAAATCGCAGACAATTAAACGATTCCCGCAAAAAAAAAATAGAAGAAAGGGGATAGGGTTTCAGATTGGTAATCTGGATACAGGATGGGGAAGTTACCGGCGAGAACGGTGGCCCAATGCCGGTGGAAAGTGAAAAGACCCATTGATTTCTCGTGAAGAAGCCCTTCAATTCGCAGTGTTTAGGCTGACCACTTGATGTATATATCCAGAAAAGTGCGACTCCGACGCGCCTGTAGTATTCACCACACGCGAAGTAGAGATAATGTCATATTTTGATTAAACTGGTCGAATGTAGGCGTGTAAATAAAAAAGGACAAAATTGGAAGAAAAAAATTTTTGTGTAAAAATATCAAATTTTGTGTGATATTTACAAAATAAAAAACCCATATTTTTTAAACCAACATTTACCGACTTATTTATTTAAAACGAGTCTTTGGAATAATAATGAAAATAATAATAAACTCTTTTTTAAATTGAAATGTCTTTTCACACGGATATTTGTTTTATTGCAATATATAATTACCCTATAATTTTTTTAGGGTTCCCCTTGCCGCCGCCGTCCACCTCCTTCATCCCCCGCTAATCCAAAGCCATGGACAACATGGCAATTGATCAGACAGCTAAAGAAGAAGACCTGCTACGACGCAGCGTCGAAAGACCGAAGGAAGCAACACCCCAATCCTCAACCTCTGTGTGGGCCAACAAATCTGGAGTGGATGTGGTAACCGGACGCTATGCTCATTCACATTTCTATGTCGGGGAAGATGATGATACAGAGTATACCATATGGAAAGACGCAATTGATAATTTCATGGGGCCAGAGCAATCCGAGAAATCAGTGACCATTCCACCGATGATGCTTTGATTTACGCGCCGTGGCGCAAAGCGTTGATCACAAACTCCTCGGTAAGACGGTATCCTTTAAATTTCTATCGCTTGCAAGATATGTGGCAAATGCAGGGGGCGCTGAACTAATCGATTTAAGATGGGTTCTACATTGTTCGGTTCACTAAGGCCGTTGACTATGAAGTTGCTCACTGGAGGCCCATGGGTAATCCAAGGCCATTATTTACATGTATTGCAATGGACCCTTACTTTGAACTCTAATGACGCAATTAAGACAACATCGCATAGATCGATTTCCTAAACTCCCATTTGGTGCTTCAAAGAGGACATTCTAAATGAATCGGGCAATCTGACAGTAAACGGTGAAAATCGACGTGGTCACCAAAGAGAATATACGTGCTCGCTTTTAGTAGAGTTTGTGTTGAGATAAATCTGGGACAACCTCTTGATTCAATTGTGGTCCCGAATGGGAGAAACTTTAAGGTGGAATACGAGGCCTTCAATGATTTGCTTTGATCAGGGCAAATTTGGCCATAGAAAGCGAGACATGCCCACCGTGATACCAGAGTACAAACCAAGGGGAAGACAATAAAGAGTACTGACATCGCTGTAGCAAGGTCCAACCAAGGACAAACCCTATGGCCCTTGGATGATTGCTCAAACCGTAATGAGATGGCCTTCTAATAGATCCACCGATAACCCAAACAGCCACTGTATCGCTACTAATTCCAAAGAAAACAAACAGATCCCACCCCCGCCTCAGATCTAGATTCACAAGATTTGAAGAAACTGCACCACACAAGAATGGACACCCCGATATGGATCCCCAAGTGATTCCCAAACACCAAGAATTTAAGAGAGCAAGTACAACGAGTAGTAAACCCCATGATGTGACAAATACACGAGAAGCTCAGAAAGATCAACAACCCAAGCAAAACACCAAGAAGAGAAATGCAAAGCAGATATCAATAAGTGGTAATGGTTATGTACCTACAAAGTGACTACCCTCGCTAAAACCCAACCTGGGATGGAAGCAAAGAACAGACCAAAGCGACAAATTTCAAACCAACCAAGCTAGAAAATCTAATGTCGGGTAAATCCAAACCCACTCCTGCAATGTACTTCTCTCCGATGTCTCAAATGACTCTAAAAACCTCCACACCCGCCAGACATCACCAAGATTCTCAAGAACTAGCAAAGATGTTGCATCTCCTTCAAAAATCTGGGACAACATCAAATCTCATCCTCCTCGACAAACCTCTTGACCGTAATCCACCCATGGACATAGACTCAGCTAGTGCTAATCCTCTTTTTGATGCTGCTGTTGGGGATACTCCCACAACCCAAATTTCTCCTTCCACCTTATGAAGATTCTCTCTTGGAATTGTAGAGGAGCCTCTTCTGGAGAGTTTCTCCGCCACCTTCGGTCAATGTTGAAAGAACATAAACCTGACATCCTGTTCTTGATGGAAACCAGGAGTTCGAGTGACAGAGCATGTCAAATCCTTAAGAGAACTCACTTCACAAATATGTATGCAGTTGAAGCTAGAGGGTATGCAGGTGGATTATGGTGCTTCTGGAACGATAACCAAGTCAAGCTCAACTATGTTACCTGTACAAACCAATCCTTAACAATGGCAGTGCTGAAGAATAACGAGGTTGACTGGATTTTAACCCTTATAGATGCCTCACCTATACCTAGTGCGAGAAATGAGCTGCGGGACTACTTGGAACGACTTAAAAGTGCTTTTGATTTGCCTTGGTGTCTTATAGGTGATTTCAACCAAGTTGTCTATCAAAGAGATAAATTAGAGGCAGAGCTGTGAGGTTTGAATAGAGCTAAATTTTGGCTCTTACCCAAAGTCGTGACTCAGTGGAACTCCCTTCCAAGGACCGAGATTCACCTCAAAAGCGGAACAACCTATGACAACAAGAAAATCTTTCGTAGATTGGACCAAACTTGGTGCAATACACCTTGATGGAAAAATTCAATAATGCAAGTAAGACACATGCCCGTAACCCACTCTGACCACAATCCTATTAGCCTTGATACAGACTTTACCTTGCCAAAACAGAAAATCCAAAACTGTTTTTTCTTCCAAAGAGCCTGGATGAAGCACTCTGATTTTGAAGAATTTGTCTCTCATAACTGGAAAGCACAGGAGACCCTATCTGCCACAATCGGTCACTTTGCTAAAGCTGCCACCAAGTGGAACAAACAAGTCTTCGACAATATCTTTACTAGGAAAAAGAACTGTCAAGCCAGATTAACAGGGATCGAAAGAAGACTAGAGCAATCCCCTTCTACTTCCTTGTCAAGCTACATGAATCTTTAAAGAACGATCTTAATGACATTATTGAACATGAGGAAATCTATTGGCACCAAAGATCCCAACTTCAATGGCTTGTTGAAGGAGAAAGAAACACTCACTTCTATCACCTATCCACCATTAAGAGGCAACAGAAGAAGAAAATCTTATGTCTTAAGAATGATCAGGGTCAGTGGGTTTATGACACCGAACAATTGGGGATTATGATCAAGAACTTTTACACACAGCTGTTTATGGCAGATCATGTGCACACTAATCTCAACCTGGGTATCAACTGGCCTACCCTTATTCCTTCTGACAAGTTCTGGATGAACAGACAACTCTCCGAACAGGAGGTGGAAGATGCCACCTTCCAAATGGGAAATTTCAAAACCCCTGGCCCTGATGGAATTCCAGCATGCTTCCTGAAAAGGTATTGTCCCATTGTCAGCCCCACTATCTTACAGTTTGCCTTCGATGCTTTCTCTACTGGCAAATTTGATGAGAATCTTAATGAAACCCTTATCACCTTGATCCCAAAGACTAACCTCCGAAAAAGTTGAACAGCTTTAGACCCATTGCACTTACAAATGTCTGTGCAAGATCATCACCAAAGTCCTCGCTAATAGACTTCACCACCATTGGCAAACTTGTTAGTCGAACCTAATCTGCATTCATCCCCGGTAGAGGCAAAGACAGAAACATTATCATTGCTCAAGAGGTCCTCCACCAATTTAGACACGTTGTGGAAAGAAAGGATGGATGATGCTCAAAATTGACCTTGAAAAAGCTTATGACAGAGTGAATTGGTGCTTTCTAGAAAAGATTCTTGTCCATACGGGTCTTCTCGACACACTTACACAACTTATTATGTCGGGCCTCAAATCCAACAAGATGTCTTTGCTTTGAATGGGAACAACCGCCCCTAATCACCCCACAAAGAGGCCTTGGGCAAGGAGATCCTCTAGCCCCTACCTCTTTGATTTGTGCATGGAAATTTCGAGCCTCCTTATTGAACAACAGATCCACCATTGAAGAAGGAAACCTATCAAAATTGGTAGAACTAGCCCACCCCTATCACACTTATTTTTTGCCGATGATCTAATCCTCTCTTGGGAAGCCATGTAAGACCAAGCATACATCATCAAATCTGGCCCTGACAACTTCGCCGATTTGGGCAAAAGGTTAGCACTCATAAGTCCAAGTTCCATGTCTCCAAGAATACAGACCATCAAGTCAAACATCTCCTCAGCCAGAGACTCCACATGCTACATACTGAGGATCTAGGCAAGTACCTTGGGATCCCTTTGCTCCACTCCAGATTAACCAAAGAGAGATTCACACCACTCATTGACAAGATGAAGAAGAAACTGGAAAACTGGAAAATGAACTCCCTATCCAGAACAGGCATGATGATTCTAATCAATAGCTCCCTTGCTACCCATCCATACTACACCATGCAAACCATGAAGATCCCAACTGGAGTCCTACAAAACATGGAACAAATTTTCAGAAACTTCTTCTGGGGCGAAGAGGAGGGTAAGAGAAAAATGCACTACCTAGCATGGCACACAATTTGTCAACCGAAAGAGAAAGGGGGACTCGGTTTCAAGAAGCTGCAAGTCATGAATGTGGCACTCTTAGGTAAACTTATATGGCAGCTACTCCACGATGATGAGTCATTGTGGAACAAAGTTCTTTAATGAAATATGGAAGCCCTTTGAATCCCCTAAGGCCTCGGACTCGCTTATCTCGAAGACCATTTGCCACACACCCGCTACTCTCCGTGACCATGTTGACACCATTGATGGGAATATTGTTTGGACAACATACCCAAATCACAAGTATACGGTTGCTACGGCTTATAAAACCATTAGCCTGGATACTCTATGACATCGATGCACATTGAAATCTTGTCCGGCAGCCTTCATGGCCCTAATAGGCTGAATTTCCTCTTTGGCGTGCTCCCACGGGCCCTACCTACCATGGAATTCCTCCACAACAGTGCATGTAAGTCCTTCCACCTCAGGCAACCAATGCAACCGCTTACACCGAAACTAATATGCATGCCTTAAGAGATCGTGGCCACTTCTCAAAGATATCCGGAAAGCCTTATTACCAAAGAATCAATGGAGAGACTTCTTCTCACCCCAGATGTTAAAATCTAGATTTCTAAGTACATGCATATCTCGTAACAATAAAGATTGGCCCTACATTTCCAGAGAGGCCTTGTATATGATGAGAGATAAATTTATGATCATTATTACGACATTTTACCCTAATATTGATACCATTTTGAGCATTATTGTATCAAATCAAGTCAAAATTACTAAGTTTTATTCAAATGTATAAGTAGTAGTTATTATATAAATTATCGTATTTTTATAAGTTTTTATAAGTTTTGTACCGTTTAGTAACCGAGTGTCGTGGTCGGATTTACGCTTGGTATTTTGGTGGTTCATTGCAGGATTATATATTGACCAAGATTCCACGTAATCTACATGTTTTGAAGCCTAAAAGATGGATTTTGAGGGAAAGAAGAAAATGCCACAAGCTTACGAGTTCAACGGATCAAATTATTTTTCCTACGCGCTTCTACCGTGAATCTGTTTTCGATGGAAATTTGACCCGAATTAGAGGCATTTTCTGGAGAATAGTTCTTGATGAAAGTTGTAGATACTAAAATTATATTTCCAACGATTTTGAATCACGCCAATCGGAGGTCTACAACTCAAGTTATGATTTTTATACCGAATAAATGGAACTTCGACGAACCGAGATTTTAGGAGGTTCCTTGCATGTTACTTGCATGTGGCATGTAATGATTTCTTGTAACAAACTTCACATGCTACTACATGACTCACCACCTCCACATGATGGCAAATATTCTCCAAGATTATCCCACATGCTAAATGGAGATAATTCCTCCCCAAATACAACCTCCTCACAACAAACTTCTCACCTCTCCCAAATAAACCTCCCATATACACCCTTCTCCTATATAAACTCCTCCATCTCCATTGATCTTTCTTGCCCCACCTTGGCCACTCTTGGCCAAGATCTCTTCTCCACCTCCTCCCATTTCTTCCATTCTCTCTTCTTTATCTCCGTTCTTCATCTCTTTTCGCTTTTTAATTTATTTTCGGCCCGTATATACATATGTCTATTTATGTATATATGTTTTTATAAATAAAAGTAGTAATCGTTGTAATGCTCGAGAGAATTACCGAGAAAGTTGTTATTTTCAGAGAATACGGCTTTGATTTGCACTTAACGGGTAATTTTATCAAGTTATTACTTTTGTTGTTTATTTATATCTATCACTATGTTAAACTAAAAATATGTCTAGCCAAGATATGAATCAATTAGTTAATCTTTGGTAAAATGAATGATCGACTCGTAATCATGATTAAAACTAATTATAATGAATCTTTTTCTATTTTGCAACGTATTGATAATAAATTCGAATGACGAATCAATCATGATGAATACCACATATAACCTGGCGATGAACTCACTGCAGAAGTCGATATGAGTAAAAATAGAAAAACCGAGGGTAAAATTGGCCGAGTGAAAACGTGACAACGGAACCCGATTTCCTACCCGGGGCGATTTGTCCTAGAAAAAACAGATCTTATTAACTTTGTACTTTAGATCTTAATAATGTTAAAATCGCAGCTTTAATTGAAACTACACCGCTTGTGTTAAATCGATTCGCTTGACAACCGGAGCCTCTTGAATAACATCGCCGTCTGACGAACGGAATAACCTCTTTTATCCGGGGTAGATTTGTACTGCACTGCTCAGATTAACTAAGATTAGCATGGGGCGCTTGTGGACCTTGGATCGATGACATTTGACATATGACAATTTCATACGCCGTGTGAGGAGGAGTTGTCTCCGCTTAGTGAGTACACACCGTTCATACATAATTGACCTCCTTGCATCAAGGAAAAGATCTGTCTCATTCAATTTCACTACAAAAGATATTGATTCAAGAAAGTATTCTTGGCTAGATCCAAAATATATATATTATCTATTTTTATATTTATATATTTATTTACTCGCTTTACTAACAATCTAACTACTAACATAATCTAACCTAGAAAAAGTGAAAAATCGCGACTTTAGATCGAGTTAATAATAGCTTCTGGTGTTTAACCCCACTTAAAAGAATTTCCATGTTTTCCTCGAGGAATACGACTGACTCACCGCAGACTAGAGCTACAATTTGACCCGGCACATCGCCGTTAGGATCAGATAGCCTAGGTAATGTCCGCCGCCTTTTGGCGCCGCTTTCCAAGGTTAGGTTTAGGTCACAAGATTTTGGCGCCGCTGCCGGGAAAACGCCGCTAATTTCTTTCTTTTGTCTAGGTTACTACTTGTATTAGCTCAAAATTTTCGAGGATAAGTCAACACTCTTCTTATCACATTTCTTTTTTATTTTCCGCTGGTATCTACCTTCTTTTAGTTACCAATTTTCTTCTTCTACCAATTTCGAGTTATTTTCTATTTTCGATAGTCTAAAGTAAACGCGTTCATTTATTTTTGTTGGTACCTACCTATTGGTAAGATACCAATTAAAAAATAAAAATAAAAAATAAAAAAATACACTGTAAATACCGAGTGGACTCGTAATTAGTGTGGACTCGTAATTACGAGTGGACTCGTAATTACCGAGAGAAAAAAAGTGGTTTTTTTTATCGATTTCGTGTTATTTTCTATTCGATATTTTCTATTCCACAAGAATTGTCAAATCGAAAGTTATGAAAACGGTCAAATCAAGAATGAAACACCATTTGATTCAGTTTTATCTATTTCAAGTTATTTTTCTATTTTTCGATAGTTGATGACCGGAAGTGGTAAGGCCCCACTCACCCTTATAGGCCTGATTTAAACACTCACGAAAGGCGCTTAAGAGTAGAGAGTAAACGCTGGTCATATCACCAGGAAATCTCGACCAAGTATCATTTTCAAATCTAAATACGAGAATGATCAAACTAGTGATGAAACACCGAACGAGGGCTTGATCATGCCCAAGGAATATTAATAAATAAAATAAAAATAGAAATAATCGTAATTGGAAGCAAAGTTGGAAGGAACCAAGTTTGAAAGGGCCAATTCAAACCGAACCTTATCCACTCAACCCAAATTCATCTCGGTTCAACCAGATAAGACAACACCATATCCAATGCATATTTTGAAGAAAAAGGTATGTAATGATGAAACACAATCATTCGAGGAAGCTTTACCATATTCATCTAATGACAAGTGGTAAAGGAGGTATACATTCTATCCCTATTACAAAGATGAAGTTGGATAAAAAGTATGTATGTTTTCTTGACGATTTTAGTAAGGAGAAGTTTGGGAGTTAATCATGAGAGCGTTGTCTTCAACACTTACAATTCATTGAAATATCCATGCATTACACTAGAATCTTGTTCTTGTGTGTACACTTTGTGTTTTTTTTTTTTTTGTGGATTGTACTAACACGCAGTAATTGAAGAAGATGACTTCAAAGAATAATGTGAAAGCTCGCAAACCTAAAGCTCGAAAATCAAAGGAAAAGGTCAAGAATCGTTTGATTGGTGGGAATTGTCTAACCTCGTTGGAAACCGGTATTGAAGAAGGATGCGGTACGTGAGGATGACCCACCACCGTGCCTTTAAAATCAAGCACGGTAAAGTCCGCTATAGACTATAAATGTAGTCAATGACGGGTACTATCCTTCCTTTTTACTCCTTAAGCATTTATTTTTAGTGGATTATGTGCTTAATTTTTACGTGCTTTTGTGAGTAATTGTTAAGTATCCCGCTTTGTTTAGTATATTATATTAGTTAATCATTATCATTTTGGTCGAGCAAACGACGTTAACTAAAAGCGCTACCGGGAGGCAACCCAGAAATGTTAAATATAATAATTACTCATACTTTGATGATACTTTGGTAATACGGATTGATTTTCATTTTGTTTCACCAAGTCTCGTGGATGAATATTTGAATGTCATTAAAACGGGAACGATTAGGTGGTTATCCTAAAATCCCGATGGAAATCAAAGAAAAATTCAAATGCATCATTTCTTGACTTAGATTGTTAGAACGATTTGAAATAACCTTGAGGATCTCGGGTATAAAAAAACTCAGAGTTAATACTTTGTCGCACATTTCATATCATGATCTAGTCTGTTATAAATTTCAAATAATGTGTGACATGTATTAGTTCAACTACTGTGGAATATTGTGTGTTTTAAATCAATAAAAGTTTATGTGGTGTGTTTATCTACCCTTTGCATTACAATCGTCACACTCCACATACTTTTATTTTATTTGCACACACAACGGTCATAACTTTGACCCACCCACCCACCTTTTTTATCATCCGAGTATTTGTTTTGACTTGTTTTAGTTAGCACCATTGCTTTCCCAACAACTTATTTACACTCACTTTACATTGAGGACAATGTAAGTTCGTAAGTGGGAGTGGAGTCGTTGGTCTAAAGAATGGAATTAATGTTTATTTTGTATCAATAAATCCCTTTAGTTTTTGATTTTTTTTCGAGCATTATTTAGTTGATTAAAATAAACTGTATAAGGTATATATTTCATGGATTTGAAGATGTAATGATCAATTTGGATGTGTATAACCAACGTGAACCGTAAGTGCATTGTAATTCCAAATATATTTGTGTAACATGAATTCCTTCACGTAAGCCTTTGATATTGAAACGAAAATTTTAAATCAGATCCATTCAAGATCCTAGTGGTTATTCTAGATAATAACAGTAACTTAGTACCTAACTTTTGAACGTGTACTGTGAATATCTGAAGGTTTGAATGTGATAGAAAGGATATAAGTTAAGTTTATGGAAAAAAAAAAAAAAAAAAAAGAAGAAGATGAAATGAACTATATATTTGTCGGTTGTAGCTACCAATGATTTGAGTGCAGTATGGCGTTATCACTAAACGCCCCATATCACTATGAGGTTTAAAAGCTCCCGATCGCTGATGATGATAGTAGTCCAAATGCAGGGGTTATCATTAAATGTCCTATTGCTTGGAATGAAGGCATATGCTACACATGTGAAATTAAGTTCATCAAAAGAAAAAAAAAAAAAAAAAAAAAAAGAAAAAATTTTAAGCGTAGTTGAAAACTTAGCTATCTTCCCGACTATCCCCAGATAAACCGAATGATATGCTTTAGGGATTATCCTAATAAGTACTCGGAAGAACTTTGTGTGGAATCATATCGCTTATACCTAGAAAGTCATTAGGTCGTCTGAATGGATATTTGTGTGTTTTGCTTGATTTATTCAAGAGAGGATAGTGGAAATTGAAAAGGCTTTCACACACACACACTCTGCTATACACTTATATTGAGGTTAACGCCTGGTTGTAATTCTAATGGTTGTATTATCTAGTTGTCCCTTATATCTTCTATCTTCATGAATTTATCTCTCATTCATTTTGTTTTATCGCTTGTTTTGATCGAGGACGACCAAAAGCTAAGTAGGGGGTTGTGATGAGAGATAAATTTATGATCATTATTACGACATTTTACCCCAATATTGATACCATTTTGAGCATTATTGTATCAAATCAAGTCAAAATTACTAATTTTTATTCAAATGTATAAGTAGTAGTTATTATATAAATTATCGTATTTTTATAAGTTTTTATAAGTTTTGTACCGGTTTAGTAATCGAGTGTCGTGGTCGGATTTACGCTTGGTATTTTGGTGGTTCATTGCAGGATTATATATTGACCAAGATTCCACGTAATCTACATGTTTTGAAGCCTAAAAGATGGATTTTGAGGGAAAGAAGAAAATGCCACAAGCTTACGAGTTCAACGGATCAAATTATTTTTCCTACGCGCTTCTACCGTAACCTGTTTTCGATGGAAATTTGACCCGAATTAGAGGCATTTTCTGGAGAATAGTTCTTGATGAAAGTTGTAGATACTAAAATTATCTTTCCAACGCATTTTGAATCACGTCAATCGGAGGTCTACAACTTAAGTTATGATTTTTATACCGAACAGCTGGAACTTCGGGACGAACCGGGAGATTTTAGGGAGGTTCCTTGCATGTTCCTTGCATGTTACTTGCATGTGGCATGCAATGATTTCTTGTAACAAACTTCACATGCTACTACATGACTCACCACCTCCACATGATGGCAAATATTCTCCAAGATTATCCCACATGCTAAATGGAGATAATTCCTCCCCAAATACAACCTCCCTCACAACAAACTTCTCACCTCTCCCAAATAAACCTCCCCATATACACCCTTCTCCTATATAAACTCCTCCATCTCCATTGATCTTTCTTGCCCCACCTTGGCCACTCTTGGCCAAGATCTCTCTTCTCCACCTCCTCCCATTTCTTCCATTCCTCTCTTCTTTATCTCCGTTCTTCATCTCTTTTCTCGTTTTAATTTATTTTCGGGCCCGTATATACATATGTCTATGTATGTATATATGTTTTTATAAATAAAAGTAGTACTGTTGCAATGCTTGAGAGAATTACCGAGAAAGTTGTTATTTTCAGAGAATACGGCTTTGATTTGCACTTAACGGGTAATTTTATCAAGTTATTACTTTTGTTGTTTATTTATATCTATCACTATGTTAAACTAAAAATATGTCTAGCCAAGATATGAATCTGAATTAGTTAATCTTTTGGTAAAATGAATGATCGACTCTGGTAATCATGATTAAAACTAATTATAATGAATCTTTTTCTATTTTGCAACGTATTGATAATAAATTCGGAATGACGTAATCAATCATGATGAATACCACATATAACCTGGCGATGAACTGACCAGAGAAGTCAGGATATGAGTAAAAATAGAAAAACCGGAGGGTAAAATTGGCCGAGTGAAAACGTGACAACGGAACCCGATTTCCTACCCGGGGGCAGATTTGTCCTAGAAAAACAGATCTTATTAACTTTGTACTCGAGATCTTAATAATGTTAAAATCAGCAGTTTAATTGAAACTACACCGTTTGTGTTAAATCGATTCGCTTGACAACCGGAGCCTCTTGAATAACATCGGCCGTCTGACGAACGGAATAACCTCTTTATCCGGGGTAGATTTGTACTGCACTGCTCGCACTAACTAAGATTAGCATAGGGAAGTTGTGGACCTTGGATCGATGACATTTGACATATGACAATTTCATACGCCGTGTGAGGAGGAGTTGTCTAGCTTAGAGTACACCTTCATACATAATTGACCTCCTTGCATCAAGGAAAAGATCTGTCTCATTCAATTTCTACTACAAAAGATATTGATTCAAGAAAGTATTTTTGGCTGTAGATCCAAAATATATATATTATCTATTTTTATATTTATATATTTATTTAATCGCTTTACTAACAATCTAACTACTAACATAATCTAACCCAGAAAAGTAAAATCTGCGACTTAGATCGAGTTAATAATAGCTTCTGGTGTTTAACCCCACTTAAAAGAATTTCCATGTTTTCCCCGAGGAATACGACTGACTCACCGACTCAGAGCTACAATTTGACCCGGCACACTCGCCGGTTAGGATCTCAGATAGCCTAAGTAATGTCCGTCGCCTTTTGGCGCCCGTTTCCAAGGTTAGGTTTAGTCTCACAAGATACCATTTGGTTTTGGAGAAACAAAGTACAACACGACCACGATATCCAGAGACCGCCACGCACGCCTTGATTTCAAAAGTTTTGAGTAGAGTTCAGTAACCTCAAGCTCGCATGGGACGATCGATGTATAGATAGCAAACCACCTTTGAACCTTTTGATTGTAACTTTGGGGTTGATCCCACGCTTTATTATCAATAAATACAGATCGTTTTATAAAAAATAAAAGAAATTTGTTTTATTGCATAGAAATTAATTTTCAGTTTTACCCTTAAATTTTTTTCATTTACGCGTCTACATTCTGACCGAAGTTCAGTCATGATGTGAAATGTTATATGTAACGCCCCCAGAGCCCGGGCCTGGTAACGCTAAACGAGTCATAAATATCCGTCAATCGCTAGACCGCCTCGCTGGTCTGGGGTGCGGCTAACCCGAGTTGACAAGACTTTTTATGTCTCACACTTATATGGAGTGAGCATTCTCTTATTTTACCGATGTGGGACTTTATAAGAGATCGTGTCCTCGCCAGACGGCCGAGATCGTTTCGGATCGCCCCTACCAGAGGTAATTCAGAGGTCATCCTTACACCGTTTTCTTGTACGATGCGAACGGTGATAGTTCCGCCTCGATAGTCGGCTCGATACTATTCTTCGTAACGCCCCTGCACTCCGGGCCGGAAGCTTAAATGAGTCATAAATGTCCGGTCAATCGCTAGATCCGCCGTCCTCGCTTGGTCTAAAAGAACTAACCCAAGTTAACAAGACATTTATGTCTCACACTTATATGGGGGTGAGCATTCTCTTATTTTACCGATGTGGGACTTTACATTATACATACCCATATATGGTCAGAACAAATTAGTTTATTCTGACCCGAACACGGTCATGAAAACATTATATGTTCGGCCTCTACAATAGTCTGATACGTTTCTAAAATTTTAATAGAGGTGTGGTTATATTCTGATTTGAAAAAAAAAAATTATACCTACTTAAATGTGGTCATAACAATTTAGCTTATTCTGACCCGAATGTGGTCAGAAAAACGTTACATCTTCGGTCTTTAAAATGGTGCGATACGTGTTAGAAATTTTCATGGCGCCGTGGTTATATTCTGACTTGAAATAGGAGCGGAAAGCGTAATTTTTCGGCTTATAAAGTGGTCTGTATTGTTTTCCAAACATAAATAATAATGTCTAATTATTCAGACTAAACATTGATTCGAAAAATATAATATTTTTAGGCAATAAGTTAATTTGAATAATATACAATTCCAAATGTGTTTAGCCAGAAAAGAGGGTTTCTTTTAAATGAGAGTGGTGGAAAGAAAGGAAAGAAATTAGACTTCTCATTTACGGCCGAGCTCCGGCCTTGGACGCACGCCGGCCTCAACCATTTTCTTTTGTTCCCCACACTGGTCAAGTAACCTTCGTATTGTCAATCCTTTCTTGGAAAATTTCATAGCATAAAAATGGGTTCTTTGGGGGCTTCTAATTGCAGCCTTTCCGATCGCGCTTGCTTGTGGAAGCTTGAGGTTTGTACTCCACGTATTAAGTCAATAAGCTTTCTTCTTTCTGGTATTAAATTTGCTATACCCTGTTTGATATGAAATTTCTTTGCTCAGAATGGGAGGATTGACTCGAAGTTTGAAAGGTTCTGTACTAGAGTTTCTGCACGGACTCGGCAAAACTCGGATATTAAAGAGAAGAAACACCAAAAATTTCGAATTGGGGTTCTTGGAGCTAGTGGTTATACTGGTTTTGAGGTGTGAATTTTTCATTTGAAACCTGTTTGTGTTAGCATTCACATTACTATTCTGGTTTGTTTTTGTGATTTATTTTAGCTTTCTATTTGTGTGTATGAACAAATTTGTTGGTCAATCATCATTAAGCTTAGTTTTAGTTTAGTTGATCTGATGCCCGACTGTGTTTT
Source organism: Gentiana macrophylla (assembly GCA_026214975.1). Lineage (NCBI taxonomy): Eukaryota > Viridiplantae > Streptophyta > Magnoliopsida > Gentianales > Gentianaceae > Gentiana > Gentiana macrophylla. Next base: position 32,113,415 of record CM047807.1, read on the forward strand.
TTCGGGTTACATAAGCTGGCAAAACCCTGTTAAGTACTAGAAACGCTATCGTTTGAGCTATGCTATTGAAGAAGTTTGCATAAACTTCAATGATCTGCTACTTTCGAGATGAACAAAACAAAACAAAAAATCCACATAACTCGACGTAAAGAAGGTAAATGAACACATTGAAGAACAAATGAAAGAACTTGTATTGCATTCGAATGGAGCTCAGTAGTTTACATGATGATAATTAAGCTGATTATATAGAAGAAAACTTCACTAAACCGCCTAATTTCACCCTTAACGAACTTCTAACGGCTAATTACACTTCTAACTAACTCCCAACTGTTTTTGAATACAAGCTGTTTGATGGTGTTCTGAAAGAACATTCGTGCACTTTGTCTTCAATCTTCAACTTTAACCTTGTGAGCTTCTTCACACTTTGTCTTCAATCTTCAACTTCCAACCTTGTGATCTTGGCTTGTGTCTTTAACAGCTATTATTCTCTTTTCATCCACTCCTTTTGCATGCGGGGTAATTGTCCCCCTACTCTTCTTTCCTCTTTCTTCAGAGTCAAAGCGTGACATCTTCCGTCTCTTCTTTGTTCTCTTCACCGGACAATCCAAGCTGTTTGCGATTTTCCTTTCTATCTTTCATCTTCCTTAACCTTGGTCCAATGCGTAAGCAAAAAACAGAGAAAGGAAGGAAAGTGAAAAGCTCTAGAGTACTAGTAGAACCACCAGCACCGTCCAAGACAGAAGGGATAGGTGTTGGCAAATGTACCGGAGTCGATAGGAATCTACCGTTATTAATCACCGCCATTTGTTCACCCCATTAGGTTTCTCTGCCCATTTATCTCTCGAATTCAAGATTCTTGCCTTCTATTTCCTCAACCTTCTTTTCCTTTTCTCCTTCCTCTGGAAATGAAAGCCAGGATATTTTGGGCTGCAGTTTCTTGTGGGGCAGATGGATTCGTTTATTCACGAAGCTTTTCAATCTTTTTATTCGATCCTGTGGAGTTATTGTTTTTGTCATTCTGTTCTCAGTTTTATGTGTTATTGTGGCACTGGTTCACGTAAAATGCAGTTTGGTGCAGTGGATTGACAATAACTTTGATTCCGAAGACAGATTTGAGAAATACAAGTTTTTCCAGTGTTCAACCGTTTAGGCACCCGTGTAAGGATCCACCCTCCTTTTCACAAGATTTAGGTACTCAATAAAGGGCTTTTACTATGTACCTGATCCATTTCTGCCATTTGTCATTTCTTCCTCATTCCTTCGAAATCTTTCTCTTTAAGGTTAACTGAAGTAATTACAATGCAAGCCTCAAGTATTGTTTGATTCTCTTCCTTTGATAACCCAGAAGATTAATCATCCTATCTTCCCCTCACTTCTTGGATTTTGTTCTATCCACGAAATACTGTTGTTTCTTATCCTAACTTTATATTTGAATGTTTACATCATCAACCTTTAGATCTTGAAAACAGTTCTTGTAATGGAAGTTACATACAAAGGCGAAATGCGTATTAAACTTTATTGTTTGCGTGCTACAACTTGCAGCCGGTGTTGTCGTTTGGGTATTTTTATTTTTTATTTTTTAGGACTTGAAATTTTTATGGCTAGAGAGGGGAGTTCTTATGGTACCATGGTAGTTCAAATGCATAAGAAGTTGTTTAATGAAGATAAGTTTCAAAACTTAAACTTAATTAATTTCGTGTTTTATTCTGACTTTATTACGATGAATTTTACATGTTTGAGAATCATATATATGCTCTTAATATTCTTTCCTTTTTTGTTTTGGAAATAGTGTGATATAGTTATGGCTCACAAATTTCAGGTACCAACAGGGCACTGCGTTCATCAAATATGCTTCAAGTCGAAACATCAGTTGGGTAAGTAAATATTTCGCCTCGTGGTTTTAATGGATTTCTTTTTTTTCCCTGGAATTCTCCTAGCTTGTGCATGTTAAGGTCAGCTATCAGCCATAATGACATGTGATTTATCCAGGACAGTTCCTTGGACACGAGCTTCTCGTTTATCTCTCGTGAAACCATGTCAAGTTGCCAGTGAGGACTCAGAAAGAACTTCTAGTAAAGAAAGCATAATGGTCGATGAACAAACATTGGAACGTGAATTACAGATTGCCGTCAAAGAAGAAAACTATAGCAAAGCCGCTAAAATACGAGACAGCCTTCGATTTCTCCAGGAAGACAGCAAAGCTTCCGTATTGGCTGCCAATGCCCGCTTTTACAACGCATTCAAAAACGGGAATCTGGCTGCTATGCAATCTCTGTGGTCAAAAGGCGACCATGTGTGCGTTGTGCATCCCGGTGTGAGTGGCATATCTGGATACGATCTTGTGATGGGTAGCTGGGAATTCGTGTGGGCTGAGTACGATTTTCCGCTTGATTTCGAGATAAAAGATGTTCAAGCTCATGTTAAGGGAGATTTAGGGTATGTTACTTGCATTGAAATGGTTAAAACAAAGGGTACCAGTTGGGGAAGACAATTTGCTACCAATGTTTTTGAGAGAATTAATGGGCAATGGCAGATGTGTGTTCATCATGCTTCATATGTTGATCTTTGATTTATATTGTTTTCCTTTTTTCTCATTTGTAATGGTGTGGGTGAATATTTGGATTTCTATTACAGTTATTATGTACCTTAAGACCATTCAATTCAGTTGTAATATTATAATGAGTGGTTTTGTATTTATTTACCAAAGTCTCCCTACACATAGAGGGCAATACTTGTGCAATCTCCACATATGGAGGGCATTGTTGTTCAAAAGCCACAATGAGTTGAATTGTATTGTTACAACCGGAACGAGGCGTTCGATACGTGTTCAATAAACCGAGCCTACAACCAGAACGAGACCTTCGATTCGTGTTCAATAAACGAAACTTGAAGGACATGTCAGCCTAGTGATAAAGCCGAGCCTACAACCGGAACGAGACGTTTGATATGTGTTCAATAAACTGAGCCTACAACAGAAACGATAAACCGAACCTCCCTTTTCATTTTTCTCCACATATCGACGATATTAACAAGGATTTTCAGATATAGCATTGGGACTTAAAGGACACGTCAACCTAGTGATAATGCCGAGCCTACAACCGGAACGAGACGTTTGATATGTGTTCAATAAACCGATCCTACAACCGAAACGATAAACCGAGCCTACGATCGGAAACCTACAACCGGAACGAGACTTAAAGGACACGTCTGCCTAGTGATAATGCCGAGCCTACAACCGGAACGAGACGTTTGATATGTGTTCAATAAACCGATCCTACAACCGAAATGATAAACTGAGTTTACGACCAGAACGAGACGTTGGATACGTGTGCAATAAAAGAAACTTAAAGACCTAATGATGTACATATAATAATATTTTATAGATAGCAATTTATAAACAAAACAAAAATTGAAAATGGAACTAAAAACACAACCTTATCTTAAGGTTCTTTCAATTTATGCAAATTGTTCCCGGAAAATCTAGTTGTTTAGCGCCGCATCCTAGCTTTTTCCGATGACGATAGCTCTTAAACTCCATTGCCCTGCTGCTCATTCAATATACTTCAAGGTAATAGAATCTTGTTCCCGTACTTCATTCTTCATTCTATGTTAAGGAGTTGGGTCGTGGTACATCTTGTTTGGAAATTGAAATCTACGAGGAAAAAGTATTGGATTGAGTTACTCTTTGTCTTTTTATATTCTGCTATTGAAACTATGATCCATGTGATTCTCTTGAGCTACAATTTCGTTTCAGAAATGAATAAAGGGGGTATTGAAGACTATGCTTGTAATTGAATAAGTTTTAGATTGTGAATTGGGATTATTATGGGCTAATAAAAGAATGAGGATTGTTCTTTTGCTTTCTAACGCATCTCTTATTGGCACACCTCAGTATCACCGCCCATTTTTGCATTATCTTTTCTCAGTGGATTTGATTGCTAGAATTAACAGAGTTGTTTAAATTCAATGGCACAATCTTTTTCGTTATTGGTGTCTGGCTTTAGATATGAGTTGAATTTTTTTTTTTCCTTATGCCAATGGGGGAGAGTGAAAGAACGAGTAACAACGTGGGCCTGCACTCGTTCTCTGTACGGATTTGATTTGTTTCTTTGGTTGTAAATCATTATGGGACTGTTAAGGGTAATATATGATAAACTTAATGTTATTGTCATTTTTGCAGCGCACGATTGCAAGCAACAAGCTGCGTAAATTGCAGTTTCGGTTTCAACTTCAAAGAAAATCATGAAACTGTCAGGTCCCGGATTTCATGTAGTATGAATATGGCCGCAGGGCACTCGGATGAACCTGGGAAATTGAATATTGATCATATTGTGGAGAAGGCTCAAAAGTATGGGATAGTGCCCCTCAGCCTGTTAAAATTTTTCCTTGGAGTAATGTAGCTGACAATCTCATTCAACTTATTGTGGACCTTTTCATGGCGGTTGTCAAATACCTTTCTTTGCCTGTATTCTTTGTTACTTGGTGTTTAATTGTCCTATTGTGCACATGAAAGGAAACTCTATTTTACCCCATTTCCGTTTCTTATTGGTGCTGCGGTTGCTGGGGTCCTAAGAGCTGCAGCTGTGGAATCATCTCCGTTACTGAGGGTATCTTTTCCTCGCTTTTCTTTTTTCCCAATGAGTTGGGGAAGGGAGGGTGTGTGGATAGATTTCCAACTACATGCATGCTGTGAGCTGATTAGTTTATTTCATAAGTTTAATTCCAGATGGTCATCTGGACATGATGTTTTCTACTTTGTCGTTCGGCTATTTTGCTTTTTGAAGCTCTTTTGGTGCTGCTATGTACTTTGCTTCATTGTATAGTTTTTGCCCACACGGGTATGACTTGATGCATAACCATACCCGCCTTGTGCCTAATTTTCCAAGTCTTCCTCATGTACCTTATAAAAGTTTCAGACTTGATCACTTTGACAAAGATTATGTGCTGACGTCTTCGGTTTTCCTACTCTTTCTCCAGGAGCATAGTTTGCCATGGTTTCTTTAGAGAGCAGATCTAAGTTGGTGATTAGTGTGACCTTTTAAAAACAGATATCTGAGTCATTAAATTTACCTTTTCTGCATGTATACTGTTTATCATGGTTTGAAGGACCGGTGTTTTTTGTGCTTCATTTCATCATTGGTCCTTATATTTTCTCTTGATGTTTATCCGAGCTGAAAGTTTGCCATGATCCGTGGATAGATGGGATCGCTTGCTCCACTTTTATGATGTGTTGCACTGGATCCTTGAGTCTCAAAAAATTATTGTTTTAATATGGATAATGAGTTCCTTACCAACATTTAAAGAAGCATTACACATGAAAATGAATAGTCAACGAGGTAGTTTAGTTAACTGGTTCTGTGGTCTTTTCAGAATTCAGAAGTACCCTGGCATTTACTTTGCATAGCGGGGTTTTTCACTTTGCTCAAATTGCCGGGCCCTTATTATCCTTATTGGGGACGCATTTTTATTCCACACTTCGCAAACGGAGCATTGGTGAGGACTCTGTGGTTTGCATTCCAATGGTACAGAAGACCCAAGAATCCATCAGAAACCACTGTAACTGTATAGCTGAGTCCGGGATCCGGAAGGGACAATATGCTCCGCCTGGTAGGTGAAAATGCTTTTCCTTATTCTATTAGTTTGGCCTTCATTTTTGAGTGACGACACCTTTTGGTATGGGTTTTTTTGGGGAAAAAATACACGAAAGCAGATAGCCATACTATGATCACAAGGTGGTTTGTTCCGCTGGAACAAAGGGTTTTTGCTAGATGGTGCCCAGACGCTATGTTTTTGCCCCGTAGTTTTATGAAAACCACAGATACTTTGTTGTAAGACTGTGTATCATTTACATTAATGGTGTATTAAGGTTTTTGTAAGATTGATTAGGATTACATTACATGTTGCTCACTTCATGTACAAACATTTTAGATGCAAAAAAAGCTGTAAGCTACATCATTGTACTGAATTTTAATTATCTCCTTTTGGTAATGATTGATTATCGACTTGTTCCAGCATTTGATTGTTTTCTCTTTATTATGTGTAAGATTTTCGTTCTCTGAAGAAAAGTGCAGAAATAACATCTAAAACGATGAAGCCAAGAAGAAAAAACCTGAGAACTTTTATTCCATATGAAAAACAGAGGGAAGATTACAGTCAGGAGTGGAGTTTTATTGATAACTTGTACTACTTTCATTCTTTACACTAGCACCTGGTTTGCAAGATTCTTATGTTTGAACTCAACCCAAATTCGCACTTGATCTCAACACGCCCCCTCAAGCTGTACTGTGAAAAGAATGAGTGCTAGGCTCTTACGTTTGAGCTCAACCCCAACTTCCTCTTGATCTCAACACGCCCCAAGAATGAATGCTAGACTCTTATGTGTGAGCTCAACTCCAACTTGCACTTGATCTCAACACGCCCCTCAAATTGGACCGTGAAAAGAATGAATGCTAAGAAGAAGGAAGAAGATATACAATAACCTACTTATACTACATTTCTCAACCAGTAATCTACGGCTACAAAGCTACCAACTTACCCACCAACTGACTTGCAACTCTTATGTTTGAACTCAACCCCAGATTGCACTTGATCTCAACACGCCTCCTCAAGCTGGACTGTGAAAAGAATGAATGCTAGACTCTTATGTTTGAGCTCAACCCCAACTTGCACATGATCTTAATACGCCCCCTCGAGACGGACCATGAAAAGAATGAATGCTAGACTCTTATGTTTGATCTCAACCCCAACTTGCTCTTGCTCTTGCTCTTGCTCTCAAACACGCCTCAAACCGGGCTTTGAAAAGAATGAATGCTAGTAAGAGGAAAGCGATGGAGAAAACTCTTGTACAACGGATCATCAAAGCGCCAGTAAAGATATTAGCCATCGATGCGAAGCTTAACATAAATTAGCTTCACAAGACCAGCTTGCGATTGATCTCTTACAACATGATAATCAACTTCAATATGCTTGGTGTGCTTGTGAAATATGAGATTCTGAGCAATATTGATGGCACGTGACGGTTGACATTATCACACTATTTTAGGAAAGGATTTTGTATTCCCGAGAATTGTTACTTTGGGGTGATAGTACTATGATGTGATGCACGACTAGTGGAATTTAGACATGTATGTTTTTTGAGTATGTATTCTATCTTTATGTTATGCTTCTGTAAGAATAAACGAAAAAAAAAAATACCAAGAGGACGAGGTAAGAAGGTTTCGTGTCTCAAAATTTTACGTTTCGGGGCATGGACGAACGGTTTGTACCCAATATTTACTCGGATATACCACATGTAATGCCCCGACTCGAAATCTCATGATAACAAGGATATATACTAAAGGCATGTTGCAAAAACATTTTTAGGGCAAGTTTTATACAATTATACATATCAAAATTTCTTGTTTAGCACACTACATCAAAACAACCATATACTATAAGAAAAATCATTTCAAAAGATGCATATATTATCAATTTTTTACATGCTCTTTTTCTAGTTCCAACTTGCTGTTTAGTGGCAATAAACTGAACTTGATGTAGTTATCATCATATATACACTTACTAATCAAAATAGAATAGAAAAAAATGGCATAACATATAATATCCCTTAGTACAACTTGCTTACGTTTGTCTCGTAATGATATCGGATATGGTCTTGTGTTACGATCATTGCACTTCTTTTGATATTCTCTTTGTTATTCTTATATCTAATTAAGTCATATAGTCCTTTTGTTGTAAAGAAGATGTCAAAATACCTAAAGAAAGAGTTTAAATCATCTTACCTGACGATGTTTTAAACTGCTAGGAATGGAATCGGGTTAAGATTCGGGTAATTGAGCCTCGAGAGGATAACCCAACTAACAATTTGATGATTTTATTGATGATTTATGGTTGTGCCGGTATTTGACTGTTTACGCACGTAGAGTCATTGTGATCAAGCCGAACGTAGTCAGGGGCGTCCCTGTGTAACTGGGGGCTCTAAGCCAAAATTTTGTTCTAGGGCCCTGAACCATGTAAAAATTACGATGTTTAGGCTAAACTATATTCACATGTGTTTGAAAAGGTATATAAGTTGGTTAATTTTTTTTTATTACTACTAAATATGTGTATTGATTTGAACATTACTGAGTTTTTTTCAATTTAAGTAGAATAAAAATATATCTAAAATACAATACAAAAATATAAAGACGGACCCTAAAAATATTACTTTTAAGGAGGCGCAGTAGTGGCGCTTGTTGGCCGTCCTAGAGGGACGGCCCTGAACGTAGTTTTCAAAAATAAGAATGATGCTCCTTTATATGAGGCTCCATTATAAAAGTTAATGCCCTGATGCACGTGACAAAGATCCTGGCTGAGACCACAGAGCAATTTGTAGCTCGTGTCATAATAGGGAGAAAACCAAAAAGCCATTACTGAGACACTTACCATCGTGGGGTAATATCTGTCAAATGGCCTAAGTGTCTGTTTAATGAAGAGTCACCTGACGAGGGTTGGACTAGTCTTTGCCACGTGTCATTCAGAGAATGACCTTATAATTAATGAGGGAAGAGAAAAGCAACGAACCTTAGGGCCAAGAGCCCCGTGTCAATTTATAGATCAGGCCAGGTCCCCAGGTGGGAGGTCTGACCGTTCTCCCGACTAGACCACCGCAGGTCGGCTTGGTCATGTCGGAGTCCGGATAGTGCATCTAAGGTCGAGATGACCTGAGAAGCTCACCGCAGGACGGCTAGAGCTCCCATTATCTAACATTTAAACGTATCAGTATATTATATGTTAGATATGGAAAGAATCCCACGCTATAATTAATGGCACTGATTCTGTCATTTAAATATATTCATAGTTATCCCTAAATCAAGGGATTGACTTGACATAATACTTAGGGGTTAAGAGATAAAATCCTAATACTTGTTGGACAAGAAAAGATGCAAATTGCCCTGTATATAAACGATCCCTAGAGAACTACGAGAGACTTGATTCCAATTATACCAATTGGATACGTAGGCAACTTGGAAAAATACTCAGTCTAAAAATAACCATAAACACTACCCCGTTATTTGATGGTTCTCGAGTTAATTGTCATAGAAGTAAATACAGCCCGGATTATTGGATAGACGATCCCCGGCATCGTCATCATTGCTACTTGATGTTAAAATTAAGTTGCCTTGAGCTAAGCATAGATAACTGAGATGAACTTTTGCACCATGTCGGTTATGTAAGAAAGAGGACGGCCTACGTCGTGTCGAACAGAGCACGACATGTGTCATGTCGGTTGTTCAGCTAGAAGTGTTACCTGTGTTGCGCGAGAGAGAGCCGTACTGGCTGAGGCCTGATGTCAAACCGAGCCCATGTCAGCCTATTTGTTGAGATGACCCAATTAGGCTTGATGAGTATCACGTGTCGGGTTATTGGTCATTCCCATGTCATTACCTTATCCTCAAAAAAAAAAAAAAAAATCATCCTACCTTTAATTAACCGTAAAACTTATCACCAGCATTTCATCATGTGTATGTATTATCAGCTGTACATTGTCTTTATTAATTATTGTTTTACAGCTGAAAACTATGTCTAACGTAGTAGCTTTTTTTTTGGTGGGATTGGAGGGTGAGGGGTTGGGGTGGGTGGAGAGATTCAGAGAAAATTCCCTATTAAGAATGAGTCGTCGGATTACGGTCAAGTCAGTGTCAAAGACAAAATTTGTGTCTTTTTATACAAGTGGTATTTTATTCTTCAGACACGCGCCAGTATCCAAGTTCCGTCTAATAGAAAAGCCTCTGATAAAATTTAGGGATTCAGACTCAAGAAGATGAGGGTTTGAATGATGGAGGAACTGAGCTAGGGTGGGAGGACCAGCATTCTATTCTTGCAATCACACGGCTTTCACTTTTGAGGCATTTTGTGATCTCTAAACATGTCATATGCTATAGTTTTCCATTTCATGAACCATCTCTCTCACTATTCAATAAAAGAAACATTGTCGGTAACTTTATGTTGTATTAGCATCAAACCGCAATTTTTTTACATTAAATTTGGTGAGAACACTTATGGTATGATTGACGAAATAGAGCATAGATCCTCTGTGATAGGGTGGTGGAGGGTAAAATAGGAATTTCACAGCCCAAAAACAAGACATATCACAAGCCGATTTTAACACATCCTGATGGATGTATAACATGTGATCCAAGCTCTGCCGAAATAGTAGAGTGTTTGTTGAGAGACGATTGGTAAATAAAGACTAATAATAATGTTTGAAGAAAATAAAATAAATATAACAAAAAGATATAACGCATATTAAAGTAATTTAATGTCCATGACAAAATTAAAATAACAAAAGAACACACAAATTATATTATTGATTATGAATTTATGACGGGACCCTAGTGTCATGAAAAATTGAAATGAATATGAAGAACAAAATGGATAACGGCATGAGTATAATCCGAATATTATACTTATTATTCATATTGGGCCTCAAGCATGTCAAAAATGATCGGCGGGTCAGTCCAACATAAGCCCAAAGGATTTGGTCAGGAACAAGTCGATCTCATTTCGGATCGTTCTCGGAGTACTGCCAACCTTGAATCAGAATCGGCCGACAATTATGATTGTAAAATTTCAGAATTTATTGTACAATTAATTCATGTAAATACACTGAACAAACATAGAAGAAAAATGTACCAAACAATTAAGATTGTGTGGTCTTCATATTTTGAAATCTTTGGATAATTGATTCATCTTCAAAGCTATTAATTTATTTATTTTTCCACTATATGTGACAAGACAAATATTTATCCAATCATCTCTCATTTGATTACATAAACGATATCTCACAATTTTCGTAGCGGAAAAAGCTCTTTCATTTTCCAATTCTCAAATTGATCAAATAAGTGCTCTGACATCAACTTCTGAAAATATCATATGGATATATTTGAGCTTGTCAGAGTAAAATTTTCTTTAACAAACGGTGAAAACGTCTGACATTTTTTTTTAAATCCCACGTGAAAATTACCACGGGCTGAGAAGAAAACGTGAAAATATCCACGGGCTAAAAACATGTCCTGTTGAAATCCAAAATCTCAAATGTGGAAATTCCCTCGGTTTAAAAGGGTTTTGCAATTTTGGAGTTCTACGGACCGTGTATCCAGCATGTGGAAATTTCTACTGTCTTAAAAGGTATACGTACTTTTTAATTTTAACGGGCCGTGCATTTAGCCCGTGAAAACTTCCACGGTTTCACTTCATCCCGTGGTAATTTTCACATGTGATTTAAAAAATATCAGATTAGACCACACATGAAGAAAAAAAAATCTGGCCCTACACGAGTCTAATTTTTTACTTTCTCCCCTTTGGCTCTATATGTGTCCTCCTTTGGGGAAAAAAAAAAAAAACAGTGTATTGACAATTCAGGAATAAATAATGGATCAAAAGAAATCATTTCTAGATCTATTTTTTACTTCATCAGGAAAGAAATATAATTTATAATAATCAAAACAAATAATAATATATAAATTTTAAAATGTTATTCGACAATTTTCATCTAATAGGCTAAATTACGCACGCTTTCCTCAATGGACATATATTCTAGAAACGTAGGGAAATGATGAAAGCGTGAGACAAAGAGAAAGATTGCAGAAAGTGCATGACAAACTTTTTTTTTTATTTGTCCCTCTAAAAAAACAATAACTTTTTTATTTGTATTTTGGAAATTTTGTGGGCCGTCCAATTCAACAAATTTTTTTGTTCTCTAAAGTTTTACTTTAGGGGAAAAGAGTACATGAGGATAATATAGTTACTGAATTCGATGTTAAGAATATGTGTGGTTTTATAAGATGATTAAAATAGTAATTCATTATTTATTAATGTCAAAAATGTTTTTACCTTATATTCTTTAAATAATTTCAACTCATTTACCGTCACCATGCTGTTTAAATTCCAGATATACTCAATACAAGACTCTGTTGATGATGATCAAAGTATACAAGAGTAATTTACTACACAATTTTATCAAGATCCAAATTGCAAGCAAAGAATCAAGAATGTCAAGCAGAACACGTGATCAAAAGCTCTTGAGGTCACGAAAGTCACAGAAATCAGATAAGATCAGAATAGTGGAGGCAGGATCAACAAGCAGAGTGACTTTATCAAGGTTTGGAACAATTGTATTTCATTGATTCAAAGTATAATTGTGATAATACAAAATATACAGTGTTCAGCATCTTGGGGAACAAGTAAATATAAAATAAATACAAATAATAATAATTAATGTGTTGAGGTTACAATGAAGACATGTGAAGATTTGCTCATTGAGGCATTTTATCAAACACCTACACACTAGTTAGTTAGAGTTAGTTAGAGTTAGTTAACATAATTACTCATCAGCATTTTAGTCTATATATACCAGAATTATAGACTGAGAACTTCGATTAACTTAATCAATGATCATTATGTAAAACAGTTTTCATAATTCAAGTGTTCTTCATTTTCCCGCCTTTTAGTTTTCAAACTGTTTGTTCATTTCTTGATGATCATCACATGAATCTTCATGATTATGGTTGTATAATTCCAGTTTCTAAGAAATTCAACATGGTAGCAGAGCTTTACTGATCGTTTCTGCTGTTATTCTTCTTTCTAAAGTTCATCTTCATTCAAGTTTCTTGAAGTTCATCAATGGCGAACACAAATTCTGGGCAGGCTCTTGAAAATCCGAGTCTGATTCTGGTTCAACCTTTATTAAAAGGTGTAGACAATTTTAATCATTGGAAGCGCTCTATGACCAAGATGCTGTCATCTAGAGGAAAGCTTGCATTCGTGGATGGTACTTCTGTCATGCCTGACAATGGAGATCCTGGTTTTGCTTCTTGGATGCAGATTAATGATCTAGTTCATTCTTGGCTGGTTAATTCTATGATTCCAGTAGTTGCAGAAAGTGTTATGTATTATGACACTGCAAGAGAAATTTGGGTTGATCTGCAAGATCGTTTTGGAAGAGGAAATGCATACAGGCTATCAAATCTGGAAGAAGAAATTGAAAAAACGAAGCAAGGAAACCTCTCTGTAACAGATTACTATACTCGATTAAAGGCTCTATGGGATCAATATCTTGTGTTGAATCCCATTCCTCCTTGTACTTGTCCAGCATTACAATTGATTCGAGAACATTATGAGAGGGCTTACACCACTAGATTCTTGAAAGGGCTGAATGGAAACTTTAGCAATGTAAAGTCACAAGTCTTGATGACAATGCCTTTGCCAGATATCAAGACTGCCTTTGTCATGGCGTTGAATCATGAACAGCAGCTCAATTACACTTCTACTACTCCTGATAATGTGATCTTGGCCTCTGTTTCTCAAGTTTCAAATGCCAATGCAGATTGTAATGCAGCTTATAGACAGCCATCAAATTATTATCAAGGAAGAGGAGGAGGCAGAGGTTCTGGTTTTCAAGGAAATTCAAAAAGGCCAGTATGTACATTCTGTGGGAAGGAAGGTCATACAATTGACAAGTGTTACAAGAAATATGGATTTCCTCCTAATTTTAGGCCTCAGGGAAGAGGATCTGGTTCTTCCATCAATAATGTCATACATAGTGAAGGCTTGGATGTAGATGCTTTTGACCAAAATTCTCAGAATCAAGCAGAATCTGGTGCTATCACTCATTCTCAATATGAACATCTATTATCCTTGATCCAGAATTTGCAGCCTGCTGGCAATCCACAATGCAATTATGTTGTTCTATCAGCAGGTTCCAATCAGCAAGGGTCAGGTATCTTTGGTAGTTTAGAAAATTGGATTTTAGACTCAAGTGCAACGGATCACATTACTTTTTCTCTAGACTTAATGTTTGATGTTACACCTGTAGTCAATGTACATGTTAATTTACCAAATAGTGCTGCAGTTTCTGTCACACACATTGGCAAAGTAAGAATTAATCAAGATATTGTGTTACACAATGTTTTTTGTATACCATTGTTCACATACAATCTGATGTCTGTCAAAAAGTTAGTCAGTGACAGTAACTATTCAGTTGTGTTTTGTTCTAACTATGGAATTGTGCAGGAACACAAAACTATGAGGAAGATTGGTTTAGCTAGTGAAAGAAAGGGTTTATACATTCTGACAGCTCATGCTGATGCTTCTACAAATCAATCTAAAGTTTCTACTATGGCTTGTAATAATTGTACTTTTTCAGATTCTTTGTTATGGCACTATAGATTAGGTCATCCCTCATCCCAAAGAATCAAAATATTACAAGCAGTAGACAGTAGCATAAAGGTTCCAAAACATGATTGTATGATTTGTCCTTTAGCAAAACAAAAGAAACCTAGTTTTCCTGTGAGCACTTCTTTTACTACTACTTGTTTTGATTTGGTTCATGTAGATATTTGGGGACCAAACAGAATACCTACTGTTAATGGTGAATATTACTTTCTGTCAATAGTTGATGATTACATCAGGTTTACTTGGGTTTATTTGATGAAAGCCAAATCAGAAGCTGATAATCTTTTGCAAGCTTTTTGTAATCTGGTACAAACTCAGTTTGACAGATGTATAAAGATTATCAGATCTGATCATGGTGCTGAATTTAACATGCTAGCATTCTACAGAAAGAAAGGCATTGTGCATCAAAAGTCTTGTGTCAGGACACCTGAACAGAATGGACTTATTGAAAGAAAACATCAGCACATATTGAATGTTGCAAGGGCATTAAGAATTCAATCTAATGTGCCTTTACAATATTGGGGATATTGTGTTAGTCATGCTGTCTATCTAATAAATTTGATTCCTACTCCACTACTTGACAATAAGACCCCATATTTCATGATCTATGGTACCAAACCTAGTTATGATACTTTAAAAGTGTTTGGTTGCCTTTGTTTTGTTGCTACATATTCTCAAGGCAGAGGTAAATTTGAAAATAGAAGTGCTAAATCTGTCTTCCTACGTTATGAGCCACACATAAAGGGTTATAGAGTCATGGACATTCAAACTAGAGCCATCTCTATATCCAGAAATGTTATTTTTCATGAGAATGTATTTCCTTACAGTAATGATAACACATTATTTACACCTGAAGATCCTTGTTTACCAATTCCTGTTATTGATATTCCACAAGGAAGATGTACTACTGAAACTTCAGCAAATAATGATCTTACTAACAATGAAACACCTATTAATACAGGATTGGATTGGGCAGGTTGCAAGCACACTAGAAGATCAGTAACTGGATTCCTTATTTTTCTTGGTGATGCACTTGTTTCTTGGAGATCAAAGAAGCAACCCACAGTATCCAGAAGTTCAAGTGAAGCTGAGTATAGGGCAATGGCAATTACTTCATGTGAAATACAGTGGCTGCTTTATCTTCTTAAAGACTTCCAAATCAACTACACAGAAACAGTTCCTCTTTATTGTGACAGTCAAAGTGCCTTGGACATTGTGGAAAACCCTGTTTTCCATGAAAGAACAAAGCACATTGAAATAGATTGCCACTTTGTTAGAGAAAAATATCAAGCCAAAGTACTAAAACCTCTACCTATACACACTCAGAATCAACCAGCTGATCTTTTCACAAAGCCTATGGACAAAGCTACATTTCAGAGACTACTTCAAGCCTACCCTCTTAAGGATCTATATGAGCCTAGCATGAGGTTACAATGAAGACATGTGAAGATTTGCAAGCTTCACTTGGCTCTCTGATCCAAGTTTCAGCTTGAGGGAGGGTGTTGAGGTTACAATGAAGACATGTGAAGATTTGCTCATTGAGGCATTTTATCAAACACCTACACACTAGTTAGTTAGAGTTAGTTAGAGTTAGTTAGAGTTGGTTAACAGAATTACTCATCAGTATTTTAGTCTATATATACCAGAATTATAGACTGAGAACTTCGATTAACTTAATCAATGATCATTATGTAAAACAGTTTTCATAATTCAAGTGTTCTTCATTTTCCCGCCTTTTAGTTTTCAAACTGTTTGTTCATTTCTTGATGATCATCACATGAATCTTCATGATTATGGTTGTATAATTCCAGTTTCTAAGAAATTCAACATAATGATTTATTCTAAGTTATCTCTTGTTGACGAATAGTGACCGGTTTGACAACCGGGCTAAAAGTGTCGGTAAAATCAATCCCTTCAGCCTGATGAAAACCCTTGGCAACAAGGCGAGCCTTGTGACGCTCAAAACGACCATCTGCATGATGCTTAGTGCGGTAGACCCATTTGTTTCCAACAATATTCATACGAGGATGCGGAGGAACAAGATCCCAGTATGGTTGCGCAACAACGCATCAATTTCCTCTCTCATCGCATTACGCCAATTCAGGTGTTTAGAGGCTTCGGTATAGGTAGTAGGGTCCAAGGAGTTGGTAGAGGCAACAAGGGCTTTAGGAAGCGGATGGCGGATAAAGTCAGGCCGAGAGATAGGTTTGAGGGAATTGGGTTTTGTTCGAGTAACCATGATATGAGTGGGAGCAGGTTGGGCAGGAGACGAGTCTGGAGAGGCCGAGGCTGAAGTGGACGCAGGAGATGTGGGTTGGAAAGGCTCGGGAGTGGGAGCCGGAGGGGGTGGAGTCGGGTTGGAGGGAGTCGGCATGAGAGGAGGATTTGGTGGAGGTGCTTGTAGGAAGATAGGAAGCGGTACAGTGAGATTATCAAGTGTGGGTTTGGAAGGAGAAGTTGTATAGGGAAAGATGGTTTCGTTGAAAACCAAGTGGCGAGCAATATAGATACGGCCGGAGGAAAGGTCCAAGCATTTATATCAGCGGTGGCAAGGACTATAGCCAAGAAAGATGCAGGTTTTGGAGTGGAAATCAGTCTTATGATGGTTGTAGGGACAAAGATAAGGCCTGCAAACACAGCCAAAGACTCGAAAGAATGTATAGTCAGGGGGTCGATGGTGGACCATTTCAAACGGAGACTTACATTAGAGGACTTTATTGGGAAGACGGTTGATGATATAAGTGCCAGTGATAAAGGCACCCTCCCAATAGGGAAGCGGAAGGTTTGATTGGGCAAGAAGGGAAAGGCCGACTTCAACAATTTGACGGTGGCGGTGCTCAATGGCACCAACTTGTTCGTGGGTGTGGGGACAAGAAAGACGATGCCGGATGCCAAGTGGAAACGCGACGATACTCACCACCCCATTCAGTTTGGATAGATTTAAGTTTGGTGTTAAACTGTCGTTCAATCATAGCAAGGAAAACAGGAAAGATCGTTTCAACATCCGATTTATTTTTCAGGGGATAGAGCCATAAGTATTTTGTAAAGTCATCTAGAAAAATGACATAATAACGGGAACCATAAATTGAGGGTTCATAGGATGGGCCCCAGACATCAGAATAAATTAGGTCCAAGGGAGCAGTAGAGGTAAAATCAGAAGTGTATAACGGGAGACGGTGACTCTTAGCTAACTGACACGGGCCACACACAGTAGTGGGTTCTTTAGTAGGAGTCAGGGCCGTTCCTGACCTTTAATAGGCCCGGGGCAAGATTAAAGCAAAGGCCCCCATTTATTAACAAAAGCAATATCCATTTATAAATGACATGAATTAATCGCGTATAAGGAAAAATTAAGGCGAAATTATAATAATGGTATCTAACAACATTTTACAAATGTCAAAACAACAAATTATTGAATCAGTAACGAGAATATAGCAATAGTAGAGACAAAATAGCGCACCCTTAATTAAAAACATCAACGGATTGAAATAGAGTTCGATTTAAAAAAAACTAAAAAAAATAATCGTACCCAAACACAAAAGCCACGAACAACAGACGGAGGAAGGATGAATTAAATTGTTGATATTTTTTTTTCTAAGGTAGCAGGAAAACAAAATTATGAAAATCTTTGTTTTTGTTTCGGTTGAATGTTGTTGTGGAAGTGGAAGTGCTGAAGTGGTAATGCAGGATATACATGAGGCTGATAGGATTTGATATGCAGTTACAACATTTATATATACATTTAAATATATATAAGAACTAAAAGAAAAGGGTTAAAAATGTAGGCTTGGTCACAAAAAAATTATATCATACTTGGTAGTATCCTTTATTTGTTGATCATAGGCTTTTGGTCGTGCTATCTATTGCGACGTTTCCTTTTTTTTATATATTTTTTTCCCTTTTTTTCATCCCCTTTTTTCCCTGCCGCCCTTTTTCCTCCTGTAAGCAAAAAAAAAAAAAACGTTAAGCGGTGTAAGTATTTTCGGCCTCTTTTCCACCGCTTTCTTCTTCCCCAATGGTTACTGAAGGATTTCCACATGCATTTTCTTGCCAATTGATGGAGGTTCCGCCCAATTGGATTCAGGTGCAAATGATTCTACCTATAAATACCGGTATTTGGGGAATGGAGCACTTTACGTTCATCCGCTCTGGGTATTTCTTCTTCTTCGCTTCTTACTTCCTCAATTATTTTTTCCTTTGTTCTTGCTCCGTTAATTGATGATGATGGTATATGTATCCATACCGATTATGATTATTACTCGAGTATTTCCTTTTCCCCGACTTAATTTTATTGCTTGCTTGTTGGCCCTTGGCGGTTGATTTGGGATTGGTGGCTCTGTTCTAGACTTACATTCTTCTTTGCGCTTATAATCGAGTTCATCTTCCTCTTCCTTTATTGACCTCTGCGCTTTCTTGGTGCTTTGTCATGTGTGAGACCTAAACCTAACCTTGGAAACGGCGCGCGTAAAGTCGTGAGACATTACCTAGGCTATCTGAGATCCTAACCGGCGGTGTACCGGGTCAAATTGTAGTGCTAGTCTGGTGAGTCAGGTCGTATTCCTCAGGGAAAACATGGTAATTCTTTTAAGTGGGGTTAAACACCAAGAAGCTATTATTAACTCGATCTAAGTCGCAGTTTTATCAGTTTCCTCGGGTTAGATAGTTAGATCAGTTAGATTAGTTAGTAATGTTAGAGTTAGATGTTAGTAAAACAGAAAATAAAACAAATAAATACTAATATAATATATATTTTTGGATCTAGCCAAATATTATATTCTTGAATCAATATCTTTTAGTAGAAATAAATGAGATGAGATCTTCCTTTATTCAAGGTGTAAATTATATATGAATCGGTGTACTCTAAGCTAGACAACTCCTCTCTCACACGAGCGTATGAAATTGTCATATGTCTCAATCAAGCTGTCAATGTCATCCAAAGCATAGGTCACTCCCGTTTTGTCATACGAGCAATGTTTCGGATATTGATTAAAACAGATAAATTAACGTAATACGATCTTGAGCACAATTTTAATAAGATTTGTTTTTCTAGGACAAATCTGCCCCCGGGTAGGAAATAGGATTCCGTTGTCACGTTTTCACTCGGCCATTTTTACCCTCCGGTCTTTCTATCCGTACATTAAGTTCAAAATAGAAAGAGATTCATCATAATTAATTTTAATCATTTTTACCATAGTCAATCATTAATTTTACCAAAAGATTAACTAATTGATTCACATCTTGGCTAGATATATTTTTAGTTATACATAGATATATATATCGATTCTGTCAAAATGTCATGGATTAAGCAATTTGGAAGTTTTCCATAATAGCCTTACATCAAGATGACAAAATTCTATTACAACCAAATTTAGCCTTTCGATCTAAGCATTTATTAGATTCTCACATATATAGAAACAAACATATAGATATATAAATATAGAACAACAAAAAGTAAAACTCAATAAAATTACCCGTTTACTTCAGATCTAAGTTGTATTGTTGAAAATAGCAACTTTTCCTAAAGCATTTTCTTCGATAATTTTCTCAAGCATTACAACATTACTACTTTTTATTTAAACAAACATATATACATACATAGACATATGTATATACAGGCCGAAAACAAAATAAAAAAGAAAAGAGATGAAGAAGGGACATGAAGAAGAGGGAATGGAAGAAAAGGGAGGAGGTGGAGAAGAGAGATCTTGGCCAAGAGTGGCCAAGATGGGGCAAAGTTTACAATGGATATGGGGAGGTATTTATAGGGGAGTTGAGGAGAGATATACATATATATATATATATATATATATATATATATATATATATATATATATATATATATAGCACATGGAAGCCATCATCAAGCACATGGGAGCCATCATCAAGCACATGGGAGGGAATATCCATCATTGCAAGTAACATGCACCACATGGGAGAATATAATCAAGTTGAGAAAATATCTCCACTTTTCCCGGCGTTTCTATAGCGGCGCTTATTGATAAAATAGCCATAACTTGAGATGTAGACCTCCAATTGACGTGATTCAAAATGCGTTGGAAAGCTCATTTGAATATCTACAACTTTTATGAAGAACTCTTCCCAGAAAATGCCTCTAAGTTGGGTCAAATGTCTGTCGAAGATATTTTACGGTAGAAGCATTCAGGACAATTGATCCGTTTGAACTTGTTAGCTTATGGCACATTCTTCCATCCATCAAAATACATCTTTTAGACTCAAAAAATGTCGTTACGTGGGATCTTGGTCAATATATAATCCTGCAATGAACCACCAAAATACCAAACGTAAATCCGACACGACACTCCGGTTACTAAACCGGTACAAAAACTAATAAAAAACTTATAAAAATACGATAATTTATATAATAACTACTACTTATACATTTGAATAAAACTTAGTAATTTTGACTTGATTTGATACAATAATGCTCAAAATGGTATCAATATTGGGGTAAAATGTCGTAATAATAATCATAAATTTATCTCTCATCACAACCCCCTACTTAGCTTTTGGTCGTCCTCGATCAAAACAAGCGATAAAACAAAATGAATAAGAGATAAATTCATGAAGATATAAGGTATAAGGAACAACTAGATGATACAACCATTAGAATTACAACAGCGTTAACCTTAATATAAATGTATAACAGAGTGTGTGTGTGACAAGCCTTTTCAATTTCCACTTATCCTCTCTTGAATAAATCAAGCAAAACACACAAATATCCATTGAGACAAACACTAATGACTTTCCTAGGTATAAGCGATATGATTCCACACAAAGTTCTTCCGAGTACTTATTAGGATAATCCCTAAAGCATATCATTCAGTTTATACTGGGGATAGTCAGAAGATAACTAAGTTTTCAACCACGCTTAAATTTTTTTTTTTTTCTTTTCTTTTGATGAACTTAATTTCACATGTGTAGCATATGCCTTCATTCCCAGCAATAGGACATTTCGTGATAACCCCCTAGCTGGACTACTATCATCAGGCAGTCGGGAGCTGTAAACCTCATAGTGATATAGGACGTTTCGTGATAACGCCCTACTGCACTCAAATCATTGGTAGCTACAACCGACATATATATAGTTCATCTCTTTCTCTTTTTTTCTTTTTTTTCATAAACTTAACTTATATCCTTTCTATCACATTCAAACCTTGAGATATTCACGATACACGTTCAAAAGTTAGGTACTAAGTTTTCGCTATTTCTAGGATAAACCACTAGGACCTTTGAATGGATACTGATTTAAAATTTTCGTTTCAATATCAAAGGCTTACGTGAAGGAATTCATGTTACACAAATATATTTGGAATTACAATGCACTTACGGTTCACGTTGGTTATACACATCCAAATTGATCATTATATCTTCAAATCCATGAAATATATACCTTATCTGATTTATTTTAATCAACTAAATAATGCTCGAAAAAATCGAAAACTAAAGGATTTATTGATACAAAATAAACATTAATTCCATTCTTTAGACCAACGACTCCACTCCCCACTTACGAACTTACATTGTCCTCAATGTAAAGTGAGTGTAAATAAGTTGTTGGGAAAGCAATGGTGCACTAAAACAAGTCAAAACAAATACTCGGATGATAAAAAAGGGTGGGTGGGTGGGTCAAAGTTATGACCGTTGTGTGTGCAAATGAAATAAAAGTGTGTGGAGTGTGACAGTGTAATGCAAAAGGGTAGATAAACACACCACATAAACTTTTATTGATTTAAAACACATAATATTCCTGATAGTTGAACTAATACATGTCACACATTATTTGAAATTTAAAAGCAGACTAGATCATGATATGAAATATGTGACAAAGTATTAACTCGAGTCTTTTATACCCAGATCCTCAAGGTTATTTCAAATTGTTCTAACAACCTAAGTCTAAGAAATGATGCATTTGAATTTTATCTTTGTTATCCATCGAGATTTTCGGATAACCACCTAATCGTTCCCGTTTAATGTCATTCAAACATTCATCCTAAGACTTGGTGAAACAAAATGAAAATCAATCCTAAGTATTAGCAAAGTATCATCCAAAGTATGAGTAATTATTATATTTAACATTTTTTATTTGCCTCCCGGTAGCGCTTTTGGTTAACGTCGTTTGCTCGACCAAAATGATAAGGATTAACTAATATAATATACTAAATAAAGCGGGATACTTCTAACAATTACTCACAAAAGCACGTAACAATTAAGCACATAATCCACTAAAAATAAATGCTTAAGGAGTAAAAGGAAGGATAGTACCCGTCATTGACTACATTTATAGTCTATAGCCGGACTTTACCGTGCTTGAGTTTTTAAGGCTTTGGTGGTGGGTCATCCTCACGCCTTTGCATCCGTCTTTTTATCAATCGCTTTCCAACATATGTTAGACGAATGCCGTCGAATCCAACGGTTCTTGACCTTTTCCTTTGATTTTCGAGCTTTGAGTTTACGATCTTTCACATTATTGATAGAGTCATCTTCTTCAACTACCTGCGTGTTAGTACGATCCACAACAAGAGAACACAAAGTGTCTACACAAGAACTAGATTCTAGTGTAATGTATGGATATTTCAATGAATTGTAAATGTTGAAGATAACGCGCTCATCATTCACTCCCAAACTAAGCTCTCCCTTACAAACATCGATGAAAGGGGTATTAATAGTTAAGTGCGAAAAGTGTCAAGAAAATATGCATACTTATTATCCAACTTCATCTTTTTCATTTCATTTCTCGGGAATGGGGAGTAATTCAAGATCGGTGAGGGTTAGAATGAATACCTCCTTTCCCTTGTCGTTAGATGAAGATGGTAAAGCTTCCTTGAATGATTGTGCCTTTTGAAGACATAGTGTGTCATCATTGGTACCTTTTTCTTCAAAATATGCGAGTGGATGTGGTGATGCCCTTCCAGTTGAACCGATGTGAATTTAGGTTGAGCCGGATAAAGTTCGGTTTGAAATGGCCCTTTAAATTCCATATTCTTCTTATATTTACCATCTAAATCATCATCTACTTCATTATTCCCGAATTTTTCTAATCCATTACTTCCACAGATCTTCCACTTACGGTAATAATAAGACATTACCCCACTCGATTTCTTTCGATATTACTTGGCAATCCTTCCGAGGGTTTCTTTTTTACGTTCTACTTCTCTACTCAAGTGATATTCCAGATTCCTCAATGAAGCTTCTATAATTCTTATTCTGGTATCATGTCCACTCATATATGTTTTCAACGTACTCATATCCTTAGTGACTGTACCTATAGAAGTTATCATAATTTCCATATTTTGAGCTTGAGTAGATATCATGCCTATCAGATTTTCCATTAATTTCTCCCATTTGTTAACTCCTTCAGGTTGAGTTGAACTCTGAGTTACTGGTATGCTTTGAGTGGTATGCTGTGGATACGGTTTAGGTAATGATTGTAGATTTTGATTCGTGGTATCTCCTTGATAACCTTGATATGGATTCTTATATTGAACTGGATACAGTGGTTGTCCTGGCTTACTAGGGGTTTCAGACCAATGAAAAGTAGGGTGATCTCTTTTAATAGCATCAAACGAGTTTGAATACGCGTCGTTCAAATTCCTATGCTGTTTTAAAAAACTCACCTTTTCCCTTGAATATCCTTCTGGTTCTTCTATCCCTAATGACACATTATCATGATTTGAGTAGTCATTCGGTATGATATTTTCTGAGTTTATAGGTTTACTAGCTAATAAGCCGTCAAATTTCCTACTCAAATTCTCCAAGTGTGCTAGAACTTCCGTATTCAATGTACATTCTCCTGCAAAAGCTACTTTTCTTGTGCTAGAACCGGTTTCCCACATTCTGTTATTTTTGGAAATCTTTTGTATAGCATCGTAAACTATCTGAGCTTCACTCATCATTAACGAACCACCACATGCATGATCTATATCTGCACGTGAATCTTTTCTTAATTTACGACAGAAAAGTTGGATTTGCATATCTAAGGAATAACCATGATCGGGACAAGCTCTTAATAACTTTTTAAACCTTTCCCAAGCATTCTCAAACGTTTCTTCAGATCCTTGTCTAAAGTTGGCAATTTCGACTATTAATTCCAATTTTCTACCAGGAGTAAAATACTGCTTTAAGAACTCGGTTTGAATATCCTCCCAACTAGTCAGTGAATGATGTGGAAGTGACAAAAACCAATCTCGTGCTCTTCCTTTTAAAGAAAAAGGAAACAAAGACATCCTCGTTAATTCCCGATGAGCACCATGACTTTTGGCTGTATTACACAACTCTTCGAAAAGATAGAGATGATGATGTGGATCCTCATCATCTTCTCCTAGAAATTGGGCTCTTGTGTCAATTAAACCAAAAAGATGAGATTTTATTTCAAAATTATTTTCTCCTTTATTGGGTAAACGAATTGGATTATTAATCTGGTACCTTCTTACGGTCTGATCACAAATAAGTCTCGGGTTTGGTGGGTGATTATGCTTATTCGATTCGATTATTTCTATTCCTTTGGGCATGATCAAGCCCTTGTTCCGGTGTTTCATTCTCGATTTGATCATTCTCGTATTTCGATTTGAAGATGATACTTGGTCGGGATTTCCTGATCGATATGACCGCGTTACACTCTACTCTTAGCGCCTTCGTGTTTAAATCAGGTTTATAAGGATTGAGTGGGGCCTTACCACTTACGGTCATCAACTAACAAAAATAGAAAATGCTCGAATTTTATAGAAGAATAAAATTGGTAACTAAAGAAGGTAGATACCAACGGAAAATAAAAAAGAAATGAGATAAGAAGAGTGTTGACTTATCCTCGAGAATTTTGAGCTAATACAAGTAGTAACGCCTAGACACAAAGAAAAAGAAATTAGCGACGTTTTCCCCGCAACGGCGCCAAAATCTTGACACCGCCTAAACCTAGGAAAACATGGTAACTCTTTTAAGTGGGGTTAAACACCAAGAAGCTATTATTAACTCGATCTAAGTCGCAGTTTTATCAGTTTCCTCGGGTTAGATAGTTAGATCAGTTAGATTAGTTAGTAATGTTAGAGTTAGATGTTAGTAAAACAGAAAATAAAACAAATAAATACTAATATAATATATATTTTTGGATCTAGCCAAATATTATGTTACTGAATCAATATCTTTTAGTAGAAATAAATGAGACAGATCTTCCTTTATTCAAGGTGTAAATTATATATGAATCGGTGTACTCCTAAGCTAGACAACTCCTCCTCACACGAAAGCGTATGAAATTGTCATATGTCTCATCAATCATCCAATGTCATCCAAAGCATAGGTCACTCCCGTTTTGTCATACGAGCAATGTTTGGATATTGATTAAAGCAGATAAATTAACGTAATACGATCTTGAGCACAATTTTAATAAGATTTGTTTTTCTAGGACAACCGCGCTCGGTAGGAAATAGGATTCCGTTGTCACGTTTTCACTCGGCCATTTTTACCTCCGGTCTTTCTATCCGTACATTAAGTTCAAAATAGAAAGAGATTCATCATAATTAATTTTAATCATTTTTACCATAGTCAATCATTAATTTTCCAAAAGATTAACTAATTGATTCACATCTTGGCTAGATATATTTTTAGTTATACATAGATATATATATCGATTCTGTCAAAATGTCATGGATTAAGCGGTGGAAGTTTTCCATAATAGCTTTCATCAAGATGACAAAATTCTATTACAACCAAATTTAGCCTTTCGATCTAAGCATTTATCGATTCTCACATATATAGAAACAAACATATAGATATACAAATATAGAACAACAAAAGTAAAACTCAATAAAATTACCGTTTACTTGATTTAAGTTGTATTCTTGAAAATAGCAACTTTTCCTAAAGCATTTTCTTCGATAATTTTCTCAAGCATTACAACATTACTACTTTTATTTAAACAAACATATATACATACATAGACATATGTATATACGGACCCGAAAACAAAATAAAAAAGAAAAGAGATGAAGAAGGGACATGAAGAAGAGGGAATGGAAGAAAGGGAGGAGGTGGAGAGAGAGATCTTGGCCAAGAGTGGCCAAGATGGGGCAAAGTTTACAATGGATATGGGGAGGTATTTATAGGGGAGTTAAGGAGAGATATACATATATATATATATATATATATATATATATATATATATATATATATATATATATATATATATATATATATATAGCACATGGAAGCCATCATCAAGCACATGGAGCCATCATCAAGCACATGGGAGGAATATCCATCATTGCAAGTAACATGCACCACATGGGAGAATATAATCAAGTTGAGAAAATATCTCCACTTTTCCCCGGCGTTTCTATAGCGGCGCTTATTGATAAAATAGCCATAACTTGAGATGTAGACCTCCAATTGACGTGATTCAAAATGCGTTGGAAAACTCATTTGAATATCTACAACTTTTATGAAGAACTCTTCCCCAGAAAATGCCTCTAAGTTGGGTCAAATGTCTGTCGAAGATATTTTACGGTAGAAGCATTCAGGACAATTGATCCGTTAGAACTTGTTAGCTTATGGCACATTCTTCCATCCATCAAAATACATCTTTTAGACTCAAAAAATGTCGTTACGTGGGATCTTGGTCAATATATAATCCTGCAATGAACCACCAAAATACCAAACGTAAATCCGACACGACACTCCGGTTACTAAACCGGTACAAAAACTAATAAAAAACTTATAAAAATACGATAATTTATATAATAACTACTACTTATACATTTGAATAAAACTTAGTAATTTTGACTTGATTTGATACAATAATGCTCAAAATGGTATCAATATTGGGGTAAAATGTCGTAATAATGATCATAAATTTATCTCTCATCATCATGTCTTCATGTTATGATACTGCTGATGTGGTTTTGTGATGGGTTTTCCTTACCGTTGTACTGTTTTGGGGGTAGGGGGGTTCTATTGGTGTTGCATGCACTTTCTGCTTTAGAATCAGGGTGTTCTCAGGTTATTGCATGTGTACCTTTGTTGATGGCTAGGTCATTATTAGGTTTTGTTATGGGTTTTCCTTACCATTGTCTTGTTTTGGGGTAGGGGTTGCATTGGTGTTGCATGCACTTTCGCTTAGAATGAAGGTGTTCTCTCAGGTTATTGCATATGTACCTTTGTTGATGGCTAGGTCATTATTAGGTTTGTAGGGTGTTTTCCCATGGTTTTGGGTTGTATCAATGCTTGTCTTTGGTGGGATTGGTGGTGTAGAGTGTTGCATTTGCCTTTTGGGGTGGTCCGGTATTGTCGAGTTATTTGGGTTCTCTTGTCGATTTACATATAATCGGGTTCGTTTTGCTAAAGAAGGACAAGGGGTATAATTATACTTACACAAACACTTCCAAATAACAATGTCATATACTTACACAGAATCTAGACTTAGCCAAGAATTATATCTCTTCTCCAGCTCAACAGGAAAGTCAAGGTGATGCAATATCACAAATGGTTCGATCCTCGTAGTGAAGCATTACCAAAATGTAACAAAAGAAAAGCATACATTCGATATGTAAGAAAACAGACTTTCAGAGCATCCTCCCACAATAAGCAAAAACTTATGATGAACCTTTTGAAAGGAGCGCGCCAATTAGCTTTCTGTAATAGTCTATACCAGCAGTGTTTATTCCTCCATATCTCCCTTTTGTAGCCAAAAAAGAAAAAAATATATATATATATGATCATCGGCCAAAAAATATATGATTATAGGGAAATGAATAAAGCAAAAAAGACAACTCAATCCTTAACTTTCTTTAATGAATTAAGAATAACTAATTTATTCAACCTCATTGAATCTATCTGTTTGATAGTGTTGTTAATTAAGCATAGGACAATAGTTAACATCAGAATAGCAGAAGACAAGGCATAAATGTCCTACCGGATACCGGTGATAGAAATCGATGCTAAGATCACCTTTACTTCCATCTTCTACAACACCTAAAAAATCATGCATAATGATGAATTATATAGAAAAGAAAATTCAATGATCAACCTCAAAGGATCTCAGAAAAAATGGAGGCAGAGGAGTTTCACCAAACCTGGTCGGTGGGAAAAAACATCCCAATTGCTAAGCCCTTTTCCATCAGTCAAGTAAGCACCTTCATACTGACAAGAACTTGATCAAAGTAAGAATCTTTTTAAACACTTTTACAATGTAATGAATTCAAAATTATGGGCTTAATCCTGCTCAGTCATGTGAACTCAAAAAAAAAAGACAAATGTGGACTCACTGGTTTATAATGAGGGTATTCTCACCTTATTGCATCTGTACTCTCATTTATGATCAGATTATTCTTAGCTTTCTAGGCGGTATTTCCATGGTTTTCGGTTGTATGTATGCTTTTGGTGGGTGGAATTGGTGGTATTGAGTGTTGACTTTAGGTTTGGGGTGGTTTGCTGTTCTCAGGTTATTGCATGTGTGCTTTCATTTGTAACCAGGTTATTCATAAGGTTGTAGGCTGTTTTGCCATGGTTTCGGGTTGTATCACTGCTTGTTCTCGGTGAAATTCATGGTGTTGGGATAGTTTGGTGTTATCAGGTTATCGCTTTTCTGGTCTGATTTGTAGTCTGGTTCTTCTTAGGTCCGTAGTTTGTTTTCCCATGGTTTAGGGTTGTATCGCGGCTTCTGGTGGGTGCTGTTCATGGTTTTGGTTGTTGCCTTTTGGGTTTGGGGTGGTTTTCCCTCAACTCTGTGCAAATTTATTTTGGGATTAGAGTGCTTTCATATCCATTGTTGTGGTGATTTTTAGGTTTGCTTCCCTGTACTGTTTTTCCTCTGCCCTGTTTGGCCATGAATCTATGCTCTGTTGATGTTGGTGGTAGGTAAAATTGGTTGTGTAGGTTTTCATACAGTGTGTCTCGTTTGTGCTGCAGTTTCTCTGTACGTTGTGCGTTTGCTTTTTCGGCGGCTTCGTTTCCCACGGCAGGTGAGCTCCTCATTTTTCCCTCGGGATATTTTCGTTCGTGCCTGCTTTTACGTTGTTTTTAGCTCCTTAAGGGGGCTTGTAAATTGTGCTGTGCCTTGTGCTTCCTTTTTAGTTAGGCTCTTCAGATTATTCACTTCAATCTTTGCTGCTACGTTACCCGCCGTTGATGCCCTTTATTTTCTTTTTGTTCCTGTCTTGGTACCTTGCCTGTAGTTGCTTAGTGTGCTCCGTTGATGGATAACTCCGGCTGTGATGAGAGGAATCAGAAACGGCGTAAGGCATACGCTGAGATGGATGCTGATAAGAAAGCAGCTATGCTTGCGCAGCGGCGTAAGCGTTACGCGGCGAGCAAGGGGGGTTGCGGGCCCTCTACATGCGCGCGTCAGGGTGTTAGGATTGGCGCGCCGGTTGTGGGTGGCCTTCAGGGTATTGTCCCCGTACCCCAGGAAAGACCCCCCATTTTACCTCTGGAGGTAGCAAACTCTGCAGACGTATCTGCTGACACGAGAACGATTCAGCTACAGCCTTCTTTGGCAAGGTCAGGCGGTCCGATCTTCCGGGTTGCTCATATAGACCAGGGTCTTTACCCTTCCGGCAGGGTTCAGCGGCCGGCTGTGGATGCCGGCCCTCCTGGACGCTCGGAGCGTGTACATGGTGTGGTGGCCTCAAATGAGTTGCCATTCTCCCCTGACTGTATGTACTGCAGTGCTAAGCGTTTCTACCATGAACCTCCGGGTTTTTGCTGCTCCGAAGGAGAGATAAGCATTGTTTCGCCCCCTATGCTTGCTCCCCTTGCTAGGTTGTTTACAGCCTCTGATCCTGAGTGTGACGCGTTTAGGAAGTATGTACGGACCTACAATAATAACCTGGCTTTCACCACGTTCTCCGCCCGAAAGGATGCTGAATTGATGAAGAACAGACACGGTGTTTACACGTTCAAGGTGCAGGGTAAGGTGCACCATTATTTGGCCTCCTTTACCGGCGATGTTGACAGACCAACTGGTGTCCAGTTTTACTTCTATGACCCTGAGGTAGAGCTCGAACAACGGATGGACAGCTCGTCCCGGTTTTCCAGGGAGGTTATGCTCACTTTGATGCAGGTTCTGGCCGACAATCCCTACACCCGTTTTTTACGGCACCTCAGGGATTTGGGCTGTGTGGACGATTATAGGCTGTATTTGGTCACAAATCCTAGGCTTGACCAACGTGTGTACAATGAGCGTACGTGTGCAGATGTGTCCGGCATTGTATGCGTGGATGGGGATGATAACTCCCCTGGAGAACTGCATATTCAAATCTACACTAAGAATGCGGCCCCCTACAGAATTTGCCATAATTACGGGTGCTATGACTCTCT
This sequence comes from Gentiana macrophylla, assembly GCA_026214975.1. Lineage (NCBI taxonomy): Eukaryota > Viridiplantae > Streptophyta > Magnoliopsida > Gentianales > Gentianaceae > Gentiana > Gentiana macrophylla. The sequence continues at coordinate 32,143,952 of CM047807.1, forward strand.
CCAGTACCCCCTACTGTTCCCACGTGGGGAAATCGGGTGGCATTGCGGCATCGAGAAACTTCCACCTAACATGCGGAAACGTGGCTACAGATGTCGAGACCCACTAGCAAACAGGTCATCTTTTCCGGCTGGTGCTGATGAGCTTCTATCTCAGGAACAACAAGGTAATTCTACGCGCGGTTCTTTTGAGAACACGTGTTGCTACTTTCTGTACTCTTTGCTGACTGTTTTACTTTCAATCTAGCGCACGGGGAGGGGATCCGAAAGCGTACATTGTCTCATGCCGGGAGTACTACTGTTATAAGTTACAGATACGCGACGATGACCGGTCTATGGTACTCCATACTGGGAGGCTATTCCAACAATATATTGTGGACATGTTTGTAAAGATTGAGACATCTAGACTTGAATACATGTACAAGCACCAAAGGGAGATAAGAACGGAGAGTATGCAGGGGATACTCGACATTATTGCAACCGGAAATAGCTCTGTCCATGCGGTGGGTAGAAAGGTGATCCTTCCTCCCTCTTTTGTTGGTGGCCCCCGAGATATGAAGAAGCGCTACCTGGACGCTATGTGCTTGGTCCAGAATTTTGGAAAACCAGACTTCTTCTTGACAATGACTTGCAATCCAGCGTGGCCTGAAATAACCAAGTATCTGCTTCCTCACGAGTTAGCCCAGAATCGGCCGGATTTATTGGCCCGTGTTTTTAAGGCCAAGCTTGAGATGCTTAAAAATGAGCTTTTGAAGGACAATGTGTTCGGGATACCCATGGCCTCTGTTTACTCGATAGAGTTCAAGAAACGTGGGCTACCCCATGCACACTTACTTCTCATCATGGACAGAGATTCAAGGCCCTTGAATCCAGAGGCATACGACCGGCTTATCAGTGCTGAGTTGCCCGATCCTTCGGTCAATCCGCGTTTGTATGACCTGGTTCTGAAACACATGGTACACGGCCCGTGCGGGGTGCTGAATCCACAATGCCCTTGCATGCGCGATTCGAAATGCAAAAATAAATATCCTAAGGAATTCCTCCAATATACCACCCATGGGTGCAACAGTTACCCGCACTATCGGCGGCGCAATACGGGCATCTCGGCAAGGGTGAGAGGGCACGAGATTGATAACCGCTGGATCGTGCCTTACAATCCTTACCTACTTGAGAGGTATGATCGCCACATTAACGTTGAAATTTGCTCGACTATTAAGCTTGTGAAATATATCTACAAGTATATCTACAAAGGGCCTGTGAGTTGCTTTTCAATGGGCGGCGTCATAGCCGATTTACTAAATTAAAGAGTACCAAACAAGGAGATGGGTTGGTCCTCCTGAGGCTGCCTGGAGAATTTATGCTTTTGATCTGTTTGAGATTCACCCATCAGTGGTTGACCTGCAGCTGCACCTGCCTGGGAATTATATGGTTTCCTTTGGCCCTAACCAAGACTTGGAGAGTATAGCTGCCAACGAATTTTTAGGCAGGACCATGCTCACACAGTTTTTCAAAACAAACCGTATCAATGAGCATGCTGCCAGTCTTAATTTGCTTTACAGGGACTTTCCGAAGTACTTTGTTTGGGATACAGGGAAGCGGGCATGGTCGGATCGGAAAAAGGGTAAGGTGGTTGGCCGTGTGGTTTCTACCAGCCCCAGGGAGGGCGAAAGGTACTACCTCCGTTTACTGCTTATTCACGTCTCGGGTCCTACATGTTACCAGGACCTTTTGACAGTGAATGGTCATTTGCACAACACTTTTCGAGAGGCTGCTTTGGCACGCCATTTACTTGCGTCAGATAATGATCTAGATATGTGTCTTGATGAGGCGGTCCTGCAAAGAAATGCCTCGACAAGCAAGGGCATTTGCTTTGCGTCTGTGCTTGTATTTCAGGCGCGCGCGTCGACCCACGGAGGCTGTGGGAGAAGTATGCAGACTCTCTTTGCGAGGACTACACACGGTTGCACTCAAGTTTAGCACTAACTGCGTCTGAGATTCGCATGAAAGGTTTACAGGATCTTTCTATGCTGCTTAGTCATATGGGAAGACAATTATCCGATTATGGCCTAGGCCCTAAAGCAGATTTGGTAGGCCAAGGGGACATTGGTTCGAAGGAAATGGAATATGAGATGAATATTCAGGTCGATGACAGTGACCTACTCAGTGTGCAAAGACTGAACGAGCAACAGCAGCGTGCGTATAATATGATCATGGAGAAGGTCATGAAAAATGAACCTGCGGCGTTCTTCATAGACGGACCAGGCGGTACAGGGAAGACTTATCTCTACAGGGCTATACTGGCGGCCTTAAGATCGCAACGTTACATAGCGTTGGCTACAGCTAGCTCCGGTGTAGCAGCCTGCGTATTGCCGGGTGGCCGAACAGCGCACTCACGGTTCAAGTTGCCCTTGCATAAGATGAGCACAAGATAGCTAACGTAAGTAAGCAATCGACAACAGCGAGGTTGCTTAGAGAGGCAAAAGTTATTATTTGGGATGAGGCTCCCATGGCCCATAGGGAGTCTATTGAAGCTTTTTCGGAAATGCTAAAAGATATCACTGAGGTTGATCAGCCGTTTGGTAACAAGGTTGTTGTCTTTGGGGGTGACTTTAGGCAGGTACTACCGGTGGTCACAAATGCGACTAGGTAGGAACAACTTGATGCCAGCCTTTTTAGCTCGCCTCTCTGGCCAGCCCTTAACAAGCTAAGGTTAACCGAGAATATGCGTGCCAGGGCAGACCCGTTTTTCACGGAATTCCTAATGCGCATTGGTGATGGTACAGAACCTGAAGACGAGAATGGAAATATCAGCCTGGCAGTCAATATGGTAATCCCATTTAGGGAGAAAAGGGAGCTCGTTGCAAGAGCTGATAACCTTTGTCTACCCAGACCTAGGTGCGTTTGCATCTGACCACGAATCAGCCATGTCTCGTGCATTGCTTGCACCTACAAACGACTGTGTGGACGATATCAATGAGGCGATGTTACATAATATGCCAGGGGATATTACAACATACATAAGTAACGACGTTGCCATCGACCCGCAACACCGTGGGGACTATGACGATTTCTTGAATTCGTTGCACCCCAGTAGCCTGCCCCCGCATAAGTTGGCACTAAAGCCCAACTGTCCAATTATGCTGCTAAGGAACCTGAGCCCCATGCAAGGACTCTGAAATGGGACAAGGCTGATATGCAAAGAACTTCTAAACCACACAATTGTTGCCGAGATTGCAACCGGTCCATACGCTGGCACTACTACCCTATTGCAGAAAATCCCACTGGAATGCTCTAGCGAGGACAGGTGTGCAATACCCTTCAAACGTTACCAGTTCCCTGTCCGCCTTTGTTTCACGATGACCATCAACAAAGCTCAAGGTCAAACCTTAGATCGAGTTGGCGTCTACTTAAGGGAACCGGTTTTTTCACATGGGCAGCTATACGTGGCACTCTCGAGGGCGAAAAAAGCAGCTTCTGTTAAAGTGCTGATTGTGCCACCAACTTTTGCAGACACCTCACATTGTACGACCACAAGAAACGTGGTTTACCGTGAGATACATGAACGAGTGCCGTAACAATGACTGGCGCTAACTGTACAGAATCACTTAACATGCACCGGTGCGTTCCTATGAAAAGCGCAGTTATGATGAGATAATATGCAGGCTGGTTAGCAACCTTACCTTAATTCTTGGCACAGGTCTGTTTCACATGTGGGGTACATTTGCTTCTTTTCATGAATTAAAAAAAAATGCTTAAACTTTACCCTAAATCATTTGCACGGCTAATCCTTTATGGAAATCGCGCGGAGCCCTGGCTTTTATGTCAAATTCACATTCTCGGTTATTCATGTAAGGAGCTTCATGCATCCTACCTTCTATTTATAGCCTTAACCTTACTGCTTTATAGAAATGCCTGCTTGGTTATCGTGCTAAAAACAGATTTCCATTCTAGGATATTCTACGCTTTAAAATTGATCCACTTTGCCTCGTTTTGCATTTATTCAGGGTAATACACTTGGAATATCTTAATTTATCAATAACCACAAAAATTGCAGGATAATGGCACCAGAAACATACATCTGCAGTGTGTCGGAGAAATGCAAAGCTTGGAGGGTGAAAGTCCTCGTAACGGAGAAGAGCCTGGTTTACACAAACGAAAAAGAAACAAGGTTACAGAAGCTTATTCTCCAGGATAGCAAGGTAAATAACCCCCATAAAAAAAAGTCGCCTCTCTGTTATACTTACCATCGATCTAACACAAATTAAATGCCTTCTCCTGTCCTGCGTATACTGTGCTGTAGGGTGACAGGGTTGAGGGGATAATATGGGGGAACGAAATAGACATACTACAGGAAACCCTGGAACCATTTCTCACCTACATTGTTGGTGGAGCGAAAATACAGCCCATGAAAGGAGACTTCAAATATGCCACTCCTGGTATAACAACTCAATGGGTGTTGACAAGGAGGGTATTTATAAAACAGGTCACCGACGAAGCCGAGAGAATTCCCTATCCGCCAGTTCAATCAGTCCAGTTCAGGGACATTGCCTCCTTGGCGGACACAGGAGCCCCGATAGGTATTACTTCTGCTCACTAAAGGTCAAGGTTGCATGTAGGTTTTATTCCTCGCATCAGAAAGCTTGTAAACTACATTTAGATTATTATGCTTTTGTGTGGCTTAAAAACCTTAATCACTGTCATTTTTTGGTGGATTTTTCTGCTCAGTACAGTTATGAGAGTGCATTTTGGTTAGCTTTTTGCCTCCAAAACCCGAACGACGTTATATGTTGGTTAGGTGTTGAGCATGTAAAGCTTAAACATTCTGCATTTTGTTTATTTCTTCCTACTCTGCATGGCTAAAGACTACACTTTGGTTTTTATGCATTTCTGTGAAATTGTGCATTTCCTTCACTGGTATTGAATGATACATTCTAATAGGCCCATAAATTGTTGGTGTATTTTCTTTTTTATCCCATTCATTCTTTGTGTGCGTGTGTTTGCTTTAACTTCAAAGCTTTATGCTTTATCAACTGGGATGAGCTTGGCTTGAAAGAAAACAGTTTGTTCACAATAAATGAAAATACTTTAATATCTCTAGGAAGAATCATTTCTGCATAACATGGATGCTTTTCTGGATTTTCCATAGTTTTATGTGTGGGGGTTGAGGGGAGGTGGTGGTTAAACCTTTCTTTCTGTTGCAAGAGTCTGAATTTCATTGTCTTTCTGATATTTCTCTGCTAAATGAATACCTTGATAATGTATTAACGAATGGTATACAATGTTTTGGTAATTAATCCTCCAGGTTTAAAGTTGTTTTTACTGTTAAATTACCTTTTTCTATTCACCTGAGCAATTAGTGTATTATTGGAAATTGGTATTCTTCGCCTTACAACCGTAGCACACTACCATGTTACTGCGTACTGAATGCTTCTTGCTTTTGGGTTGTGACAGACATACTAGCTGTGGTCCTAGATGTCAAGGAACCGAGGCTGGTACCTACTCATGGAAAGCTGACCCCTATCAGAGAGTGCACCGTGGTGCAAAGCGAGTAAGACATAATGACGCATCTCTCATGCCGCACTCTATGCAATTATACTTCTTGCATAAATCCCCCCCCCCCACCCGTGAACTACGGAATTTTACTGACAATACCTGACCACCTATGTGTAAAAAACAGTATGGAACCTGTAAAGCTTACGCTGTGGGGAGACTTCACCGAACAACAAGGTGCAGAACTTTTCAGGATGAAAAAAGACATGCCGATCATACTCTGCAAAAGTCTCAGGGCGACATCCTTCGAAGGTAACACTGCCCTCCGGCCGCCGGTATAAACAAACGTTTTCTCTACCAACTTATGTTGGTTTACCTGTTATACGCTGTGGCAGGGACATCACTATCAACAATCCCATTCTCTTTCGCCAGCCTGGACCCGATTATCCCCGAGGCAACCACTCTCCGTGGATGGTAAGACCTGGTCATCCAAACTCATTACATTACCTTTTAGGAAAAAAAGAAAATATGATGCATCAGCTTTCATAGGTGTGACTCACGTATAACTCCCCAACCCTGTCCCCCATATAAGCCTTAGCTAACGCCTCTGTTTGTATTTTCTCTGACATTCACAGGGTGCAAAGCCATCTCGAAGAACTAGGCCAGATTGCAGGAGAGCCTGTCCGCAACCACCTGGAAGCAGCGGTCAACAATCTTGAGCCCATACAACTCAGACAATTCTGCGAGATACTTCCCGATACACAGGTAAAAACTACAACCGCTACACGATTCTACCCACAGTTACCTCGAAGGCTTGCATTTCCTGCCAGCCCTGCTCCCAACAGATTTGTAACTACGGCCGGTCCTGTCTAACACCCGTTACATCATGCCTCTAATCCACAGGCAGCAAAGGTGGCAGTCACAATGAGGATTGTGGACATTCACCAAAATGTGGCATACACTACGTGCCCAAAGTGTAACCAGTCGCAAGAAGCTCTAGCAGCCGAACAATTTCGCTGCCACAGTTGCCAGGGAGATTACACGGCAGTACCACGGTAAGCAAGTGACACATTCATTAGTGACCCACATCGAAAACACATTGTACCTAACCACTGCTATGTCCGAACAGCTGCAAGATAACAGTGCAATTGAGTGATAGCACTCGCAAGGTTTCGGCAACTTTGTTCGACAAGAGCGCTGATAAGCTTCTAGAATGCACTCCTACAGAAATTCATGCCATGGATGACCAGGTAACGAACAACGAATACACTCCAGACTCTTTCGATGACTAGAACCGTAAACACTACTAACTCCAAATGCCACCCTGTATGTCCAGACAATGGCTAGGCACCTCCAGAAGATAGATGACAAACTAAAAGCTCAACAGGTCATTGCTCAGATCAGGGCCACGAGGAAGAACTTCAGGGACAAGATAACAAGGTATTCGGTCCAGGAATGGGTCGCAGGTGCGGATGGAATACGTCCAACTCTCGCCCTGGAGGCTGGGGCAGCGAGCAGCCAACCAAGCATCACGAGCAACAACGCACCCGCCAATGCCGCAGCAGAGCCCGACAAAGAAACAAGCCCCGCAAAGAAGGCACGGGTCCAACCAACAAAGGAGACAGAAGATGGTACTCCAGGGGCCAAAGAATAGGAAAGAAAACAGTGGTAAGCAGCATGGAAAACACGGATTTCGTCTCTTTTGCGCTGGAAAAAAATATCCAGTAGGTATTTTGCATGTTTTGGTATGGGAAACAATTCCAGCAAATCTCTTTTGATTATCAGGTCATCATTGCTGCCATATTTTGTTGTAAAGAAACAAAAAACATGACAGCAGACTAACTAGGCTGTTAGCCTTGGAGTTTAAATGCTTTTAACTTCCCATTCTTACGGTTGTCACGCAAAACCGTCTCCTCCCACATTCGTATACACCATTACAGATAACCATTAGGAAGGTTACAAGGTCAATTTATTGGTACCCAACCTAACACTACAACAACAAACACAATAACAAATAAAGATAACCAAGATACATATAAAAAAAAAAACCGAATATTATATCCAACTAAGGGCCCAAAACGCGCATCGCGTGTTTACCGCCACTAGTATACATTTAAATATGTATACAAACTAAAAAAAAGGAAAAGGTTAAAAACTGTAGGCTTGGTCAAAAAAAAATTATATACATTTAAATATGTATAAGAAATAAAAAAAAAAAAAGGAAATGTTAAAAACTGTAGGCTTGGTCATCAAAAAAATTATATATACATTTAAATATGTATAAGAACTAAAAAAATGTTAAAAATTGTAGGCTTGGTCCCAAAAAAAAAACATTTAAATATATATAAGAACTTAAAGAAAATGGTTAAAAATTGTAGGCTTGGTCACTAAAAAATTCTATATACATTTAAATATGCATACGAACTAAACAAAAAAGGAAATGGTTACAAACCATAGGCTTGGTCCAAAAAAAATTATATATACATTTAAATATGTATAAGAACTAAAAAAAAAGGAAAGGTTAAAAACTGTAGGCTTAGTCAAAAAAAAATTTAAATATGTATAAGAACAAAAAAAAAATAAAAAAAAAAAATTGTAGGCTTGGTCCCAACAACTGTAGGCTTAGTCAAAAAAAAAATTTAAATATGTATAAGAACAAAAAAAAATAAAAATAAAATTGTAGGCTTGGTCCCAACAAAAAAAAAAAAAGAAATGTAGGGAGAGGGATTCGGACATGCATCAATAGGATCAAATAACAACATTTGGTCATTTCTACACTAACACGATCGAACGATAAATTACTTATTTTGGCCATCTTATATAAACCATCACAATTGTAAAACATGTAGTTACGGGCCCCTCTTGTATCGTGGGCCCGGGTCGGTCGCCCATCCCGCCCGGGCCCAGGGCCGGCCCTGGTAGGAGTGAAAGTAGGAAGACTTTTTAAGGCTTGACGGAGTACGGCATAGGAACAATGACCGAGACGCTGATGCCACGTGGTAGACGAGGTAAGGGAGGAGGCAAGGGCATGAGCAGGAGTATGGGGTGGATGGATCAGGGTGGAGAAGTGATAGAGTCCATCTTTAACAAATCCCCGGAGATGGACGTGGCCCGAGTAATATTTTACTAGAAAGTAGAAGCCATGAAATTCAAAATACATGGAATTATCAGAGGCAAATTTATGCACAGATAAGAGGTTTATGGTGAGAGAAGGGGTAGGAAGAATATTAGATAAATAAAATGTCTGGTAGGGAGAATTTACAGAAGAAAAGCCGTAATGAGTAATAGATAAACTTGTACCGTCGCCTACATGCTTTTTGTCGGGCCCAACATAAAGGGTAGATGATAGGGTGAGATTGCAACGATCATGAGTGAGATGGTGACGGCTGAGGGGTCGGTGGATGGGAATAGGTGTAGCGATATTAGCATGACGGAGCAGTATGGCCGACCCGAGCACAAAGTTGGCAAGTGGGTGATGTATCACCATGATTATGATCGGAGTAGGAAGGGCGGGGAGAGCAATATCCTCGGCTACGCCCCCTTCCTCGAGAAGTATTTGAGCCGCGGCCCCAGTAGGAGATGGAGAAACTGCGGAAGATGTGGGAGAACTGTCACCGAATGCCATGGATGTCGATGTGAAACTCTGGTTTTTTCTTTTCTTTTCATTTTCAATTGGTCGAAGAAACTAGGGATTTTTTTGTGAAGCTTCACAACAGAAGAGTGGAGACGAACATATGAAGCAAAAAGTGAAGGGAAAGAGTGACGATGCCAGAATTTGAACATACCCATGTGGCACCTCTTTAGTGGCTCAAAATTAAAGCCGGAGAGAGATAGTGCCGGGTATCTCAGTGATCGGACTAAAGGAGTCCGGCTGCTCGCCCAATCCTTTCTAGGTTGACTGGTGTTTAGGGTCAACCTTCAATAGTCATTAGTCGTTTCTAGTTCGGTGCCCGACCTCCTAAGGTCAGGCACTGTTTATATCCTGGTCAACTGATGACCAACATTACCGATCGCCTTAAGTCCTCTTGGACTTAGCACTCTACTGAGCATACGAGTCCGTGTTACCGCTTTCGTTTGTTCTCTCCCGACCTCCGAAGGTCGGCCGGGGGCCTCGAGTAGCTCAATTCATGCCGTCCAAGTCAGGCAGAGTCAATCTCTAATCATATTTCCCCACGTGTATAATAAACAGATAGTTATGGAAGGAATTCTGAGTCATATAGGCTCCGTTCTCTATCACTTAATACAAGATTTGAATATTATAATTATCTCCTAAAGCCTAGGAGATTAATCAATCATAATCCTCTTTCTTAAGGAACATGCCAATCATTCCATCACAGACACGCCACATGCTAACCCTAGGGCATAAGCCCCTCTATATAAGCAGTCCCTAAGGAACTACGAAGGCTTGATTCCAATTCAATTATTGGATACGGAGGCAGCTTGATCGCTATCAAGTGCAGTCTAAAACATCTTCAATCACCTCCCTCGTATTGTCGTTCTTCATATTCTGAGAGTTTCCTGAGGCTACCACCAAGAGAGAACCCAAAATTGGTGAGACTATTTTGGATCGTCAATTGGCGCTTAGAAGGAGGGTCCTCTTTTTGTGAGTAATTTGTCTGTAGGATCTGCCTGAAGATGAAGAGCGTGGACACCATCTCCAGTAAATATAACGGCCAGGCTCTGACACAAGAAGATGATCGATGCCCCGAGACCACAACGCCCCAGAAAAGGCGAAGGTTTCTCAAGGAGGTGCTTACCACGTTAGAGACCCTATCCTCTTGGTAGTTAACAACAGTGGCCTCATGATCGAAGCCTTGGTGGACCGAAATCTGGTAAGGCGTATTTGCATTGACACCAGAAGTGCGGTTAGTATTTTGTACTATTCTACTTTACTTTTAATGCGCTTAAATAGCTCTGAATTATCCCCAGCAACTACCCCCTTGTTCGGCTTTGCTGAACCACTAGTGTATCCTGAGGGCACCATCATCCTCCCTACCACCTTCATCCGACCCCCGCTAGGCCGAACTCTTTTAGTTGAGTACGTGGTGGTTAAGGCCCAATCTTCTTATAATATAGTTTTAGGACGCCCTCCATTGATCAGTTTACGAGCTTTCATGTCACTTGCACATAATAGCCTAAGATTCTTAGCCGATGGGGGCCTCGTGGAGATCGTGGGCAACGTGGGTCAGGCGAGAAGCTACTTTGTGTCTGAAACAAACTGAGACATCAGGTCTGCACCGGTCCCTATCGAAGAATTGCTGCCCGAAGGCGTGGAAACCTAGGCCTCGGACGACAAAACAGATTAAATCTGTCTGTGGGAAGATCGAGATGACCGAACCATCGCAATAGGATTATGGATCCCCGACTTACACAAAGAACAGCTAGTAGCCTTGCTAAAGGAATTCAAGGATGCGTTCGCCTGGACTACGAAAGAGATGCCTGGTCTATCCCCAGTCTTGGCTATGCATCAGCTGAATGTCGATCCGAGCCGGAAGCCTATTCGTCAGAAGAAAAGGCATTTCGCCCAAGAACGAATGGATTCCATTAAGAAAGAAGTAACTAAGCTGCTCTAAGACAACATCATTCGGGAAGTGAGTTACCCAGACTGGCTAGCAAACCCCGTTTTAGTAAAGAAGCCGGACGGTAGTTGGAGGATGTGTGTAGACTTTACCGATCTCAACCAAGCTTGTCCTAAGGATTGTTATCCCTTACCTAATATAGATCGAATGGTGAACTCGACCATAGGATTTGGAATTTTTGGCTTTCTATATGCTTATAGGGGTTACCATCAGATCGTCATGGATCCCCGGTACGCCGAAAAAACCTTGTTCATCACCGAGTTTGGCACATATTGCTACAAGACTATGCCGTTCGGCCTCAAAAATGCTGGTGCGACCAACCAGAGGGCGGTTAGCAAGATTTTTGAAGACCAGATTGTGAAGTGTATGGTGGTATATATAGATGACCTCCTAATCAAAAGCAAGAAGCAATACTTGACGAACGTAAGGGAAGTCTTTGAAGTGCTCAGAACCTCACAGATGAAGCTTAATCCTAAAAAATGCACGTTCGGAGTTCGGACTGGAAAATTCTTTGGTTATATGATATCATAGGAAGGTATCAGAGCTAATCCAGACAAAGTAGAAGCACTAAGAACCATGCCAACACCAAGGAACGTTAAAGAAGTCCAGAGGTTAACAGGAAGAATGGCCGCACTCGGTCGCTTTTTGTCCAAGTCGGCTCAGTGAGCCCTCCCTTTCTTTAAGATCCTAAAACAAGCTAACCCGTTCAAGTGGGACGAAGAATGCCAGCAAGCCTTCGAAGATTTAAAAGCCTACTTAGCCGAGCTTCCCACGTTAACCTCACCACAACAGAGAGATACGTTGTTCTCCTGCTTGGCAGTGTGTGGAGACACCATAAGTGCCGTCCTCATAAAAAAATAGGGCAATGTGCAGAAGCCAATTTTCTACGTCAGTATATCCCTTCGCGGCCCAGAGGTTAGATACTCAAACGCCGAGAAGTTGGTCTTGGCTTTGGTACATACCTCCCGAAAACTAAGACCCTATTTTCAAGCCTATCCCGATAGTCATGGTTACCGACCAGCCCCTTCGGCAAATATTGGCTCGGCCAGAAACATCAGGGCGATTGACAAAGTGGGTAGTAGAATTAGCCGAGTACGACTTGGACTTCTATCCCCGAACATCAATCAAAGCCCAAGATCTAGCGGATTTCATAGCAGAAGAAGCAGCCTTAACTGCCGATCAGAGTCAACTGAGCGCTGAAGTCGAATATTGGACGTTGTACGTCGGTGGAGCCTCTAACAAGGACGGGGCCGGGGCAGGACTCCTACTCATCAGTCCAAAAGGTGAAGAGTTTCCTTACACACTCCAGTCCAGCTTCCCGGCCACCAATAATGAAGCTGAATACGAAGCTCTGATCACCGGACTCACTTTGGCAGAGTTGGGAGCGAGAAGCCTACGCGTATATAGTGACTCTCAGTTGATCGTCAATCATATAAAAGGAGAGTATGAAGCCAAAGAGGAGCCTATGAAGAAATATTTAGCCGTAGCCAGTGATCGGCTAAAGGCTTTCCACACTATCCATGTTGAGCAAGTTCCCCGATCCCAGAATCGACGGGCCGATGCCCTTTCCAAGTTGGCATCTAATTTCGTTTCCAACAAAAAAGTGATAGTAGAACTGTTGAAGGAAAGAAGTTACGAAGCCCAAGAGGTCCAACCTATCACCCAGAAGGATACCTGGATGGATCCCATAGTATCATATTTTCGCAACAGAATATCACCAGAGGACAAGACATTGGGAAGAAAGATGAAGTTCCGAGCTACACGCTACTCGCTTTTTGAAAACATACTTTACATGAAGTATTTTGTGGTACCCTGGCTCAGGTGTGCAACTGAGGAAGAAGGGAACTACCTGCTCCGGGAGATCCATTTAGAAATTTGTGGGAACCATCCTGGGGCCTGGATGTTAGCACGAAAATGCCGACTCTTCGGCTATTACTGGCCGACCATGCGTCAAGATGCCGAGGACCTCATCCGCAAGTGTAATTCATGCCAGGTACACGGTAATGCATCCCATCAAGCTTCTCGCAGATGACCCTCAATCACGGCATGACCTTTCGATCAGTGGGGAATCGACCTGGTCAGACCCCTACCTCGGGCACCGGGAAACCTCAGATTATTGGTGGTCACTGTAGACTACTTCACCAAGTGGGTGGTGGCCGAACCCCTCACTACGATTACAGCTAAAGTCATTCAGAAGTTCATCTGGAAAAACATTATATGCCTGTATGGGATTCCAGACTTTGATATCGGACAATGGCACACAGTTCGAAGATAAGGGAGTCCGATCCTGGTGGGCCGAGTTAGGAATTTCTCAGCATTTCACTTTAGTAGGCTATCCCCAAGCAAACGGGCAAGTAGAACAAACCAACCGACATATCAAAGTTGGTCTAAAGAAAAGACTCGAAGAAGAAGGGGAAAGTTCGGTAGAACATCTGCTGAACATCCTGTGGGCGTACCGAACAACCACGAACTCGGCCACAGGAGAAACACCTTTCTCCTTGGCCTATGGAAGCGAATCCGTTATACCTGCTGAGATCAGATTGCCCTCACCAAGGCTCGAGCTTCACGCAAAAACGGACATGGAAGTAGAGCTCAGGCACGCCATGGATGACCTAGAAGAGAACAAAGAAATAACAGTCATTCGAATGGCCAAATACAAACAAAAGTTTCTCAGTACTACGACAGTAAGGTGAGGCACTTGTACTTTAAGGAGGGAGACTTGGTACTCCGAAAGAATGAAGTTAGCAAGCAAGGTTCCGAGGGTAAACTGCACCCAAATTGGGAAGGACCTTACAAAGTGGTCAGTGTACACATAAAATGTGCTTATCAGTTGGCCGACTCTAGGGGAAAACCGTCCCCAGGAACTGGCATGCTAACAACTTACGAAGGTTTTATCCTCGAGAAGCAGGCCTTATGAGCGACCAACGCTTAGTCAAGCATACTTTACTTTAAGTCTTGTTCCAATGTCTTATCCTTTTGAATAAAATGTTACTTTCTATCATTACTTTATCAGTATAACATTTTACTACAGCGATGCAATATTTATCACGTGAAACGTCAGTCCGATCTGGCCCCGCTCGCCGTGCCTTTAAAGCGAGAAGTCAGCACTAGCCTGTCCCTGCTCGTCCAATTTATCACGCGAGATGTCAGTCCAATCTGGCCCTGCTCGCTGTGCCTCTAAAGTGAGAAGTCAGCACTAGCCTGACCCTGCTCGTCCAATTTATCACGCGAGACGTCAGTCCGATCTGGCCCCACTCACCGTGCCTCTAACGCAAGAAGTCAGCACTAGCCTGACCCTGCTCGACCTGTTCTTCCCGTGAAATGCCAGACCGATCTGGCCCAGTGACTATTTACGAAAGCTTATATTAATTGCGCAAATAACAATCACTAAAACTAGTATGCCATCCCTGAATAATCACAGGCATGACATGTTAGGAAATCACTAGTTTAACGCAGCGGAATTTAAAATTTTGATTTCCTTTTCTAGATCGTTCTTCGTTTAATGCAATAAACACGTTAAGTAGTTTGACGGTTATACCTCAGACGATCTATAAGATTGTCGCTTTGACCGCCAACGGAGAGTAGTTCAATGCGCAAGCCGTCCACGTGTCCGGCCTCTATCGCTAATCCACATGAACCCCTTGCCGGAATCCTCCTTGGATTGCTTTCGGAAAAACTCCGGCTGCTAGACCGGACCTTTTCTTCCCTCACAAACTCACTATGGAAGGCTCTCTATTTTACACAAGAATTATGAACTCTTGCAATTGTGATGTACAAAAGAGCTTGACACCCACCTCCTATATATAGTGGTTGGGGCGCCCCATATGGTGTGGAGGAGAAGAAAACCTTTTTTCAATAAAATAAGGAAAATCAACTAGATTGATTTATCTCTTTAATTATAATTTATTTTGTCAATATCATATATTGATTATAATTATCTTATTACCATAAATCTATTTTTCCAAAATCAATTAATATCCTATATTAATATTATGGCAATCTTCATTAATTAAAGTGCACAATCCAAGTGTATCTTATACACTCAAAAGTGGCGCCTTCATATGCCAATTAATTGGCTTCCGAATATTCTTTAATTAATATAATTTATATATAATTAATATCTTGTATTTAATTTATTCATAATAAATAATTACCACCATATTAATTTACCACTATAACCTTTATAGTCTAGAGATAAACTTTCCTTATTTGGTTATCAACTATAACCGCATTTTAATCCGACTCGATGTTCATATGTGTGTGACCCGATAGGCTTCCGAATATGTTGGCCGTAGACACAAAGAGCAATTTACTAAAATGCCCTTCATACCTAACGATCACGGGATAGCGTCTAGCAACACACCGTGACCCCCAATCATCGGAAGAGTCAAAAGCAATGACTACTACCTTTCATGTGAAGCGATTTACCATGTAAGTTACAATCCTACCGCTGTAATAATATCCATACGATCGTATCTCGAGTGTCAATACATTGACGATCGTATCTTATAATCTGGATATCATGATCTCTCGGAATAACACATTTACTCCCACTTTGCAAAGATTCTCGAGAGCTAGACATTCCTTATAAGAAGGCCATTTCGGATATTCGATCCTAATCATAGGATACGCGATTCCCGGACGACCAATCATGTATACTCCGTGATGCTTCAATATCACACCCAATCACTACCGCATGATCGCTCCGTGGTTAGGAGAAATCTCAATAGTGTCAAAGCATGACAATCCACACCGTGATGCCATGAAGACTCGGTCAAAAGGATAATTACACAACCGCCACATAGTGTGACACTTAATGTATGGGTGCGGTCATCTAACGCACGCATTCTCTAATACACGCCCACGCATACCCAAGTGTCTCTACACTTCGATAGACGAGATCTATCCCTACCTTCTAAAAGATAGAAGACATCCAATACGTGCTAGTCTGATTATACTATCAATGTCCCATTTGACAATATATAAGACCAGAGACATTTAAGTACCAACCTTGTTATAGTGATTAGAGATCTCATCAACCATAATCACTATCATGGTTTCTCTATCACAGATTGATACTAGGGACGTTACTATATATATATGCAACAAACAATATGAAGATAAACAATATATAATAACATAAGTGCTTTTATTAATCATAATAAAGTTATTACATGAACTAAATAGACTGTAAATGACCCGACCCGGTCGGATCCGGTCCAACCCGATTGGGTTTAGGACACCTTTCCAACAATCTCCCACTTGGCCTAAAGCCAATCACCCATATGCCTAAGCCCGTGCAAGTGAACATGTTTCTCATGCTTAGCTTGAGACAATGCCTTGGTTAACGGATCAGCTATGTTATCATCCGTGTGGACTTTCTCTATCTTTACATCTCATCTATCTACTATCTCTCTAATCAAGTGATAGCGCCAGAGCACATGTTTGGACTTGATGAGACCTTGGTTTCTTTGATCGAGATATCGCTCCATTATTATCACAAGATGCAGAGGCTTTGGACCTTTAATGGAGGAACCACACCAAGTTCGATGAATGAACTTCTTCATCCAAATCGCTTCCTTTGCCGCCTCCGAGGCTGCTATGTATTCGGCTTATGTTGTAGAGTCCGCAGAGTCTCCTCGCTTGGAACTCTTCCACCACCGCTCCGCCGTTAAGCGTGAAAACAAATCCAGATTGTGACTTAAAGTCATCCTTGTCGCTTTAGGCGGCATCTATGTAACCTCGTAATACTAAATCATCGTTCCGAAAACCAGGAACATATCCCTAGACGTCTCAAGTACTTGAGGATATTTTAACAAACAATCCAGTGACCTCACCTGGATTGGGGTGGTACCTACTAGTCATACTAAGAGGGTGCGAGACATCCGGGTCTTGTGCATAACATGGCATACATGATAGACCCGATTGCCGAAGCATAAGGGACCTTACTCATTTGTGCCCTTTCCTCCTCTATCTTGGGAATCATTCCCTTCGACAGGTAGACCCCATGTGACATGGGTAGCAATCCTTTCTTGATCGCTCCATCTTTGAATCTCTTCAAAGATCTTGTCTATATAGGTGGATTGCGACGGATCAAGCAACCTTTTAGATCTATCTCTATAGATCTTTATTCCTAGAATATATTTGCATCACCCAAGTCCTTCATTGAGAAGTTCTTGGATAACCAAGCTTTGACTGATTGTAACATAGGCACATCATTCCCTATGAGCAATATGTCGTCTACATAAAGCACTAGAACACAATGGCACTCCCACTAACCTTCTTGTAAACACAAGGCTCATCTTCGTTCTTGATGAAATCAAACTGCTTGATTATCTCATCAAAGCGAAGATTCCAACTCCGAAGCTTGCTTTAATCCATAAATGGATCTTTGCGGTTTACATACCATCCTGGCGTCATTGGTTGTGAAACCTCAGTCGTGTCATATACACTTCCTCGCATAAAAGTTCCCGTTAAGGAAATTTGTTTTCACATCCATCCGCCGATTTCGTAATCATGATATGCCGCAATAGCGAGCAAAATTCTAATGGATTTTAACATGGCAACAAAGTAAAAGGTTTCATCATAGTCAACTCCTTGTCTTTGCTTATAACCCTTTGCCACTAACCTAGCCTTGTAGGTAGTCATGTTACCGTCCATGTCGGTCTTTCTCTTAAAGACCCATTTACACCCTATGGGAACTATTCCCTCGGTGGATCAACTAAGTTCCAAACTTGGTTGTCTTTCATGGATTCCATTTCGTAATTCATGGCTTCCACCATTTCTCTTTGTCATGCCTTAATAGCACTTCCTCATAAGTTCTGTGGTCCTCATCTTCCATGAGATACATGCCCGTGTACCTTCGAGTTCACGGCGTTCCTAGTGGATCTTCGAGGTGCTAGTGTGTCACGGTAGAGGGTGGCCCCACATCTGCATGCGGTGCCTCCTCTACTTCCATCAACGGACTGTTATCCGTAAGTGGTTCTCGAATTTCTTCAAGATCAATTTTACTCCCACTGACCCTATCCAGAATAAACTCTTTTTCTAGAAAGTGGCCAGTCCTGGCAACAAACACCTTTTGTTCCTCAGGATGGTAAAATTGGTATCCTCTAGTTCCTCTAGGATATCCCACAAACAGACATTTGTCGGATCTGGCCTCTAATTTGTCAGGCATCATCCGCTTCACATAAGTTGGACAACCCCAAGGTTTAAGATATGCCAGATTTGGTTTCTTCTTGGCCCATACCTCGTATGGTGTAGAATCAACCGTCTTTGATGGAACTCGGTTCAGTGTATAGGATGCGGTTTCTAGAGCATACCCCCAAAACGATTTTGGAAGAACTGCATAGCTCATCATGGATCGCACCATGTCTAACAAGGTGCGGTTCCTCCTCTCAGAGACGCCATTCATCTGTGGCGTCCCAAGAGGGGTCCATTCAGGTAGAATCCCATTCTCCTTCAAATAATCTTGAAACTCTCCATCTAGGTATTCTCCGCCTCGATCGGATCGAAGTGTTTTGATTTCTTTACCTAGTTGCTTTTCCACTTCACTTCTGAACTCCTTGAACTTTTCAAAGGCTTCAGATTTATACTTCATTAAGTATATATAACCATATCGAGAATGGTCATCAGTGAAAGTGATAAAATAAGAGTATCCTCCTTTGGCCTGGATTGACATTGGGCCACATACATCAGTATGTATGAGCTCAAGCAATTCATTGGATCTTATCCCTTTGCCATTAAAAGGTGACTTTGTCATCTCGCCAAGTAAACAAGCCTCGCATGTATCAAGCGATTCATAATCGAATTGATCCAAAGATTCCATCTTTATGGAGTTTGGAAATGCGATTCTTATTTATATGGCCAAGTCTACAATGCCATAAGTAGGATTCATTCAAGTCATTTGTTTTGGCTCTCTTGTTATTTATATTAAGTACGTCAACATTCATATCTAATATGTAGAGACAATTGCTAAGTATGCCAGATATTCATAAAAGATTCCATCACGTGAAAAAGAACAACATTTATTCTCAAACGTAAAAGAAAATCCATCAACATCTAATGCAGAAATAGAAATAATGCTCTTCGTAAGAGCGGGAACAAAATAACTTGATTATTAAGTTCTAGTACTAGCCCCACTGGGCAATGAAAGAAAATAAACTCCTACGGCGGCGCAAAGAACACTTGCTCCATTTCCAACGCGTAGGTCAACCTCTCCTTTCCTCAGATCTCTAGTTCTTCTTAGTGCCTCGCATATTCAGACAAATATGAGAACCACAACCGAGATCTAATACCCGGTGGTTAGACTTAGAAGAAGTAATGTTGATCTCAATCATAAATATACGAAGTCGAAGCATCGTAATGCTTCTTCTTGGTACTCAAGAAGCCTTTGCAATTTCTCCTCCAATGTCCGGTCTCACCGCAATGGAAGCAAGCATCCTTGGATTTGTCTTTTGCTATCTTAGGCGTTGGCTTAGGTGCAGCCTTCGACTTCTTGGACTTTTTCTGGGCTTTTGCCTTGCCCTTGCTTGAAGTGACCAGCAACACTTGCTTTCCCTTCCCACAAAGGTGCCCTCGGCAGTCTTTCAAAGATGTTCAATAACTCCGCATGAGGAGCAATCTATCTTGTTCATGTGATAGTTCATCACGAATCGAGAATGAATCGGTAGAGATTGCGTAATCAAGTCAATACTCAACTCTCGTTCCTACTTGTGGCCCAACTTCCCAAGCCTCTCTATGTACCCGATCATTTTAAGCACGTGTGACCCCACAAAGCAGATCCCAGATGCCATCTTACAACTAAACAGGCCTTCAAGACTCGCACCTCTCGATTCGAGACCGAGAAGCATAAAGTTCCTTGGTGGACCATGATAGAGTAGGCGTCCATAGACTCATGTCGTTTTCAGCGATTCCGGTGTCATAGAAGCAAGCATGATGCATGTAGCATCGCGATTGTCGTAGCGATTGCTTGTTGTACTTCTCGACAACATCTGCAGCCGAACCCTCATCGGGCTTTTCCGGTAGGGCCTCGTCCAAGACATAGCCAATCTTCTCGTGCCTCAAAACGATTTTGAGGTTTCTTTCCCAATCGAGAAAATTAGTTTCGTCAAGCTTGTTTTCGATGATAAAACGAAGGTTCAATTTGTTTGACATTTTCTACAACAATAAATAATGATAGAATAAGCAAAAGCTCATGTATAAAAAAAACCCTAAATTTGCACTTAAAAATTTTATAAGGTTTTACTCCCACTAGCCAACTATTCCCAATTGGCTTTCAAGAATTTAAACAATTCTTTAGTGGATGGAATCCTATCTAGTTGACTCGATCCCCGACGTGGGCCGATCGATCGGGTCAATTTCGAAGGTGGGTACTAATTACCGATCGAATCTTATTCGATTCCCATTGGTTGACTAGTCAACTCTTTGACAATTCACATCTCTATGTGATAGCCACCCCTTGTCTCTAAAATCAAACGGTCCTGACGTGGGCCTATCACCGCAAGATTCTTAGTCGAGTCGTAACCCAAATATTCATGAGATCTCATAGCGATCATATCTCAATAATGACGATATACCGTGGTAGGTCAACTCCCGACGTGGGCGATCAGTTGATCCGAACAAAGGCTCTTCACCGTCATTATAATATTGGGAGACAATTTTGGCTCGATTTTTGGCGTGGGAATAATTTTAAATTAATTCACTTAATTAATTTGATTTAATTATGGTCTCATGTACTATGTGCATATTGCTACGATATCATATAAAGTAAA
The DNA here is from genome assembly GCA_026214975.1 of Gentiana macrophylla. Classification (NCBI taxonomy): domain Eukaryota; kingdom Viridiplantae; phylum Streptophyta; class Magnoliopsida; order Gentianales; family Gentianaceae; genus Gentiana; species Gentiana macrophylla. Next base: position 32,164,788 of record CM047807.1, read on the forward strand.
ACATACACAACATTCCGCGCATAAAATAACCGGTATGATCATGGACTTTTTCCTGAGTGCGGTTTGAATACAAACCGACTAAACCGCGGGTCACAAACTAGGGGGTATACGCAACCGCCAATAGGATCTTTATTATTCTTTCAGACGCCAATGGGTTCTTTATCTCTCCTTGGTCTTCAACTTATTGCTCCATTCTTGTTACATAATAAATAATTACACCCGCGCGCACGGGGAGCTAACGGAATGGGATAATTGCAAAAAGTAAACTAGGTCACGTTCTTCATAACGGCTAGGACAATTTTTTCAAAACCAACATAAAGAAAACATTCCCATCTATCCTATTGGTGAGTCCATGATCAATCAAGTCCATATAATCACATTATATCTACACTTCTAATCCATACAATTTTATCTTATGAAAAGATTAAATTCTAATTTTAACTACTACTACTCATGCGTCTTTATTTTATCACGTCAAATAATTAAATAACTTTTAATTAATTATATGACTTAATCGAAAATTAAAATTAACATTTAATTTTTAAATCGATTTCAATTTTAATTAAATTTGAACTATTCAAAATATAGAATTAAAATTATAAAGTCTCCTATTTGTTTCCTTTCCAAAACTAAATTTAGCTTAGGCCTGGCCACTTTCCAAAATCAAAATTTTGAAGTGGTTTTAGCCTAAGCCTTTACAAATCAAATATTTGAAAAGGGCTGTGCCTATTCCAAATCAAATATTTGGAAAGGCCAAATTATTTTGGTTTAGGCACAGCCACTTTCCAAAATCAAAATTTTGGAAGTGGCTTGGCCTCAAGCCTTTACAAATCAAATATTTGAAAGGGCTTCAGCCTATTCCAAATCAAAATTTGGAAAGGCCAACATGCCATATGGTTTCCCAATGGTCCAAACTATTTGAACCATTGGTTGGCCATATGACACAACTAAACAAACGAGATATCTATGCACAATAAAATATCACAAAACGAAAAGGGTTGATCTCCCCCATTGGAAGAGAAGAGCCGACGGACAAACAACCCTAGGTTACCGCCGCCGCCTTGAGGAGGGGGGCGCGCCAATGGTCGGCCGACCCCATGAACCCTAATTTTTTTTTGTTTTTGTTTCAACGTTCGTGATTTAAATCTTGCATCTATCGATTAAATACTACGCAATTAAATTATGCTTATTGCTTAAGCTCAAGTCTGTCTCGATACCACCGTTAGAAATCACTAGTTTAACGCAGCAGAATTTAAAATTTTGATTTTTCTAGATCGTTCTTCGTTTAATGCAATAAACACGTTAAGTAGTTTGACGGTTATACCTCGGATGATCTATAAGATCGTCGCTTTGACCGCCAACGGAGAGTAGTTCAACGCGCAAGCCGCCCACGTGTCGGCCTCTATCGCTAATCCACACGAACCCCTTGCCGGAATCCTCTTGGATTGCTATCGGAAAAACTCCGGCCGCTAGATCGGACCTTTTCTTCCTCACAAACTCACTATGGAAGGCTCTCTATTTTACACAAGAATTATGAACTCTTGCAATTGTGATGTACAAAAGAGCTTGACACCCACCTCCTCCTATATATAGTGGTTGGGGCGCCCATATGGTGTGGAGGAGAAGAAAACCTTTTTCAATAAAATAAGGAAAATCAACTAGATTGATTTATCTCTTTAATTATAATTTATTTTGTCAATATCATATATTGATTATAATTATCTTATTACCATAAATCTATTTTTCCAAAATCAATTAATATCCTATATTAATATTATGGCAATCTTCATTAATTAAAGTGCACAATCCAAGTGTATCTTATACACTCAAAAGTGGCGCCCATATGCCAATTAATTGGCTTCCGAATATTCTTTAATTAATATAATTTATATATAATTAATATCTTGTATTTAATTTATTCATAATAAATAATTACCACCATATTAATTTACCACTATAACCTTTATAGTCTAGAGATAAACTTTCCTTATTTGGATATCAACTATAACCGCATTTTAATCCGACTCGATGTTCATATGTGTGTGACCCGATAGGCTTCGAATATGTTGGCCGTAGACACAAAGAGCAATTTACTAAAATGCCCTTCATACCTAACGATCACGGGATAGCGTCTCAGCAACACACCGTGACCCCAATCATCGGAAGAGTCAAAAGCAATGACTACTACCTTTCATGTGAAGCGATTACCGTGTAAGTTACAATCCTACCGCTGTAATAATATCCATACGATCGTATCTCGAGTGTCAATACATTGACGATCGTATCTTATAATCTGGATATCATGATCTCTCGGAATAATACATTTACTCCCACTTTGCAAAGATTCTCGAGAGCTAGACATTCCTTATAAGAAGGCTATTTCGGATATTCGATCCTAATCATAGGATACGCGATTCCCGGACGACCAATCATGTATACTCCGCATGCTTCAATATCACACCCAATCACTACCACATGATCGCTCCGTGGTTGGGAGAAATCTCAATAGTGTCAAAGCATGACAATCCACACCGTGATGCCATGAAGACTCGGTCAAAGGATAATTACACAACCGCCACATAGTGTGACACTTAATGTAAGTGGGTCGATCTAACGTCGCATTCTCTAATACACGTCCATATACGGTCCAAGTGTCTCTACACTTGATAGACGAGATCTATCCCTACCTTCTAAAAGATAGAAGACATCCAATACGTGCTAGTCGATTATACTATCAATGTCCCATTTGACAATATATAAGACCGAGAGACATTTAAGTACCAACCTTGTTATAGTGATTAGAGATCTCATCAACCATAATCACTATCATGGTTTTCTCTATCATGATTGATACTAGGGACGTTACTATATATATATGCAACAAACAATATGAAGATAAACAATATATAATAACATAAGTGCTTTTATTAATCATAATAAAGTTATTACATGAACTAAATAGACTGTAAATGACTCGACCCGGTCGGATCCGGTCCAACCCGATTGGGTTTAGGACACCTTTCCAACATGACATACTAGGGGCAACTATTATCATACAGATAAAGATAAAATATAATAAAAACTACAAAATACGAATAAAAAACTTTAGTAAGACCAACAATCATAATTACAGAAAATCACAGAACTACAAAATCTACATTGAAGCATGCCCTGTCAAGGGTTCGAAACCAAGCTTACATAGGGTACTTCGCCTTAAGATCCACTCCCGCTTGAAATTCCTTTACCCGAAGAGAGTACATTGATTCGGCGTCAGGATTATACAAGTCGGGGTGAGCCAGTCTGTCAATGGCAAGGCCCGGATGATGGACCTTACAATCATTTACCCTTAGCGTGTAGTTAGTTCTCACGACGGGGCTCAACAGCCATTTCAAGGATTCAATAAAAGCGGAGGATGCTTTGTAGTCTTTAAAGTCTTGGGCCGAGGCCTCCTGAAGGCGAGCTGGAAAGGCTCGGTTGCTCGCCTCTGCAACTGAAAACTCGCCCCGAAGTCTCGCAACATGACCATCCAATTCAGTTTCCATTTCCAGGTGTTCATCCATGAACTCTTGGAGACGGACGTCATATTCAGACCTCAAAACCTCCGTCTTCTCCACTTGTGGCCGCAGTTTCTCTTCGAGCTCTTTTATTCATTCGTCCTTGGACTTCAGATCAGAAGCCCTCTTCCCTCGTTCGGCGGACGAACGCGCCAGTCGGTAGAAGATCTCTTGACCTATAACCGATCCTGAAAAAGGCACAACGTATGATCAAGGACACTTAGTAAGGATAAATTACACAAAAAGATTAAACTTACGTATCTCATTGCCTCGTAACCCGCTTCGATTAGGTCCAAGTCTGACAGTTGAGAAACGTCATGCGTCTGGTCGCTGCGCTGGGCGAAGTGTGGAGATCAATCTCAACCTCTTGACGAACTCCAGACGACTCCTCGTCGTGCTTGTCCGAGTCCGACCCCCCCGTCAATTCTACCTCTCTTTCCCGACCTCTAACCTGCATCAGCAACCCCTAGCCGAGGGTGAGAGGACCTCCGTGCGAGGGGAGTTTGACGGACGTTTTCTAGTGCTATACAATCCTTACCAGCAGTGTACCGGGTCAAATCATAGTGCTAGTGTGGTGAGTCAGAGTGTCGAATCCTTAGGGAAACATGGTAATTCTTTTAAGTGTGGTTAAACACCAAAGAGCTGTTATTAACTCCATCTAAACCGTAATTTTATAACACAGATTACTACTATTCTACTTAACATAAAGTAAATGCGTAATTTAAAAGTTATTCTAATATAATATATATAGATATATAAATATATATAGATGTACATGGATTGTAAAATATATATATATATATATATATATATATATATATATATAAATATAAATATATAGATACCAATATATAGTTTATAATAATAGACTAGACAGATAATTTTATAGAACTTGCCAAAGTTTATATAATTGATTTATACGATCTTTTCAAGAAACGGAATGTGCTCGATCTTTCCTTTTATATTAGGTCCAATTTAGTAAATGAAACGGTGCACTCTCGAGGTTAACAATTCCTCCTCACACGAGCGTATGAAATTGTCATATGTCAAATTGTCATCAGTTTAATCTCCACAACTGCCCCATGCTAATCTCAGTTAGTTTGAACAGGTACCGAGTACAAATCTACCCCGGATAAAAGAGGTTATTCCGTTTGTCAGACGGCCGATGTTATTCAAAAGGCTCCGGTTGTCAGGCGGATCGATTTAACTCTCCGGTGTTAGTTTCAATTAAACCGTTGATTTTTGTAATATCCCGAAATTTTGATTCCCTATTTAATTGATATTAAAAAAAAAAAAAAAGGGGGTTGTAGTAATTAAAAGGATTTTAATCCTTTCTAAACCTCCCAATTAATCAATTAGCCTTTTTCCTCCTTCTCTCAAAAGAGACGTGTAACCTCAAGAGAAAACCCTCCCCCTTGCCGCCATACATTGTGAAGAAGAAGGAGAGAAAACCTCCTTCTTGGTGTGAGAGTTTCCGCCGTCGTCGTCGGTAAGTACCGTTTTCTTGTCCTCCCAGATAATTCTTGCGAACGGAACGATGGGAGAAACGTTGATCGGCCGGCCAAAGGCCATGGCCGATCCTCTTGAGCTTTCGTGGGGGGAGTTTTCGATATTTTTTTGGTGGTTTGCCTTGGTGGTCCATTAGAATGGCTTGGTAATTATCGTCTTTCCCTTTTGTTATAGATTCGGGCTTCGTGGAAGAACGATTCTAATTCGTTAGCAAGGCTGTCAAGAAAGCCGCACAATCGGTAAGGATAATTCTAAGTTGCGTGTTCGTTTAGTGCAGAGATGGAGCTTTTAATAACATGTAGGGTTGTGTGGGTGGTTTGGGTTGTATAGCATTGTTGATCAAGGTTTTGAGTATAAGTTGGGGGTTGCTAGCTGTGTTTTAAGGTGTATAGACCATTGTGTTTATGCGTGGAAACATAAAACAATTACTGTAAATCTTTTGTTAAAATCGTTACGTTGTTAGTCATACTTTGGGGTGTTAAAATTCCATAAAAATGTGTTTGGCTTTGGGGTTAAAATTTGTGGACATTGTGGTACTTTGATATGAGGTTTCTTTGTACATATTATATTCTTTATTCTTCTTTGTTTTGTTGAGAACAACCCGTAAATCGCGTTGAAAATTATTAGGGTTCGATTGCAGCCGATGGACGGGCGTCGCCTTAATGGACGGGCGTCCAATCTTGGTTTCAACTCAGACGGGCGTCTGCCTTAATGGACGGGCGTCCAGTCTTGGTTTCAACTCAGACGGGCGTCTGAAGGGCGTCTGAAGGCTGTTTTCGATACAGGATGTAATTTATTTTAGTGGACGGGCGTCCAAGCAGAATGGACGGGCGTCCAGGTGTAAAAACTGGATTCAGGATGTAACCGGTCCTTTTGGACGCACGTCCGAGTTTTGGACGGGCGTTCGGTTATCCAAACGGGCGTCCAGCTTAAGTGTCCTTACTTCTTTGTTAGTTATTGTTAAATCTTATTAACATGCTTTGTAAGTTGGGTTTTGATGAGTTAAGGGTGGTGTTATCATTGTGGAACCTGATTTTTGAGGCATTGAATGTTCAGTAGACCCGTAGTGGTTGGGCCCGGATAGGTAGCTACGAAGCCGGGTATCCGGGAGTGGAATTTCCTTACGACTTTAATGACCTTCCGTATTTGGGGAGTTGCGCATGCAGATGTAATGTTGGGCGGATAGGGTATCTCCGAATCCGATAACCGGGAGAGGAAATCCTTGCACCCGAAAGACGCTGCGTGGACCATTTTAATAATGGTACCATTGGATGACCCTTAGGAATGTGCACATTCGGGACCTTTAGGTATAGATGGATTGTGGTGTTTCATATCTTCTATGGAATGGTTGTATCGATTATAGTTTGGTCGTAATTGTTATGTGATGGTTGATGTCCAGAGAAGTTTCCTTAAATTGTTGTTAACTTTCATTCTACGTATATTAGATTTATCCTTACTCAACTTTTAGTTGACCGGTTATTCGTTGACCCCGCTATGATCCGTTTTGGGAGCAGATTCTTAGCGGTATTTCTCCTTGACGTTTGCCGATTGCGGGGTGTCGCGGGGTATCGAGCCACGTAGTCGCATCTTTACGTTTCCACTTTCTTTGGATTTCCGGCACTTTAAGATTTTATTGACGTTTCCACATATTTTCATTTTCTTTCAAGAAATTTTAAGTACTTTGACCCTTTTAATAATGAATGGTGAATGTTTATTTTTCTTCTGTTGTGGAATGTTGAGTATTACTCGCTGCGATCGTGTGTCGTGAAGTGACGTTCGTGACCAATTCCGCGCCGACGGGATTGGAAAACCGGGTGTTACAAAGTGGTATCAGAGACGTTCGACTCCAGGACCACCACCTAAAATGAACCTTAAGAATAAATTCACTAAAATAAGCACAGTGAGGATGTGTGGGGTAGGTATTGAGCTCTATGTAGGGAAGGTACGGTGAATTCTGATGTATGTGGAAATGTGGCTGCATGTTGCAATTTATTTTGGGCAGTAAGTGTTAGTATATGTGAAATATTCTGTGGCATGATATAGGCGATAATTGAATATATGATTGTTTACTTTTGTAGTTTTAGCTATGCCTCCTAGGAATGGAAACGAGAGAGATCAGCTGATTGATCAGTTGGTCAAGATGAATCAAGATCTGATTCAAGCGGTTAACAAGTTGACGGAAGACCGTTCTCAGGGGTCATCCACCGGCATGACCAGGGCTGTGAGCCAACAAAGGCCTAGTCAGTACGACGGTAAGGGAGACCCTAAGGGTCTTGAAAGGTGGATTAGAGAGTTCGAGAAGATCTTCGCCACTGGCCGTCCCGGAGGAAATCGAAAGTCGACCAAGCCGCTTTACTTGGTTGATGAGTCGATTTGTGGTGGGGTGCCAACAAGGATAGGTTGGCTCGCATCGAAAATGAGCAAGGGAGTCGATGGTGGTACCATCGAACTAGGACTGAGTTTAAACATGAGTTACTGGCGTGAATTCTTCCCTGAATCAAAAAAGGAAAGAGTTGCGAGTGGAGTTCGACAATCTCCGGCATGGGGATATGACGGTCCAAGAATATTACGAAAAGTTTGTTGATTTGGCGGTCTATGCCTCGAGCTAGTGCCGATGAAGAGGCTAAGATGGTGAAGTTCGAACAAAGATTTAGATTTGGCGATCCGAGACCGTATGGGGGCAAGTAGGGCTTCACGAGCTTAAAGGAGATGTGTGAGGTAGCATGCAATATTGAGAGGATTCGGAAGGAGGTTAAGGCAGCGTATGCTACCAATAATAAGAGGCGAGTGTCTCGAGGACAATCAGGGGCAGCGAAGCGGAGTAATTTTGGAAATCACCCGGTCGACAATCTTTCTCGGAAATTCTCGATTTAATAAGGCGGTGGGGGTCAGTCAACGAGGTAACTCTCGGGGTCTAGTCGGGCCACGAAATTATCACCGCAAGAGGTGTCGCGAAATCACCCAGTGCAGATTGTTCAGTGCACAGTCCGAGTGTCACGGCTGCGGAAAGTTCGGACACGCAGGCAGTTTGAGTGTTTTACGGCTCCAACACCGCCAGGCGCATCGGATGCGAGGAGCAACATGGTCGGGACTCCAAGGGTAACAGTGGAATGGTAATAGGAATAACCAAAGCAGCAGAGTGGTACTCCCGCCAGAGCCGACAAGGGGTACACCTACGACCACTTTGGTGGGGATAGAAACCGACCATCGTGGTCGGCCAAAGACGGTTCAGGGAGTTGGAGGAAACAGACCGGGAAACTATTTCTTTGTGGGGCAGAGAGGAGGTCGAGCGAGCAACCACGTAGTGACGGGTAATTTTCTAGTTAACTCACTTTTATCTTATGTGCTTTTCGATTCGGGTGCATCGTGTTCCTTCAGTAGCAAGTTCGCATGTTTCAAGTTGGGTCTAGCTAATTTTGAGGTGATTGACCGTGAGTTCATGCAACCGGCGGAGAGCTAGTACCGTGTTCTAAGTTACATAGAGATGTACCGTTAGTAATTATGGGGTCAACATGTCGGTTGACTTGATCGAGTTCCTCTTGAGAATTTCACGTCATTTTGGGTATGGATTGGTTGAACCGGCATAAAGCCAAAATTGATTGTGAGCGAAGAAGGTGACTTTAAGAGGCCCTAAAGGGGTGCGAGTATCCCACAAGGGATTTGTGGATAAACCTAGGGTGAAAATTATTTCGGTAGTGACCTTGAAATCCTTCATAAAGAAAGGGTACCCGTTATTTATGTGTCATGTACATGATGTAAGTACTGGGGATCCTAAACTAACGGACATTGATGTAGTTCGTGAGTTTGAGGACGTATTTCCGGATGAGATACCGAGTATGCCTCCCGAGAGAGAGAGGTAGAGTTTGCGATAGAGTTGGTGCCGGGACCGGACCAATATCGAAAGCACCTACCGTATGGCGCCTAAGGAACTAGCGAGTTGAAAATACAATTGGAAGAACTTCTCGGTAAGGGGTACATCCGACCGAGTGTGTCCCCGTGGGGAGCACCGGTACTATTTGTGAAGAAGAAGGATGGTAGTATGCGGCTGTGTATTGATTACCGGGAACTGAACAACGTCACAGTGAAGAACAAGTATCCATTACCAAGGATCGATGACTTGTTCGATCAACTACGGGGGGCAGGTATTTTCTCGAAGATTGATTTGCGATCAGGGTATCACCAGCTCAGGGTAGCAGATGCGGATATTCCAAAGACCGCATTCCGCACCAGGTACGGACACTACGAATTCACGGTTATGCCTTTCGGACTGACCAACGCACCAGCAGTTTTCATGGATTTGATGAACCGGGTATTCAGGCCCTATTTGGACCAGTTTGTAGTAGTATTTATTGACGACATCCTGGTCTACTCTAAGACTAAGGAAGAACATGCCGAACATCTGAGGCTCGTGCTGCAGATTCTACGAGAAAAACAATTGTACGCGAAACTATCCAAATGTGAATTCTGGTTGGAACGAGTGGCATTCTTGGGGCATGTTGTTTCGAAAGACGGTGTATCCGTTGACCCGAGCAAAATAGAGGCAAGTGGCGAAATGGCCAACCCCTAAGAATGTTGCGAGAAATTGAAGCTTCTTGGGTTTGGCGGGATATTACCGAAGGTTTGTAAAAGACTTCTCCAAGATTGCTAGGCCGATGACCGCTTTGATGAAGAAAGAGAACCGGTTCAAGTGGGATGAAAAATGTGAGGAGGCGTTCCAACTCCTTAAGGTACGGTTGACTACGGCTCCTATTTTAGCATTACCGAGGTAATGAGGACATTGAGGTTTATACGGACGCGTCAAAGAATGGCCTGGGGTGCGATCTTGATGCAACGGAGGCGAGTGATTGCGTATGCATCGAGACAACTCAAGCGTCACGAGAGTAACTATCCGACTCATGACTTGGAGTTGGCGGCGGTGGTCTTCGCATTAAAGATTTGGCGGCACTATCTCGTATGGGATAACCTTTAAGGTGTTTCGAGATCACAAGAGTCTCAAGTACATATTTACACGTAAAGAGCTCAATATGCGTCGAGGCGTTGGTTGGAGTTGATTAAAGATTACGACATGGAAATCCAATACCACGAAGGAAGGCCAATGTAGTGGCGGATGCCTTGAGTCGGAAGTCGATTCATTCCTTGTGTGAGAGAGTCGCGCAGAGATGAGGTTGCGAGAAGAGTTAGACCGTATGGATATATGTGTCATCCGAGAAGGTGGAGATAAGAGGGACTTCGTCTTGCAACCCGAATTGTATGATGAAATCCGGGTGAGACAAGCGGGTGATAAGGTAATCGAGGCAAAGAGGGCTAAGATTGGTACAGATGCGTGATTGATTTTACTTTACACGAGGATGGAGGCGTTCGGTTCAAGGGTCGGTGGTGTGTACCAAATGGACGAGGAACTCAAGAGGCGGATTTTGAGTGAAGCTCGTAAGACGCCTTATTACATTCATCCGGGAGGAGACAAAGCGTATAAAGATCTCAAGAAAACTTTGGTGGCCCAATATGAAACACGAAGTAGCAGAGTTTGGGTCGAAGTGCTTGACTGTCGAAGGAAAAGATCGAACATCGACGGCCGCAGGTATGCTTGGCCGTTGGATGTGCCGGTTTGGAAGTGGGATTCCATCTCCATGGATTTTGTATCGCGGATTACCGAGGAGCCCTAAAGGGAATAATATGATTTGGGTCGTTGTGGATAGACTGACTAAAGCGGCGCATTTCATTCCGATGAAAGACACTTGGAGTAAGACGGAGTTGGCTATGGCATACCGGAGAAATATTGTGAGACTACATGGTATACCCAAAGACATTGTGTCGAGATAGAGATGCGAGATTTATATCTCGGTTTTGGCATGAGCTCTGAGCAGCCTTGGGGACGGAACTACGAATGAGTACGGCTTTTCACCCTGCTACCGATGGTCAGACGGAGAGGACCATACAAACGTTGGAAGACATGCTGAGGGCATGTGTATTAGAATTCAAAGGCTCTTGGGAGGAAAAGCTCGACCTTATCGAATTTTCATACAACAACAGCTACCATGCCAGCATTAAGATGGCACCTTTTGAGGCACTTTATGGTAGGAAGTGCAAGAGTCCGGTTTGTTGGGACGATTCGTCCGAGGCAGTGATTTTGGGACCACAGATGATCGAAGATACGGTCAAGCGGTACAAACAATCCGAGAAAAGATGAGGCTGCCCAAGATAGACGTAAGAGTTATGCAGACTTACACCGCCGGGATATTGAGTTCGCCGTGGGCGATAAGGTACTACTACGAGTATCACCAACCAAAGGAGTAATGCGTTTTGGCAAGAAAGGAAGTTGAGTCCCAAGCACGTGGGGCCTTATGAGATCTTGGACGCGTAGGTGAAGTAGCATATCGACTAGCCTTGCCACCGGCGTTGGATAAGGTGCATAACGTGTTCCATGTATCTCAATTGCGTAAAGCACGTGAGTGATCCTTCTCACGTGATTGAACCGGAGGTGGTTGAGCTAGATCGATCCTTGACTTACGAGGAGGTACCGGCGCAGATATTAGATACTAAGGTACGGAAAACAAGGGGACGTGAGGTTAGCATCGTCAAGGTCTTATGGTTCAACCATGCCACCGAGGAGGCGACATGGGAAGTCGAGGTGCTATGCGCGACGAAGTACCCGCATTTGTTCTCTTAAGGTATGCAATTTTCAAGTCTTGCACGTAGAATCCTTTTCTTACCTTCGGGACGAAGGCCGTTTTAAGGGGTGGAACAACGTCCGTATTTAACCCGAACCGAGGACGAAGTTTTGTCTTAAGGGGAGGATGTAATATCCCGAAATTTTGATTCCTATTTAATTGATATTAAAAAAAAAAAAAAAAAAAAGGGTTGTAGTAATTAAAAGGATTTTAATCCTTTCTAAACCTCCCAATTAATCAATTAGCCTTTTCCTCCTTCTCTCAAAGAGGCGTGTAACCTCAAGAGAAAACCCTCCCCTTGCCGCCATACATTGTGAAGAAGAAGGAGAGAAAACCTCCTTCTTGGTGTGAGAGTTTCCGCCGCCGCCGTCGGTAAGTACCATTTTCTTGTCCTCCCGAGATAATTCTTGCGAACGGAACGATGGGAGAAGCGTTGATCGGCCGCCAAAGGCCATGGCCGATCCTCTTGAGCTTTCGTGGGGAGTTTTCGATATTTTTGGTGGTTTGCCTTGGTGGTCCATTAGAATGGCTTGGTAATTATCGTCTTTCCCTTTTTGTTATAGATTCGGGCCGTGGAAGAACGATTCTAATTCGTTAGCAAGAGAATTTGTCAAGAAACATTTGCACAATCGGTAAGGATAATTCTAAGTTGCGTGTTCGTTTAGTGCGAGAGATGGAGCTTTTAATAACATGTAGGGTTGTGTGGGTGGTTTGGGTTGTATAGCATTGTTGATCAAGGTTTTGAGTATAAGTTGGGGTTGCTATTTGTGTTTTAAGGTGTATAGACCATTGTGTTTATGCGTGGAAACATAAAACAATTCTTGTAAATCTTTTGTTAAAATCGTTCACGTTGTTAGTCATACTTTGGGGTGTTAAACGTCCATAAAAATGTGTTTGGCTTTGGGGTTAAAATTTGTGGACATTGTGGTACTTTGATATGAGGTTTGTTGTACATATTATATTTCTTTATTCTTTCTTGCTTTTGTTGAGAACAAACCGTAAATCGCGTTGAAAATTATTAGGGTTCCGATTGCAGCCAGATCGACGGGCGTCTCGCTTTAATGGACGGGCGCCCGGTCTTGGTTTCAACTCGACGGCGTCTGCCTTAATGGACGGGCGCCCGATCTTGGTTTCAACTCGCACGGGCGCCTGAAAGGGCGTCTCAAGGTGTTTTCGATCTGAGATGTAATTTATTTTAGTGGACGGGCGTCAGCGAGAATGGACGGGCGCCCGGTGTAAAACCGGATTCGAGGATGTAACCGGTCCTTTTGGACGACGTCCGAGTTTTGGACGGGCGTTCGGTTATCCAAGCGGGCGCCCGGCTTAAGTGTCCTTACTTTTTGTTAGTTATTGTTAAATCTTATTAACATGCTTTGTAAGTTGGGTTTTGATGAGTTAAGGGTGGTGTTATCATTGTGGAACCTGATTTTTGAGGCATTGAATGTTCAGTAGACCCGTAGTGGTTGGGCCCGGATAGGGTAGCTACGAAGCCGGGTATCCGGGAGTGGAATTTCCTTACGACTTTAATGACCTTCCGTATTTGGGAGTTGCAGGCGGATGTAATGTTGGGCCGGATAGGGTATCTCCGAATCCGATAACCCGGAGAGGAAATCCTTGCACCAAAGACGCTGCGTGGACCATTTTAATAATGGTACCATTGGATGACCCCAGGAATGTGCACATTCGGGACCTTTAGGTATAGATGGATTGTGGTGTTTCATATCTTCTATGGAATGGTTGTATCGCTTATAGTTTGGTCGTAATTGTTATGTGATGGTTGATGTCCGTAGAAGTTTCCTTAAATTGTTGTTAACTTTCATTCTACGTATATTAGATTTATCCTTACTCAACTTTTAGTTGACCGGTTACTTTCATTGACCCCTGCTATGATCCGCTTTTGGGGAGCGATTCTTAGCGTGTATTTCTCTTGACGTTTGCCGATTGCGGGGTGTCGCGGGGTATCGAGCCACGTAAGTCGCGATCTTACGTTTCCACTTTTTTGGATTTCCGGCACTTTAAGATTTTATTGACGTTTCCACATATTTTCATTTTCTTTCAAGAAATTTTAAGTACTTTGACCCTTTTAATAATGAATGGTGAATGTTTATTTTTCTTACGTTGTGGAATGTTGAGTATTATCGCCGCGATCGTGTGTCGTGAAGTGACGTTCGGTGACCAATTCGCGCCGACGGATTGGAAAACCGGGTGTTACAATTTTAACATTATTACGATCTTGAGCACAAATTTAATAAGATTCATCTTTCCCAAGACAAATCGCCCCGGGTAGAAAAAGGATTCCGTTGTCACGCCAGACGGCCAATTTTACCCTCCGGTTTTTCTATCTTTTATCTCATATCCTAACTTCTCTGGTCAGTTTATCGTTAGGTTATATGTTGCGATTCATCTTGGTTAATTACGTCAATCCGAATATTATCAATACGTTGCAAAATAGAAAAAGATTCAATTAACTCAATTTTTGTAAAATTTTACTTAGACAGCATTCATTTACCAAAAAGATCGAAATAAAACGATTACTTAACTTTGGCTAGTTATTAGATTTAGCTAAAAACATTATAACGACTAAAAGATAAAAACAAACATAACAAACGTAAATACTTTAGAAATTTTACCCGATTACAAATCTTTGAATCAGAGGTCGTATTCTTCCGGATATTACAACGACTTCAACAACACCGAACTTCCGATAATTTCCGGGCATTACAACAATACTACGATATTATTATTTTTGGCATAAGGCCTATTTACAACTACTAAATAAAAGAAAATAAGAAGGAGGAGATATATATATATATATATATATATATATATATGCTATATGTATATATATATTGGTACCATCGATCCGCTCAAGACTTGATGCTCTTATATAGAAATTTGGATGAAGGCCGGACCGGGCGGGTCATAGCCGGACTGGGCCGGTGTAATCATCACATTCATCTCCCCTTAATTTCCAATTTTCGGATATAAATTATATATTTTGGAATAAAACTTCTAAAATTCATATCTCGAGTTCTGGATCTCCAAACAACATGATTCAAGAGGCATCGGAAAGCTCTCGGAAAAATCTACAACTTTCATGCAGGACTCTTCTTCAGAAAATGTCGTTTTGATGAGCCATTAATTTGTCGAAGATATTTCTCGATTACCACTAAATCGAATCGATTAGCCACTTGACCACTTCGATTGACCACTTGACCACTTAAGCAATTCGATTGACCACTTAAGCTCGTGACATTCTCTAAATCCTTTCAGAGATATGATTATACTTCAAAATGTCGATTCTCGGGGTCTTGGCTTATACATCTGCAATAAAATACCACAAATACCCACGTAAATCTGACACGACATTCCGATTTACTAAAATCGGTACAAAATGATAACTTTTCACTATTATTACTAAGTTTTACTACTAACTACTCTAAACTATAAAGATTAACATTTCATACTATTTATATCATAATTTCATATATTTTATATAGAATTCGTTGATAAAACATAATAATATAACGTATATTTAATCATATAAAAGTAGTATATCAGAGTTTCAGGCTCCTCCTCCTCTTCCTCCTCATCCTCCCATCGCCCACCACTATCATAGGAACGCTTGTATCCTTCTGAGGAGAATGAGGATTCTCCAGGACATCATCTTCCCATTCGGCTAGCCGGCGAGCTATGTCAGGCCCGATGGAAGTTCCCACGGTCCTGGTCACCTGACGACGATCGGTATGTCCAACGGTCTCGTCCACTTTGTCAGGTTGTTGTCCTACCTCCTCCAGATCGGGGGCTTGAAAGCCGGCCAGAATCCTCACTGCAAGAGAGGAAAACGTACATTACTTAAGCCACTTTGAAACGCACAAGAGAGAAATGATACTTACCCAGGTCATAGCTGTTGCTATCGAAAGGAAGGCAAGGGTTGGACCAGCCTCGGCCAGACGAGCTGCAGCAATCAGCTTGGAAGGCATTTCACGCAGTCTTAGGACGATCCTCGCATTCTGGATAGCGTTTATAGGAGCGGACTCTGGGAGAGTCGGACACTCATCCTTTTGTAGGGAGCTTGTCTTCCAACGTCCCAGCCTAGAATCCCTACCGTCTCGAACAAAGAAGAAACGCCCCAGCCATGCATTGTACTTGGGGCCTTCGAGCATCATTTCCTTTACTCCCGACCGACGGAGAAGTGATACCATCCTTTCAACCAGGGCTCGGGCAACACGGTGAAAGGTCCGGAAGAGACCAGCCGAAAACTGCGTACCTGCATGCGCACGGCATAGTATATCGAAACCTATCAACGTTTCTAACTTCTGAAGGAGCTAGTTGTGCCACCCTAAGCCATAATGCCATGATATGGACACGACATGACATGACACAATGGCAACCTAAGACCCGCCTTCAACCGGGCCTCATAGATAGCAAAGTAACCATCCAGAGGATAGGATGCAAACGGGTGAGGGTTCGAAGGAAGCCGTGGATCAAAGTCCTCCCATTTTATCCCGTATTCATGGCAAATGTGCTCTACGCTACCGTGTGCCAAAACCGAAGCTAATCAGTGACTCCCCATGATATCCTGGGTAGCCTTTTGTATCTTATACCTGAAGAGAGGATCGAAGGTGTTTGATGACGGAAAGGAAGAAGAAGCGGCAAAAGCCGGTAAGGGAGGAACCCAAGGGATTTCTTCGAAAACCACCGGTCTGGTCCGGGATTCTCTAATGAGTGCTTCGGTCCTAGGGGAAAGTGGTTCCTCTTCAGAAAAATTGGACATATGGGAAGAAGTAAAAAGAGGGAAGAAAGTTGCAGTAAGAGGTTGCAGCAGAGCAATAACCGGGAAAGTAATCAAGTGTGGAATGATGTTTAGAGTGATGGGTTTATAAACCTTGCTTACCTCGAAAAATGCCCTTAGTCAAGTTAGTGGTCAGCGACGCCTTGATTCCCGGTACAACTGTAATAATATTACAGCTGGCCTTTCCACCTGGCAATGCAGATTAAAATCCTATATGTCAAGCATCCGAGTCGAGCCACCACACAGACAGATCCGAGCCGACCAGCCAAAGCTCGATTGGATCTGGGGGGCTTATGACGATGCCAGAATTTGAACATACCCACGTGGCACCTCTTTAGTGGCTCGACATTAAAGCCGGAGAGAGATAGTGCCGAGTATCTCAGTGATCGGACTAAAGGAGTCCGGCTGCTCGCCTTATCCTTTCTAGGTTGACCGGTGTTTAGGGTCAACCTTTCTAGGCACCGTTTATATCCTGGTCAACTGATGACCAACATTACCAGTCAGCTTAAGTCCTCTTCAGCCTTACCACTCTACAAGCATAAGAGTCCGAGCTGTTACCAACTCGGCTGTTCCCCCCGACCTCCGATAGGTCGGCCGGGGGCCTCGAGTAGCTCAGTTCGCGACGTCCAAGTCGGCCAGAGTCAATCTCTAATCATATTTCCCCACGTGTATAATAAACAGATAGTTATGGAAGGAATTCTGAGTCATATAGGCTCCGTTCTCTATCACTTAATACAAATATTTGAATATTATAATTATCTCCTAATGCCTATGAGATTAATCAATCATAATCCTCTTCCTTAGGGAACACGCCAATCAGTGTCCATCATAGACACGCCACATGCTAACCTTAGGGCATAAGCCCCTCTATATAAGCAGTCCCTAAGGAACTACGAAGACTTGATTCCAATTGAATTATTGGATACGTAGGTAGCTTGATCGCTATCAAGTGCAGTCTAAAACATCCCTCGTATTGTCGTTCCTCATATTCTGGGAGTTTCCTCAAGCTACCATCAAGAGAGAACCCAAAAATTGACAGAGACGATTTTTGGATCGTCAAGGAGGTTATTGGAAAAGTAGAAGAAGGTACGATTAAATATAGTTTTTTTTGGTTTTTTGTTTTCTTTTTTGCTTGCTGGGAATAAAAAAAAAATTGGAAGGAAGGAGATTTGGCGTGCCTATTCCTTCTTCCGAAAAGAAAGCCCAGCGAGGACACACTGCTGGTGAATCTTCTTTTCTTAATTAGGAGTACCCTTTAAATCTCAATAATCTTACTACCAATTTTGTCTTCTTGCTGTTTGTAGTTGTAAAACGACGCCGTATAGAGCAATGCTGTTGACCTCTACGCGTGGCCTCTCACCTTCTTCTTCTTCTTCCACGTTATTCTCTTTGATGAATCCACCACCGCCATTTTCCTTTGTAGTTTCTCCTATCTTCCACTCATCAACTACTGAGAACTCCACTTCCATTTTATAATGGAGATTGATGAAGAGGTGGCCATGCTTACTTTCCGTTTTCCATTTACGCCGGTGTCGTCCTCCTCCTCTTGTGGAACGTCCTCTTGGTCTTCTTTTTTCTGGCTTTTCGAATTCCGACAGGTAAGGGCTTTCCTTTCTATTTTTGATCTCGAAACTCTTTGAAATTCAATTCTCTATTTTGTTTTCGCAAGTCTTCGGATTTCAATTGGTGTTCAAAAGATGACATTTTTATTCTTTGGGTTTACATATTTTTCCTTGATTGTATTTAGAGTTTGGTGTTTGAATTTCTTACCTAAAATTCAATTCTCTATTTTTTTCGCAACTCTTCTCGATTTCAATTGCTATGCAAAAGATGACATTTTATTCTTTGGGTTTACATTTTTTCCCTTGAATGCATTTGGAGTTTCGTGTGTTTGAATTTCTTACCTTCATTGTTTCTTCACGTCACATTTGCATGTCTGTTTTGTAATTTGAGATATCTTTGGGTATGTATACATTGGTTTGCATATGTTTTCCTACAAAGTCAAAAAATATTGAGGCATATGTTAAATTGTTTAGTTTGAAAATGGAATTTGTTCTCAAAAGTTGAATGTTTCTTCGTTGTCTATGTGGTGTACTTGGTTTTGTACAAGATAGAGAATCTTGAGGGTCATGTTAAATTGTTTAGTGTAAAAATCATGTTTGTTGTTAGGTAATGAATATTAGCTATTCTTTTTGTGGTGAACATTGTTATTCTTTTCATTTCTTCCATGATTGCATTGGTTGCTAGAGGATGGAAGATTAAGCATAGTATATACTCTTTGGGAATAAATAATGATGTTGTATCTATTCGGTTGCATTTGTTACTAAAGTAGGAAGATTAAAAATAGTACTCTTTTAGGATGAATGACATTAGAAACAGATTTGGGAATAACTAAATGCAAATTCGATTAGAAAATATTAAAAGGGTAGTTAACTTGGATGCAATTATGGTAGAAAGACATTTGAAAATAGAGAAATAAGACATTTGAAAATGGAGAAATAAAATTAACAAACACACAATAGCACGCAATGATTACTCCTAGAAATGAAATGCGGGAAAGTAGACAATAAGTAATGACTCTTTGGTTCTTCCTTTCACTTGTTAATGCTCAGGACCATCTCTGTTTGGTAATAACACTTTAACTCCTCAATGTTCTGGAACATCTCCGTTTGGTAGTAACATAGAATCTGAGTCTGTATCTTCCTGCAAGTTGTTGTTGGCTGCATTCTGTAGTTGTGTTGCCTGAACTGCATGGTATCTTCCCTGCCACATCTGGGCAAGCCTAAATTGTTCTTGGCTGTAGGTTTTCTCCTGCTTTAGCTGCTCCTTTGTCTCGTGTAACTTTCGGCCCATTTCCTGTGTCACCTCGTGTAGTTGTTTTCCTGATCTATCACGCTCCTTAGCTAGGCTTAGGGTTACATTGTCTGGATAAGCACCTAACTTAACGATATCTTCATTTGTGATCGGATCATCGTTAAGCTTCACAGGAATCGGCGGACCGTAGGCTTCATAATTCCTTTCTTCATTCTCATATATATTGGGGAAAGGCATTTTGGAAGGCCATATTTGGCTAAGGGATGGTTATTCTAGCTTATTTTATAGGGCTCTCCTCTTTTTCCCTCTTTAGGTACCTTCCATGTTTGGGATATCTCTTTTATAGGTGTTGCTGCTCTTGAAAAGTGTGCCCTTCACGATCTTCAAAAGTCCTTCACCTTCACATAATGTTTTGTTTTTTTATGAACAGTTTTGTCTTGTCATATTAATCATTAGATTCCTTTGTACATCATTTATTGCTCACTATCTTATTTAAAGCATGTCAGCAGTCTTTAAGAGGTCCTTGAAAAGGCAGATAATATGTTTAGTTTTTTTAGGAGAGTTTGTCATCTTGTATGACTTATTTGAATAACAATGTACATTGTTCAAGGCCTACTGTTTATTACATTAGTATAGTTCCAAGGTTGTTGAATGCAATTAATTACCTGTGTACATCATTTATTGCTTGGTATTTACTTATTTAGAGCTGAAGGTCAATAACTGCATTTTACTTTATTCAGAATTCCTTCAAATTCCAATGTGCTTGTTTCATTGCGTCATTTTGGAAGCGTGTTTACGATGTATTTAATGACCATTTGACTCGCCAGATTATTTGTTTTAGTTTTTAGAGACGACTTGATAAGCTTCTTTGACTTTTTTTTATTGCTAAGTACATTAATGATTACTTGCTCTTTACTATATTTGTATGGTCCAAAGAATGCTCAATACAACTTCTTGTGTTGAGGATTTGTTTAAATTCTACTTGCCTTATTTAATACTACCTATTCAATGCACGTATTTATTGTCTTCAACCTGGAGGTTGCCTCGTTATATTTCCTTCGTGTTCATCTGTTTTACCTCTTTCTTTCTCGTACCACTTCACTTGTTGTGATGTTCCTGGTTTTTATTTAGTCATTTGTCGGAAAGTGTTATTTTCTTACTTTTGAGTATTTCAATGTGCCACGCTTCTTTCTTGATTACAGAGGTAATTATTCTTCGGATTACTATGTACATTGGTCATTACTTACTATTTATCTGTGATTATTTACTTTCAAGGCTATTCAATGCAATTGCCTATATGTGGGATTATTTTTCATTCCAATGTACCTTTTTACTAACGCCGTAAGCGTCGCCTAATTATTTCATTTTTTCATGGAATGACAAAGTTGGTCATTTGCCGCCTTTGTGGGCACGAAGGATTATCATTTTGACTCTTTGCACTTGAAGGTAATTCTACACTGCATAATTACTTCTTCACGTACTGTGTTGCACGTTTTTCGGGTTTTAATATTTTTTTTTTCATTTCAAAAACACATACATGCTGTACGTGTAGTAGTTGTTCAAAACTAGCAATACTACATACTGTTACATACTGTGGCAGTAATGTAACACGTACTATGCCACACCATAGGAACTTTGATCCTAATGTTTTGTTTTGGTTCCCAGTATCTGCCCTACATGTATTTTTTATTTCCCGATTACAACCACACTTATGTAGCTGGTCTTTTTCACAATTTTTTTCCCACCGAGGTCTCTCCGTTTTCTACCTAAGAGACAAGGAATTTGCTTCAGTCGGTGTAGTTAGGGTACTCACGCAAACCCCAATAGTTGGGGTTCTATTGCAAACCCCGTAGTTGCGGGATCTACGAGAAAATCCCGATTTCTAGCACAGATTGAACACCTTGCGATAAGAAAATTAGAGCAAACAGACCACAACTTATTGCCTTCTTTAGGGTTTGATATTTATTAATTTCATTGCTCTTCTGCTTTTACCTGTTACCTTTGGTAGTTTGCCCTGTAGTTAACTTAGTTAGATATATAGTAACTTCCATACGTTGGTTCTTAGGCACCAGTACGTGAATAAAAGAAATTCCCTCTCAAACCCTATATTTCTTCACATTTTCTCTTCATTCTTCCCTTTAGATGGACAGCGATAAACGTAAGACTAAGAATGAGAAAAGGCGCCAAACTTATGCTGTTATGGATGAGAGTAAAAAAGAAGCCCTTCGAAACATCGACCTTTACATTATGCCCAAAAGAAAAACCATTCTCTGCGAATGATTGTACTATAAATTCTCAGGTGGTCCATCTCGAAAATTTTCAGACAACCATCGTCATCTAACACAGAGTATAACTCTCTTTGCGTAAAGTTTGTGTACTACACCTATAATCGATTCGCTAGATCATATTCAAGAGCAAACTAACATGAGTGACATTGTAACTATCCCTAATCGTAGCAAGTTTCTCTCATGCACTCATGTAAACCATAACTTCTACCCTTCAAAAACATGTAGGCCTCAATTGCGCGCTAGACATCTAGCTACCGAAGAGAAGTCCTTCCAGTCTAAGACAACCACACCAACATTACCCATGGTACCAAACTGTGCATATTGTTCAGCAATACGCTTCTTTCACGAGCCCCTTCTTCTCTCATTGCTCAAGGTGAAATTAGGCTTGCACTGCCTAAAATGCCTCCTTCTCTGGCTCAACTATTTACTGCCAATGAACCTGAATCTATTGCCTTTAGAAAGTATGTTCGAACCTATAATAACAATCTGGCTTTTACTACTTTCTCAGCTCGAAAAGACAAAGACTTGCTTAAGAACACTAAAGGCATATATACATTCAAGGTTCAAGGCAAAATACACCATTTCATTAACTCATTAGATCCTGCCAATGATCCACCAACCGGTCTTCAGCTCTATCTTTACGATCCACAGAGTGAAGTTGAAGAGCGTTTGAAGGTTTCAGATCATTTTTCACAAGACGTTATGAAAAGGTTAATACATATTCTGGCTGACAATCCCTATGCCCTCTTTCTGCGACAACTTAAGGACATGCAACCTCCTGAAACCTATCAAATCTACCTCATAAATAATCCCAAACTTGATCAACGCATATACAATGAGCCAACAAGTAGTGATGTTTCGGCAATAATATGTCCTGAAAATGAAAACACTTTCAACCCCCAATGTCACATCCAAATATACGCCAAAAACACAGCTCCGCACAGAATTTCCCACAACTATGGTTGTTATGATCCATTGCAGTACCCTTTACTCTTTCCTGGAGGACAAATAGGGTGGCACTGTGGTATCGAAAAACTACCACCCAATGTGCGTATAAAGCGTAAACGTGTATGCCACATGCCACTGCCACTTGTGGATAGAAATGTCTCGAATCCTGAACAACTAATCTTTGAAGAACAAGAAGGTAACATTTAGCTATTTCTCCGGTCTTTGAGGTCATAACCAATTTCTTACTAAAAGGTTTCCTCCTTTTTCATTTCCAGCTTTCCAGAAAACTGCACGAAAACGTAATATTGTCTCATGTCGACAATATTACTGTTACAAGTTGCAGATGCGTGCGAACGACGAATCAATGTTGCTGCACACAGGAAGATTACTTCAGCAATACATTGTAGACATGTTTGTCAAAGTGGAAAGTTCTCGTCTAGAATACCTTTACAAACAACAAAAAGAAATACGAACTGGGTGCTTACAAGGTATAATTGATAGCATTACCTCCGGTAACGTAGATAGTTCTAATGTAGGTCAAAAGTTCATTCTTCCTCCTTCTTTTATGGGTGGTCCAAGAGATATGAAAAGAAGGTACATGGATGCAATGGCATTAGTACAACAGTTTGGAAAGCCTGATTTCTTCCTAACAATGACATGTAATCCTGCCTGGACAGAAATAACTGAACACCTACTCCCCGGAGAGCTACCACAAAATCGACCAGACTTGCTTACACGAGTCTTTAAGTCGAAACTCGAACTACTAAAAAAAGATCTTGTAAAAGACAGAGTATTTGGAATACCAAATGCTTCTGTCTACTCCATTGAGTTCCAAAAATGAGGCTTGCCTCATGTACACCACCTCCAAATAATGACCAAGGAATCCAAACCTTTGAACTCCGAAGCTTATGACCGATTTATATGTGCAGAGTTACCTGATCCTGTCTTAAATCCACATTTACACTCACTTGTTCTAAAGCACATGATTCATGGTCCGTGTGGTCCATACAATCCAAAGAGTCCATGCATGCAAGATAACAAATGCAAAAATAAGTATCCAAAAGACTTTCAAGAATTTACTACTCATGGTTCCGATAGTTATCCCCACTATAGACGCCATGACAACGGTTTAACCGCTACAGTCTGAAAGTGCACGATTGACAACCGTTGGGTAGTACCCTACAACCCGTACTTACTAGAGAAATATGACTGTCATATTAACATTGAAATATGTTCCACTATTAAATTAGTAAAATACATCTATAAATACATCTACAAAGGGCCAGACAAAATTGCATTTCATTTGGCATTAAATAGGTCTGACAATGAAATTGAGGATTATCAACGAGGACGGTGGGTTGGCCCACCTGAGGCTGCCTGGCGTCTCTACTCGTTTGACCTATTTGAAATGCACCCTGCAGTGATAGCATTGCAGTTGCACTTACCTGATAACCACTTTGTGTCCTTCTCACCTAACCAAGACCTCAATACTGTAGTGTCTAACACCTTTTTATCCAAGACCATGCTCACTCAATTTTTTTATATGAACAATACCAATGAGAGAGCAATTTCCTTACAGCTTCTATACAAAGATTTCCCTAAACAATTTGTTTGGGATTCGAAAACGCCTATGGAATGAGCGAAAGAAAAGGAAAAGTTATAGCCGCATTGTATCGGCCAGGCCGAGTAGAAGGTGAAAGATATTATCTTCGCTTATTGTTGAATCACGTAAGAGCACCAAAATCATATGACGATCTGTTGACGGTTCAGGAATACCTACACACTACATTTAGAGAGGCAGCTTTGGCACGAAATTTGCTTGCCATAGATTATGATCTAGATAATTGCCTGGAAGAAGCTACATTGTATCAGATGCCTAGACAACTACGCCATCTTTTCGCCTCTATTCTTGCCTTATGCTCACCATCTAATCCAAGACTTCTTTGGGAAAAGTACCAAAACTCTTTGTGTGAGGATTACCTAAGAAATCAGCCAATATCCGTCATGCACAACTCCGAAGTACGTTTGAAAGCTCTAGAAGATATATCAACCTTCTTGGATGAGATGGGTAGGAAATTAGAAGATTTCCAAGTTGGCCCTCAAGCTGATTATGTATCCAGGCACTTCAAACTAACCAAAGACATCTCATATGAAAAAAACATCCCAGTAAGTGAAACTGACATTCTTAGTCGTGAAAATCTTAATAAAGAACAACGCTATGCTTACGACATAATTTTACAAAAAGCTTTAGGAAATGAACCATGTGCATTCTTCATTGATGGTCCAGGAGGAACTGGTAAGACTTACCTTTATAAAGCACTTATGGCTGCCCTTAGGTCCGAAGGACAAATTGTCCTAGCCACAGCAACCTCCGGCGTAGCTGCATGCGCACTACCTGGAGGTAGAACTGCACACTCACGCTTTAAATTACCTTTCCATGATGAAAATAAGAAAATTGCCAACGTAAGCAAACAATCTGGAACATCCAAACTTATAAAGGAAGCCAAACTAATCATTTGGGATGAAGCCCCAATGGCACATAGAGAGGCCGTTGAAGCGTTTGCTGAAATGCTTAAAGACATAACTGAAGTAGATTTGCCTTTTGGGAACAAAACTATAGTTTTCGAAGGAGATTTCCGCCAAGTTCTACCAGTGGTTACCAGATCGACCAGACAAGAACAATTAGATGCAAGCTTATTTAACTCTCCACTTTGGCCTTACCTTACCAAAATACAGCTAACCGAAAATATGAGATCAATAACTGACCCTTTGTTTACTCACTATCTACTGCGAATAGGAAATTGAGCAGAACATCAAGATGAAAACGGGAACATCATATTACCTGCAAACATACTTATTCCTTTTGTTGATGAACAAACATCGCTACAACAACTTATCAATTTTGTTTACCCAGACATGCATGCATACACTGCTAATCATCATGCAGTAATGAACAGGGCATTACTAGCACCTACAAACGACTGTGTTGACGACATAAACAACGCTATGCTAGAAGCTATGGATGGAGAAATAACATCATACATTAAATCGATGTAACTATCGATCCACAACATCAAGGAGATTACGAGGACTTCCTAAATTCACAAAATCCTAGCGATGCCTTTCACACAAACTCCTACTTAAGGTTAATTCACCAAGAATGTCTTGTTAAGAAACATCACCCTATTGAAGGATTATGCAATGGCACTAGACTAATTTGCAAAGAACTAAATACACACACAATCGTAGTCCAAATTGCAACAGCCCTTATGCCGGGCAAACGACCATATTACATAAAATACCTTTAGAATCATCCAACAATGATAGATTCGGTATTCCTTTTAAGCGATATCAATACCCAATACGACTCTGTTACGCTATGACTATTAACAAAGCTCAAGGACAAACATTAGATCGTGTAGGGATATATTTACGGAGAGCGCTTTTTCCCACGGCCAACTATCGTAGCTTTTCAAGAGTAAGAAGCTTTGATGCGTTAAAAGTACTAATAGCACCTCCAACTTTTTGGATAATTCACAAACAAACACAACACAAAATATCGTTTTTCATGAGATAATTCAAAAGGCCCAAAATTATCAACACTTTTCTCCTTTAAATAGCAAACAAAAATAACACATATACTTTACATATTATAAATGACATGTACTTATTAATAATATTTATAGCTATTCAGACAAAGACTTTGCTGAGTCATGGCGCAAGGAAAAAAATATCTGTCGATTCGAGAAATTACTCCTCAACTACCGATTTGGAGGGTAAAAGTCTTAGTACTAGACAAAACAAATGGCTACACAAGTGAGGTGGACGTAGAACTCGTAAAGAAATCTTGCAGGATACTCGGTATGCTCAAATGCACATTATTCTTTCACCTTATCATGTTGTTCGTACATTCTTGCCAATTTTACGTCAAACCGCTTGTGTATGAGAGAAATAAGATTGAAGGCATTATGTGGGACCACACCATTGAAGTCTTTGAAACAAACTCTTCAACCATTTTCAATGTACATCATTGGTGGAGCTAAAGTTCAGCCCATCAAACCGACTTTTCTACATACATCTCCTGGTATGGCGTTACAATGGGTATTCACGCCATCGACCTACATACGCCTAATGCCGTAAACGAGAGGAAAGCATTTCGCACCCTCCTATACAAACAATACCATTGGCGAGACGTTAGAGCACTCGCAGCACCAAAACCATGATTGGTATGTAATCTACAAATAAATTTAATGCATCAATACGCTATTTAGATATTCTCGCCACGTTGCAAATAAACGACCTCACACAATAATTTCCGTCTACGGATATAATTCTTTGTGGTTATGGAGATCAAACCACCGAAAGAACGTGAGGTAAAATCGAAGACCGCCCACTTAGAATTTACTATCATAGACCGAGAGTAAGTTTAATACAAATTTCATCTCTTTAAAAACAACAAAATAGAAGCCACAATAAAACTAAAATTTGCTAACATACGTTTCACAACTAGGTTAAAACCATTCATGCTGACAATGTGGGGAGAGTTTCCTAACAACCAAGGAACAGAAATCTATGCCAACAGAGAAAGCATGCCCATCATAGTCTGCAGAGGACTTACATGACCACCCGTTCTCGAGTTCAAGTTATCCATTTCACATTATTGCTCAAATATTACTGACCTATATTCATGAACAAATATATTTATTCTTTGTATCTTATAAAGGTGGATCCCTATCAATCGCTCCATTCTCTTATATCACACTAGATCCGGATATTCCACAGGTGAATGAACTCGTGATTTGGTAAGCTTACCTACATCCATCGATCTAATATTCGATAAAAACAAGAAAGAAGGCAATACGCAACTATTTTTACTATGTGCAGGGTTGTGGCCAACCAGGAAACAATCAAAGGAATTAACCGACAAATTACCTACAGCTATCTAGAGGCAAAAAGGGACAACACCAAAACTATCCAGATAACAGACATATGCGTCATTCAGCCAGACACAAAGGTAGACAATTTTTACTTCTCCTAAACAAAGTAAGAGTACATATACATCTTTATATTATTGCAAACTAATACCTATCTCTTTCAATATCAGAACGTCCACATTAAGGCCTCTATGTCCATTCCAGACTTACTACAGAAAGTTCAGTACTCCACATGCCCAAAATGCAGTCAAACAACAGAAGCACATGGAAATGAGCAGTTCCAATGCAACACATGTAACACTGAACAGATTGCAACCCCAAGGTACCCCTTCATACTGCCCATACTTCTCCTGTTTTTCACTAAAAAGATTCCAAGATGCAAGCTCACTTACAAACCATGATAACCACAGATGCAAGCTTATGGTCGAACTTGAGGACGCCACAGCAAATATAACAGCAACACTCTTTGACAAAACCACAGAAAAACTTTTGCAACACACAGCAGATCAACTACACCAAGTAAATGCAGAGGTAAACAGTTATATGCCCACCTATTGCTACCTTCTATCAAAATCATTCATCCTAATTATTTACATTACAAATACACATAAGGGTATGAAAAGCCTACTGGCTAGGACACACAAAGCACTCAGCCCACAAAAAAATGATCCTTGAAATCAGAGCAACCAAAGAAAAATACACCGACAAGAAAACAAGGTACACAGTACAAGAATGGATACAAGCAGACTGTAGTCCAGAAACAGCATCTGAGAAAAAAGAAAACACGAAAAATTACGGAAGCACTCCAGGTAGGCAATAGTACAATCATACCATTAGTCATTATCTTAATACAGTCACTTAGAATAATATGGTGTATCTCTCGGTCCATTGCAGATAAAGAAGAGGCCAAAGAGAGTCGAGCAAGATTACCACAACAAACACCCGAACTCGACACCGTAGGAAAGACAAACAACCATGTGAAGACACACAAACAACCCCAATGAAGAAAGTAAAGCTGGAATTCCACGAGAATAATCCAGCCATAAAAAGCCACTTTCAGGATAGACGCTAAACTTGGTGCTAGATCGATTTGAGACAATATCCTTAAAATGTTTTGTCGAAGAACTTTTTGAAATGCAAAAAACTATCATGCCATTCAATGGCAATATGTAAACTAACCCCCGCCCTTTTCATACTTCCTAAAGGCAGGTTAATATATATATATATATATATATATATATATATATATATATATATATATATATATATATATATATATATATATATATAGCCATCCCAAAAGGATGAGTACATAGGCCCATATATTTTTGGGGTCTCACTGTAACCTCAAAGCAAACCTAATCAAGGTACACTGAGTTTTTTTTGCTGAATAGTCAACGAACCAATGCAGAAATAGAACTGCATATATTTGTAATAAATTATATAAATATTTTGCCAATGTACATTATATAAATATTTTGCCAATGTAATAAATTATATAAATATTTTGCCAATGTACCGGACATCCGTTTATGTTTCGAAAAAAACAGGGCCTACCGTGCGAAGCACGGTACACCAAACTAGTCATCAATTATTTGTTAGAAATTTACTTGCTATACATCAACTACGTACCACCAAGAAATAGTAACCATGGGGATTCGTCATTATTTTTTTTATTATTATTATTATTATTTTTTTAGGAGGGATCGAAGAATATCGGAAAAAGGAGGGTAAGAATTTAAGAAAGAATTGACATAACGAGAGAAAGAAAAAATTGATATACTCTGATACCATATCAAGGTTTGGAACAATTGTATTTCATTGATTCAAAGTATTGTGATGCAAAATATATAGTGTTCAGTATCTTGGGGAACAAGTAAATATAAAATAAATACAAATAATAATAATTAATGATTTATTCTAAGCTATCCTCGACAGACTTTTCCAACTTTATGGTAAGATCATTCGTGAAGCGTAGGTTTTGCTCTGTGATATGTCTAAATCGTAATACGATCCGCTGATCCTTATCCGGGTCTGGCCGGCCACAAAAATAGTGGATGAGGCCACCGGCCATTATTGTCCGCGAGCTCGCAAGACAAATTGGGACCGCGAGCCTTCGGATCCATTGCAAGCCCTTAACCCTGTGCGGCGACTAGAAAGATTAGAGGGTCGACACGCGAACCCATTCGATAATCAGGTCCGCCGGCGTTCTCGCCTATAATACTTTGAGGAAGAACTACCTCTAGTTTGGCAAGACAGTGATATAAAAGGTACAAGGCTCGGCGAGGCTATCAGGAGCGCAACCTATCGGTTCCGTTGCGAGTCCGCTACTGTAGATAAATATCTATTTTGTACTATATGTCCTCATTCGTAAATAAGTCGAGATTTAGTCGGTGGCTCTCTTATAAATAAGGTGGCATGTAACCCATTTGAAGAGGACGATCAATCAATAAAACACAAAGCAAAGCCAATTGTCCACTCTCTCCTCCCTTATTAAGCACCACCGCCGGAATCCTCTAGCACCGCCGAGCACCACCGGCGAACACCATTTTAATACACTTTTTATAGTCAGATATCCACCACACAAATACCGCTAAAACAACCGTGATAATTTCAACGTTATCACTTTATAAACCAACACATCAAGTGAAGTTTCTAAGTCCAAGAGAAACTTTGATAAGTGGACTGACCACTTTAAGGGCTGTTTTAACACTTAAAATTTTGAACCTCTATAAACAATTGTGTTTACTACTTTCTGCCTGACTTATACGTTACATACTTGTTCGGTGTGAAAACCCTAAATCACTCTCACTCATATAGTTTTTCACTCGGATTGGTTTGACACAACCAAATCGAATTTAATGCAGAGTCAAATTAAAATTTACGATCACAGATAACGATAAAAAACGATTGACAAAGAGAGGGAATTTGTACTACTCGTCCGGTCTAATAGCTTTTTGGGTATGTAGTCGTAGTCCACTAAACTAAAGTATCAAAATCTGCGAATAATTGAGTGAGAAGATTTTGAGGGAAAACTTGTGTTGATTTTTTTCTTTTTCCTTCTTTTTTTTTTTTTGATTGAGGGGAACATGTGTTGATTTAAATGTACAAATGGGACCCCAATTTTATTCGACCAGCAACACCCGGTTAATATGAGGCGGCGAACCGATTCCACTATCTACCTTAGCCGACACAGACACCTCGTTTCGGTTTTACGGTTCTCCACTTCTTATTATTATATTATATGGAAAATTAGGGATAAGGACACAATCCTAATATTTTTAAGAATGAGACAACTACATATTTTTTATAGGGAGAAGGACAACTACATAATTTTATAGCGAAGAATGACAAACAAGTGAATCCCAGAAAATCGGTGAATCTTCCCAGTGAATCCCAAAATAAGTGAATTTCGACAGTGAATTTTGACAGTGAATCCCGAAAATCAGTGAATCTCGACAATGAATTTTGAAAATTAGTGAATTTCGACAGTGAATTTCGGCGGTGAATTTAAGCAATGAATTTGAACACAAGTGAATTTCGATAAATGAATAAATAGTTTTGTCCTTTATGCAAAAGTTTCAAAAAACTGTCCTTCTACTCAATTGATGAAATATTTCTGTCCTTCTCCCTCATTCCCCCTATATTATATACTCACTCCACTTCAAAATAACCGATATAGTGGCATAATTATTTGTTACATTTTATGTAAGTCAATTATATTTTCAATACATTATTTATTGTTTTTCCTTCTTCTAACCTTATTTATTAAGCAGTGAGAGAATAAAACACCATTGCATTAATTATCGCGTAGGTTTTTTTAGTTATTCTGGTATTCAAATTAAAATATTAACTCACATATTTAATATGCATGTTTTTATCAACGACATCAGTTATTTTGAAACGGAGGAGTACTGCATCCATCCTAAAATATCAGTATGTTTATATTTTCACACGGTTTAAGAAAATTGATGAGTGATATAAATTTTTAAAGATAAAAGTCTATGATATCATTTTATTTGATATATAATGTTAATTATCTATCTCCCTATCAGCTTAATATATAATGTTAATTATCTATTTCACTGACACCAAGGCCTTGTTTGGTTCGGGTGGGGTTGTATCCATTTGGATCCAACCCAATATTTTATTCACCCCACTATCTTATTTATCATTATTTTATTATAAATTCTCTCATCAATCATACAACATTAACAAATAAAATAATATTAATCAATTCACTTTATTCACTCACTACATTATTTAACCATTACTTTTTCAATATAATATTTAATTAAAATTTCTCCCACCAATCATTTCTTCAACTACATAAATTTCAATACAACATTTCAACTTTATAATCATTATTTCACTATTTTTTATTTTAGTACAATGGTGATAATGCGGTTTATTATCACGGTGGCTCTGCGGTGTATGGTGAGTGGATATCTGGCTTATTTGATGTATTTGAAGTGTTTTTAAGGCAGGTAGTGCCCGGCGGTGATACAGTGGAGTGTTTGAATGCTGAAGAGAGCAAATATTTTGACAGAGTTTAGTTCTCTATATCAAATAGAATGTCATTTTCTCAGTTACACAAGCCTTCCTTTTATAGGGGAGAAGAAAGCTTAAGGTTTGAGCAAAGACAAAATATCTTAAAGACAAGTGGATGTAATATCACTGACAAGTAGACTAAATATCTAGGCGGCGCGACTATATGGTCGCTTAGAATACTTATCCGCGAGATCGCCCACTCTTCATCTGGTCTCTCGTGCCTTGTCTTTGTTCCTCTCATCAGGGGACTCGTGCGGTCTCTTATGGACCCATCGTTGAGGTCGCAGGTCGGTCCCCCAAGCCTCTCTAGTGACCTTAAAGGTTTGAGTGCTCTCGGCGGGGACCTGACTGCGGCGACCTTGTGTTAAGGGTGATTTTATACGTTTTATAAGGATATATTTTGTAACAATTCTCTCCATATTCGTATGTTTCTCATAGAAATCGAGCTTTATATTGAAATATTGAGCAAATGAGTTTTAGAAGTATTAAAGTGCAAAATCGGGTTAATTATGTGATTTTATTGGATAAATATCTTTAGATGTAAGATGTTACATTTTGCATGTTTTTATCGTGATGTAGGTACGCTTGCATGAGGTGAAAGGAGCTTAAAAGATGTTCAAGTGATGATTTGCATGGAAGAGATAGAGATGAAGTTGGAATGAAGATCAAGATGAATTTGGAAGAAAAAGAGCTGAACGCGCGTCCAAGTCCCGTCCAGAGTGGACTGGCGTCCAGAATATTGGACTGGCGTCCAGGAGGAAAAAGTTGAACAGAGAGTTTGGACGCTGAAGCAAACGGGCGTCCATCTGCGTCCAGCAAGACCGAACGGCTGCTGAAACCGACCTGAAAACTTATAAATAGACGCGTTTTCTGCAACCCTAAAGACAACAATCGATCCCTGGCCACCCCAGGCCCTTTGGGGGCGCCCTAGCTGCGTTTTCCCACCATCATAAACATCTTTATATATTCCTTTTTATTTATATGATTTGTATTCCAACGATGGATAAAGCCTAAGCGTTTTGAACAAGCTTGTGAAGCCGATCGAGCAACAACTTGATTTCTTCTTTGGATTTGTTTTGTGAGTTTTATTAAAGCTTGTATCTTTATTATGCTTTTATATTGATTATGCAATTATATCGATGGATTGTTGCTTATTGATGTTTAATGTTGATGAGAATCATTGTTAGACCTAGATCACTGTAGTAAAGATTAGATTTTTAACCTAAAAAATAACGAGAGTTGATTAGGTTGAATTTCTTGATTGCTAGATTGAGAAATCTTACACCTTGTTTTGGAAGCGTTAATCTTTAAGATCGAAAGATAGAAGATTAATAGGCGAATTATCTACGAGAGTAGGAATTCATACCTTTGATAGGTGAACCACATCTTTATTAAACCTTCACTAAACGATCTAGGGTAGAAATTGAGTGTTGCGAGATAGGTGGATCATTGCTTGTTCTTCGTTAACATTAATTGAAATTATCTTTGTGCCTTGTTCTTCGTTGTTTTCTTAGAAGTTTATTTTCTTTTTAGTTTATAGATTAGAGTTATTTTCGTTAAAAATTATCTTTCCTGGCTTTGGACTGACAATCCTCTGTCCAGTTTATTTTATCGTTCTTAGTAGTAACAATCTTAGGAAAATTAATGAACTAGATACCCCGATTCCCTGTGACCGACTCCGGTATTAATCGCTATGCTACGATCCCTACACTTGGGGAATACCGGATTTATAAATTTATTACTTGTTTGCTTTGTTAGATAAAATCCGTGACAAGTTTTTGGCGCCGTTGCCGGGGAATCGGTACGGTTGTCCATTCATTATTAATTTTTCTAAAGTTGTTCTGTTTTGTTTTTCGTAGGTAGTTTGTGTTATCTAGTGATTATTAATTTTTCATAGGTTTGTGTTTAGGTTCCAATTAGGGTTTTGTTTAGTTTTCGTGTTTTGTTTGGACTGTTTTTCGTGTTTAGCGGCGTTTATGTGCTTGATTTGAGCGTAAACGGGCGCCCCTGAGCTATTAGACGCCCGTCCGTCCAAATCGATCGTCTCTGTTTGTGTTTGCCCGAGCGACGGCGTCCGGTAACTTGGACGCCCGTCTTTCTTTCTCAGCAGACGTCCGTCCGATAACTTGGACGCCCGTTTGCTGTCATCACCGATTTTTATTTATTTATTTTTGTTTTAGGTAGATATCATGGTTTAGGGTTTCTGTTTTTCGTAGGTAGGTTTCGTAGGTAGGGTTCTAAGGTTGAATCATCTGACTCCACGTTTTTCACGGTCAAATTTTTGGAAAAAGGGATAGTTTTAGCACTCGTTAGTATTTTGGCCGTAACTTTCGGCTCGAGTGTCCGTTTGGCGCGCAGGACCCCAATTCGAAAGCTTCGTTCCGACGCCGACGACGTGGTGAACCGCCGTGAGGCCGTTCGATGCCGTTTTCGAGGTCAAAATCCACTGTTTTTCCTTCCATTTTGGGCTCGAGAAGATTTCAACACGTTTTCTCCCTTTTCCGTTTTCGCTTTTTTTATTTTAAATTTTTCGTAGGTAGGTTTCTTTTTCTGTTTCGTTTTTTTCGCTTTTCTAAATAAAAAAAATAAAAAATAAAAAATAAAAATAAAAAATGTCATCAACTGGGATTATGCAAGATCAGAACGCCATGCTGAAACAGCAGATGGAAGCGCTTAATCCTATGAATCAGACCCCGTCTTTTCCACAGAACTCACAAGTTCTGTTCTGTGGAAGATGTTGTCGACTGGCCATCTTTGTTGGCGGTGTCAAATTCTTTCCCCTCCTGCGTATCGAAGTCAATTCTTTCCAGAATCAGGGAAATTTCAATCTGTTCGGATGTCAAAATTGTGACAATGAGGGACACATTGCTCGTTTCTGTCCCATGAATGGACGTAACATTTCAAGTAAATACTTCGTGGCGTGAGATCGAGATTTAATAATCGAGTTCTCCGCCAAAGCAATTTTGAACCAGGGTTTCAATTCTCAGAATCCGAATTTCTATCAAAACCCGAACTTCAATCAGGACCAAAATATCAATTTTTCCAATCAAAATCAATGGTTCAATCAGAACAGTCCCGATCCTATGTTTCAAAGTCAGTCTAGCCAATCTTTCCCACAGAACTTTCAGAACTATCAAGGCCCCTCTCAATCGGACGATCTTGAAGCTAAATTGGAGGAGCAAAACAGGACACTCAAGAATCTTGAGAGACGGCTCAGGCAAATGGCTCAAGACCAAGGCATTGATCTAGCTCCCACACTTCCTTATGATAGAGAAGAGGACAATGCCATGAACTTAGGATCCGGCATTCAATTCAGTGGTCCCCCAAAAGTAGAAGTGTCAAGTTTAATGGATTCATCTGTCTTTGGATCCGATGCTCGTATACCCTCAACTGATGAAGATTCGTACGGACATGGATTTAATAACGTTCAAGTGAGATGTTCGTATTGTGGTGGAAACCATTATGAGGCTCAGTGCAGTGGAGGTAATTCACCCCACCAATGGAATACTAATAGCAATTCTGATGCAAGTTATGAGAATCCACTTCAATCTAACTATGCATCCACATACAATGGTGGAGAAGAGGCTAGTGCTATGAATGTAAGGTCAGACACTCAACTTAGTGGTTTCCCTGTTCTGGATGAGAATACTCAGGTGGCTGATCCCCTGAGAAATAAAGAATTTAGTGGAAGTCGGGAGGCTGATCTCCTGACTGGTAAGGAAGGTGGAAACGAAGTAGATGATCACATGTCTAGAATGAAGGATGAAGAAGTGAAAGAACCTAAAGGGATAGACATTTACCTTCCTCTCCAAAATGTTATGCATCTAGACAAGTGCACTCCTAAAAATCCTTGGTATGCTTCTATCGTCAACTTCTTACATTCCCAGTATCTAGATCCAGAATTGTCTTATCAGGAAAAGAAGAAATTCTTCTCAGATGTGAAAACATTCGTTTGGGATGAACCTTACCTCTTCAAGATTGGTAAAGATGGTTTGCTGAGAAGATGTGTTCCAGAATCCGAGCAACGTGATATTATTGAGCAATGCCACAGTGGACCCACTGGAGGTCACTTTGGTCCTTGGAAAACCGTTGCTAAGATCTTCCAATCCGGTTTCTATTGGCCTACGATCTTTAAGGACACAGAAGCTTTCTGTAAAGCTTGTGATAGGTGCCAAAGGACCGGTACTCTGACAAGGCGTTTTGACATGCCTTTGAAACCCATCCTAGAATGCGAAGTCTTTGATGTATGGGGTATCGATTTTATGGGACCATTCCCATCATCTTGCGGTAACAAATACATCTTAGTCTGCGTAGACTACGTATCTAAATGGGTGGAGGCTCAAGCCACGACTCACAATGATCATAAGACGGTCATGAAGTTTCTAAAGAAAAATATTTTCGTGAGATTTGGATGTCCACGCGCCTTGATTAGTGATGAAGGTACACACTTTTGCAACCGGCCTCTAGAAAAAGTTCTTGAGAAATATGGTGTCCGGCACAAAATTGGCACACCATATCATCCTATGACTAGTGGTCAGGTTGAAAGAAGCAACCAAAGTTTAAAGAAGATCCTGAGAAAACAATTCATGATCATAGAAGGATTTGAGTCTCAAACTGGATGATGTACTATGGGCGTATCGAACTGCCTATAAGACCCCCATGGGCACATCGCCCTATCAGATGGTGTATGGAAAATCATGCCACTTGCCAATCGAATTGGGGCATAGAGTGTATTGGGCCATTAAGTCCTTAAACTTTGATACCCAATCTTGTGGAAAACATCGATTGCAACAGTTGTATGAGTTAGACGAATTTAGACTCCAGGCCTACGAAAGCGCCAGGATCAGTAAGGAAAAGACAAAACTCCTTCACGATGCCAAAATCAGGAAGCGAGAATTCCACGTTGGGGAACAAGTTTTACTGTACAATTCCAGGTTACATCTGTTCCCTGGTAAGCTGAGGACACGATGGTCCGGTCCCTTTGAAATTCTCCAAATCATTCCTGGAGGTGTTTTAGAACTTAGAGGTCATGGTGACCAGCCGTTCAGAGTGAATGGTCAAAGGTGTAAGCACTACATTGATGAACCCAAAGAGAAGCCTTTGATTGTTCACTTCCTCGACATCCTCGGGTGTGGTACTCCAGAAGTCAATGAGTTTGACGAGTTTTCACCCGATTTGTTTTCTGAGAATGACAGCAGTGGTCCAGTAGAGGAAGTTCTGGCTGGTAGTTGGGATATGGAAGAGTTTAAACGGGATGCACAGTTAAAGAGAAGATTGAAGAAGAAGAAGTCTGCAATGGGGAAAATTAAGAATGTTTGGAAAGCGGTAAAGAACCTGACCCCATGTGTGAGATGTTGTTTCTGTAGCCACACTAATGACCAGAGCTTACACGAAGTAGTGGCCGGAAGGAAGATTAAGTGGCCTGATCCAGGCTGAATAGTACGTGTGTCTAGCCAAAGACACTAAACAAAGGCGCTTGTTGGGAGGCAACCCAATAATAAGTATAGTTTTTTTTTTTTATTATTTATTTTGGATTATTTTATTTTTGTTGAATAAGGGGGGCTAGTTTTGTCTTGTGTCGTCTAGGTTTTTGGTGTCGGTTTCTGTGGTTAGGTAACTTGCATTTTCGTAATTTGAAAAATCCATGTGATTCCTTCCTTCCCCCCGATGTTACATTTGTGCACTCCTTTTCACATAGATTCGGTTTTTGTCAATTTTTGCATTGCTTATGCTTTGTTTCATGATAATGCCTTGTCTATCATCTTTTGTGCCCCTACCCCCGAGGTCCGTTTTGTTTTGTTTTTCATGTGTGCAGGGTATTTGTGATAGCGATGGTGCGCTTTTAGATGAAGCCAGTTTTCCGGTGGATGGTCCACAGTTTACTGATTTCTTCAAGCATTTACGGATCGACTCGACTCATGACCACTTCCAGAATTGCCGCCTTCGAACTACAATCAGCAAAGTTTTTCTTATTCTTCACAACATGAGGACATGTTGTTATTTAAGTGTGGGGGGGGGGAAATGGTTTGATGTATCTACATTCATTTGCCATACTATTATATTTCTATGAAAGAGTGCTGAATTTTAAAAATTTTGTTTGTTTTGTCCCAAGTGAGCAATGCATATCTTTATTTGAGTTCTTATATCATTGGTGCATTATTTTGCATATTTAGTAAATTTAGATGTCACACCCAACACTATTTTTCACGTGCCATAGTAGATGATGAGCTATGTTTTAAAGCTATGCCCATTTGATTAGAGATTTTTGATGATTATCGCATGATTCTTTGCTTCCATACGAATTTTAAAAAATTTAATAGTTTGTATTTAGAGTTAAAGTATGACATACTGTGAATATCTGAAGGTTTGAATGTGATAAATGACACGTAACTATTGCGCTTTTGAAATGAAGTGAATAAAAGAAGTTGTTTTAAATTATAAATGTGTGTGTCGAAAGCTGGTCGATGATTGGAGTGCGATAGGGTATACCACGAATGTCCTATTCCACTATGATGACCAAAAGCTCACGACAGTTAGAAAAAGCTGCCTTATGATTGGAGTAGGTAGGGGATTAGCGGGAAATGTCCTATTCTGCTATGAGGGCAATAGCTCATTCTGATGTGTGTTTAAGTGAAATAATTAAATCAACTTATGAGAATAGTGATATGAATTAAACGAAAGACTTAGTTATCGTCGATCTTATCCCCAGTAT
The DNA here is from genome assembly GCA_026214975.1 of Gentiana macrophylla. Lineage (NCBI taxonomy): Eukaryota > Viridiplantae > Streptophyta > Magnoliopsida > Gentianales > Gentianaceae > Gentiana > Gentiana macrophylla. The sequence goes on from CM047807.1 coordinate 32,203,561, forward strand.
AAACTGAAAGATATGTTGTAGGGACTATCCTCTGAGTATGTCGGAAATATTTTAAATACTCCTTATTATTATTTTTCGAGTACGTATGTTTTGTGAGGTGCATGTTATAATCGTTTTTATATTTCTGATTTAAATGGGATGTTGGCTAGTTTTGCTTGAATCAATTTCAAGTGTGGATTTAGTGGAAATTTATTATGGCCATGCACACACACTTGGGTGAACCTCTAAACTATTGAATATGTTTTATATTTGCATAAGTGTTTATTTGTCTCGAGTGATGATTATGTTTTGTCTTGCTCGGGACGAGCAAGGTTTAAGTGTGGGGGAGTTGTTAAGGGTGATTTTATACGTTTTATAAGGATATATTTTGTAACAATTCTCTCCATATTCGTATGTTTCTCATAGAAATCGAGCTTTATATTGAAATATTGAGCAAATGAGTTTTAGAAGTATTAAAGTGCAAAATCGGGTTAATTATGTGATTTTATTGGATAAATATCTTTAGATGTAAGATGTTACATTTTGCATGTTTTTATCGTGATGTAGGTACGCTTGCATGAGGTGAAAGGAGCTTAAAAGATGTTCAAGTGATGATTTGCATGGAAGAGATAGAGATGAAGTTGGAATGAAGATCAAGATGAATTTGGAAGAAAAAGAGCTGAACGCGCGTCCAAGTCCCGTCCAGAGTGGACTGGCGTCCAGAATATTGGACTGGCGTCCAGGAGGAAAAAGTTGAACAGAGAGTTTGGACGCTGAAGCAAACGGGTGTCCATCTGCGTCCAGCAAGACCGAACGGGCGTCCAGAAGGAATGGACGGGCGTCCAGCCACCGCCTTTGCTGAAACCGACCTGAAAACTTATAAATAGACGCGTTTTCTGCAACCCTAAAGACAACAATCGATCCCTGGCCGCCCCAGGCCCTTTGGGGGCGCCCTAGCTGCGTTTTCCCACCATCATAAACATCTTTATATCTTCCTTTTTATTTATATGATTTGTATTCCAACGATGGATAAAGCCTAAGCGTTTTGAACAAGCTTGTGAAGCCGATCGAGCAACAACTTGATTTCTTCTTTGGATTTGTTTTGTGAGTTTTATTAAAGCTTGTATCTTTATTATGCTTTTATATTGATTATGCAATTATATCGATGGATTGTTGCTTATTGATGTTTAATGTTGATGAGAATCATTGTTAGACCTAGATCACCGTAGTAAAGATTAGATTTTTAACCTAAAAAATAACGAGAGTTGATTAGGTTGAATTTCTAGGTTGCTAGATTGAGAAATCTTACACCTTGTTTTGGAAGCATTAATCTTTAAGATCGAAAGATAGAAGATTAATAGGCGAATTATCTACGAGAGTATGAATTCATACCTTTGATAGGTGAACCACATCTTTATTAAATCTTCACTAAACGATCTAGGGTAGGAATTGAGTGTTGCGAGATAGGTGGATCATTGCTTGTTCTTCGTTAACATTAATTGAAATTATCTTTGTGCCTTGTTCTTCGTTGTTTTCTTAGAAGTTTATTTTCTTTTTAGTTTATAGATTAGAGTTATTTTCGTTCGCAATTATCTTTCCTGGCTTTGGACTGACAATCCTCTGTCCAGTTTATTTTATCGTTCTTAGTAGTAACAATCTTAGGAAAATTAATGAACTAGATACCCCGATTCCCTGTGACCGACTCCGGTATTAATCGCTATGCTACGATCCCTACACTTGGGGAATACCGGATTTATAAATTTTATTACTTGTTTGCTTTGTTAGATAAAATCCGTGACACCTTGAATTGATTGGGGTCGCAGATCCTATGGCCTTGAACCTTATCCTACCTGGTGGTTAGATAGGATTTTCCGGGAACTCATAGATGGCGATATTATTTAGACATATCAATGGCCCCCTACTCCATGTCTTAGGCATTTTCATGAAATGTCAAGCATGGAGTAAAAGGTACGCATGGATCATCCAGTGTTTGGGTCTTTGTCGACCTCGCCGTTTAGTCCGGCCTTGCTTAGGACCGCGCTATCAAGCGGACGGCGTCGAAGCGCTTTTGGTCTTTGACGACCTTGTCGTCTTATGCGACTTGTTTACTTAAGACCGCGCTATCAAGCAGACAGCCTCAAAGTGATCTTGATCTTTGGCGACCTTGACGTCTTATGTGACTTATTTACTTAGGAGCGCGCTATCAAGCGGACGGCCTCAAAGTGATCTTGGTCTTTGGCAACCTGATTAGGGAGACATGTCCTTGGAGAAACCTGTGACCTGTGTGTGGCGAGATGTAAAATATGTGTAGGAGAGTAGTTGGAACGTCAGATCGTGGCCTATCGTGGCCTGTCGTCCATTTCCTCAATAACCGCCCACGTACTTACGTGGGCATTGATGGGCACGCCATAATGATGACGGTTTTCGAAAACCGAAAAGACCGTGCCAACCTGGACCGTTGGATGGATTTATCCCTGGCTGCACAATCGAACTCCCTTTGCCTATATAAGGTTCCACCCCCAAAACTTCCAACACTTTTTTGCCTATCTCATTTCCTTAGCTTTTCCCCTCTCCAAATCATGTGTGTTTTTTGTAAGCGTAAGAGTTTTCCGGTGAAGGTTTGAGGTTCCGGTGAGGATTTCAGAGGAGATTGGAAGACTTTGGCTTCTAGTTTGAGGTTTCCGGCGAAGGTTTGCGTGCTGCGGTGAAGCTTTGAAGATTCCGGCTGTGAATTAGAGGTTTCCGGCCATTTTTCCCCAGTTTCCGACTCCGTCTCTAACTCAAGAACAAGTAAATCTCCCTCCTCCAAGCCTTTTTCCTTATTTTTCTTCTTGCATTTCGATTCTTTTTGTCAGCTCGTTTTGGTTCTAGCAATGTGTTGGATGTAATATCATTGGATGGATCAAGATCCACCCGATTACGCAGCGGAATAGTATAGATCTAGATCTAGTCAACCAAAATACATAAAATAAATAGATCTAACCTACGAGGGGGTTAGATTGCTTACCAGTTTATGGTGAATAAACTCCAAGAACAATCTTCAATCCAAGATCCAAGCTAGATGAGAAGCCACAGTCTTCCAACGTGTGTCTCCAAGCACCATCAGGTGGATGGTGTTTCAAGCCGCCGGACCTCCTCGATATGCTAACTCAGAAAACCCAAAGTTTTCTAAAACTCGAACCCAAGTATTATAGCCGAAAATTCCAAGCTATAATACTTCACAAATGGAGTGTTTATTAGTGTGTCAAAAGGCTTGGGAGAACTCTCTTTATATATATAGGAGAGCAATCCTTGTCCTCCAAGGATTTAATAACTAAGAGATAATTATTAGAATAATCCTTATTCCAAATAAAAGATAAATAAAATAATTATCCCAAACAAATTTGGATAAATCATATTATTATCTAATATTCCATGAATTATCAATTAACAAATAAAAGATAAATCACATCTTAAATAATTATCCAAAAAAAAACTAATTCCTTGATAATTTATTAATGCAAAATGTGCCCCCTTCCCTTAGTAAATAAGGTCCCACACATTTTTTTGACACATTGGGCCGAGTCCACGAATTTTTTTTCCATGTATTTAATTATCTAGTCCAACTAAACAATTAATCCACATATCAATTAAATAGTCCAATCCAACTATTTAATTATAATTGAGGTGAAACGACGAGAAATCGTATATGCTATATTAGGAGCCACGTCGGGGACCATGGACCCATATTCAGTAGCTACAATAAATTAAATAAAATTATTCGTCAGACCGAACAATAATATTCAATCTATTAATTCCGGGATTACACTACCAAAAACCCGAAACTGAACTCTGCCGAATATAGATAACTTATACTCAACTAATAGTTGATAAGCGTCCACTGATATAATCATTACATACGGATAAATCCTTCATAGACTGTTCATTTCGATTCGGGATATCTCCTTAGACCCTTCTCGAAACATCTTATCCTTATTTACAATTAACCCCCTAGTGATCAATTAGTTCATAACCAATATGATATGAACTGGGCCCATCGATCAGTTTCTAGGGTTAACAAATAAGGGAACTGTCTATCTACTTCCCGAGGGAAGGAATGGATTCCATATCTGTGATAGCACAGACTACTCACTCATCCCAGAATAGAGCCAACGAGAAGTGTTGGACCACATCATCGCTGAAGTGATCCTTACTAACACATCAAACCCTACCCTAGTCTAAGCAGTCGTCTATGATCACCTCAGATTAAGATTAATCCATATATGATCATCTTGTGATTCGATAAGACTTCTCGATTACGGAATTATATCGAGAACTCAAATCAAATCGGTCGAAATTTCTATATGATTATCATCATATATAAATGCCCCACTAGGTACCCTATTACCGACAGTCCGGATAAATTTGTCACCTTTGTAAAGTGTTAGGCGCATTAATAGCAAATTAATCATGAGACCCGTACTCAGATTAATAAATGCTACGGACTAAGTTAATTTTAAGTACATCTCACTAACTCAATCCTCTTGTGTATAGCCATACACTGAGTTATGTGATTACATAAACGAGGTACTTAGGGTTTTCAGTAGTGTCTTAATTATAAGCATACATGCATATAATAAGATGAATTATTAATTCTGTCCTGAAACAATTAGATAATTGTCTTTCGGGCACTACACCTAACAATCTCCCACTTACATGAAAGGCAAGTGGATTAATTGTTTTAGAGCACACCCTTCATATCTATATCTACAACATTCTCCCACTTGCTCAAAACAAGTGAGACGTATCCCTCAAATCTGTACCCTCCCAGCGCATCTTAGTAATTCATCCTTCCAAGCATGACCGGAGTGTGCCGCCGCAGGGTAGGTCAGTGACCCGGCGCGTACTTAGAATCCGAATACCATGTGACTTGGTACACTGATCAGGTAGGATGTCAGCTTGAGTCAATCTTTGGGATCGAAACGTCGCATTTCCATCTAATCCGGTGGTATGATATCAATATGCCTTTGATTCAATACTGAGGACGAAATCGACTTAACGATCATCCTTAATCTGACCTAAAGTCAGAATTAGTGTCATCACTTATATTCTAGTTTGCACCTGAATATACTAGCATATTATTCCTCATTCTCCCGAAGATGCTTGAGGATTCACTAAACATCCCATTCCGTATTCATCTGCAGGTTTAGATAATCATTCCTGAGAGGTAGGGTAGACTACATCGTTGAATGCTGCATAAATGCAAGAATATCTTAACCAGGTGAATGGATGGGATTGCCAATGATTGATTCTTGTGAATTTGAGCGAATCAAATCCTTTAGAATGAATCCCGATGGCATGTCAGACTCTGACTTCAGATAACACACCCATGTTGTTTCCAACTGTTTCAATGTTACCATTCACAAACACTAATCTACATACTACTTTACTAATCTTGATGCCCAGTCTACGAAAGACTTATCATTATTCTGGTCAAGTCCACATATTAAAATATATGACTTTGAAATGACCTAAGAGGTTTTCTTTTATCCCCAAAGGATATAAGCTATGGCGGGCATTCTGCCAAAGGTTCTATCTGAATAAATTTAAGATACCGTTAGTCTCGCAAAAAGGTCTTAGGGAATCACCCCTATTTCTTGCTTTGTAACGAATCCGTTATTTGTTTTTAGCTAAAATCCTTCTGTTCTGAATGAATTCAGATTCCTTTGTTCGGCAAGGAAGTCTTAGGGAATCACCCCAATTTCCCGATGTCTGACGAAATCAAGCAAGACTGAGTGGTAAGAGAGATCACAGTCTGGTTAACTCTCTACCGTTTTAGGGAATCACCCCTAAATTACTTAGCTTTGCGGTGAAAGTTAAACTTTCCTATTCATTCGATTCTTCTCCGTGTAGTTCCAATTACTCCCACTGGGCCTGAGATACTCGGTGGTTCTACAAGAGTTTCGGATGTAACCTGGAGTATCAAACTCCATTCACGGGGTTATGGCTTTTAAACCAACCTCTATGATCAGGATCCTACACAGCCCACAAAGGACTATAGGTCATCAATCTACCCTATAGACCATAAGGTCCCGCAATGGGTAATGGACAAATCATACTCCCACTACGTTCGGGGTGGATCGATATACTGATATAGTTTATTAGTTTTTATTAGTGTGATCACCAGCTTTGCCGGTGTTGGATGTGGGTGAACAAATCGATTAGTAACATCTTGAGTACAAATACTTCAAGATCCAAGGTTGTTATTTATAGACTCTATCGGACCGAGTTTGACAAAGATAACCGTCATTATCTCGATTTTACGAGTTTTACAACCAACTTTTACTCAATGCATTAAGATATTTCACGACATGAACGTGTACGCAAAATTTCCAGTCCTACCTTCAAGCACTAAATGCTAAATGTCAATATTCATGGAAGTGGGGTGAACCGAATTCACTCCTTATCCACAAATGCGTAGGCATCTTTTAGGTAGACTTCTCGGTTTTTCATTACAACCGTTATTTTGCAACCAATATCTTAAATGAGTTCAGCAGCGTATCGTAGCACATCAATAACTATGTAAGGAAAATTTGTGGTGTATCCCTTAGTGAAAACATTTCACTGGGAGGCAGGCCGAGCATCAGTCCCGAAGACTACGCAATAACCTATTTCTGAGTATGGAATACTCTATCTCTGGTGAAATCATGGATTTCCTCCAAATATTTTGGATAAACTTACCGGAGTTTCGAGTAGTTATCAGACAATATGTCACTACTCAAAAACTCCCACTAGCTTGTATCTTTCATATGACCCCGAAGGTCGATATGAACAGGCTATGTAACTTCTTTAAATCTATTACCTTTTCCCGATTGAATGGAAGCTTAGTCATGGTTCCTTTGAGACAGTGTTCCTTTGACTGGGAGATAGGAATCACCCTAAGCCAGTCTTCAGATTTTGTCTTTATGGAACATAAACTAATTAATAGATTAGAAAGAAGCGTTTATCTAAATACGGAAACCATTTGCGTTTATATTGTTTAGGATGTGTTACATATACCTATTCAACATTTCTTAGTGGTTCTGACTTTATCAAACAAAAGTCCGAGTCTTAGGTTCGTGCTACGAATGTTATATTCATCGTCAATAAGACAAACAAATTATCCTATTGAAAATGAATACGTTCGTTCCAACGAATCCGAAAACAGAAAATGAGTTTTCTGTGATACTCAAGAATTGAATCCGAGATTCATTTCCTTGTGTCACTCCCACTAGTCCATCTGAAATAACTGCCCGTTGTCTATTTTACTTATCGTTTAATGCAAAGCTACCTAGTTCTTCCAAAGAACTTTAGCTTTTTGAAAAAATTGCTAAGGATGCATTGGTCAGTAGAGCTGTTAAACGAACAGAGCCGCTCGTGAACAAGCTCGTGTTCGGCTCGTTAGTGTTCGTGATCGTTTGTTCGTTTAGCTTAACGAGCCGAGCTCGGACATGATTGTAGGCTCGTTTGCTTAACGAGCCGAGCTCGAGCTTGGTTCGCGAACGTTCGATTATGTTCGCGAACATGCTTATTAAGTTCGCGAACATGCTTATATAATGTTCGCAAACATGCTTATATGCTTATAATATCTGTAATTTTAATGTCTAACATGTTATTTTTACATTAGCACTTTGTGTTTTATATCTTAACGAACCGAGCTCGAGCCAAAGTCGAGCCAAAGTCGAGCCAAAAGACAAAAAAATATGTCTAACGAGCCGAGCTCGAACGAGCTCGAACATTTTATCTTTTAAACGAGCCGAGCTCGAATAGATTTTTTTGTTCGTTTAACAAATGAACGAGCTCGAATGAGCTCATGAGATTAACGAGCTCGAGTTCGAACCACCAATACTCGGCTCGGCTCGGCTCGTTAACAGCTCTATTGGTCAGTGATCCGAAATCACTTTCCTTATCCTTTAATTTCCAATTAATTTTCTGGTTTAGCCTTAAAACTACTTAGTTTAGATGACTAACACGTATAAACATTCTTTCCCATTCTCGACTTCCCTTAAATGGAAACAGTCTTGAACTAGCAGTTCGTTTGAGTAGACACTACTCTTGAACTGTGGGACGCCTAATGATAGTGTTACTAGCTTGGACTATTCGATTTTTCTAATCGACAAATCATAAGAGCAAAGCTCCAACTAGTTTATCGGTTCCAAATACTGTCTAACTAGCAACACTTTGTATTTATGATTTGTCAAAGATTAGAACATCACCTAGAACTAAGCCCCACTAGTTTATCAGTTCCAAATACTATCTAACTAGCAATGTTGTGTTCATGATGTTTCAAAGATTATAAAATCTCCAGAACTAAGCTCCCACTAGTTTATTAGTTCCAAATACTGTCTAACTAGTAACGCTTTATTCTTGTTTTTCCAATTAATGGAGAAACTCCTGTGCAGTCTATTACACATTTCTAATGATTCAGAAAAACAACAAATCATAAGACTAAGGCTCCCACTAGTTTATCGGTTCCAAATACCGTCTAACTAGTAATGCTTTATTCTTGTTTTTTCAATGGAAAAACTCTTGTTCAGTCCATTACACACTTCTAATGATTCAGAAAAACAACAAATCATAAGACTAAGGCTCCCACTAGTTTATCGGTTCCAAATACCGTCTAACTAGCAACGCCTTATGTATATGATTTTCCAATTTTCCAATTTAGAAATTTGTTGTGTAATTACACTTTTAAAATTCACTAAATGGATTTTATCTGATAGTCCTATGTCATCTTTTGTAAACTAAGTATGGTCGTCTCTCGTTCAACACGAGTGACATCCGTGACATACCTATACTATGTCACTTAAGTTTTAAAAAGGTCAAGAGAAAATCTTTTCCAAAATTAATCGCATTTGTTGATAACGTACTTGTTACTTTCACATTTTTAATGAAGTCCTATTACTAATGATTTAGTAGCCTAGAGATTTAGTTGAAAAAAATGACAGAAAGTTAAATTCAAAAAATAAATTTTCACTACTAGATTTTTATTTTAGGAATTATAAACTATAAAAAGTTTATCCTACCATTCCAAGGATTTAACCTCGCACCTCAGTGCCGCCGTAGGGTAGGTCAAAGAGGTGACAGTTAAAGTGAGACAATCTCTCTCAATGATTAAGCTTTGAGAATCGAACATCTCATGGGAATCAGACATCCCGGACCTTAATCATCGATTACCTTCCTTTTCTAGCCTAGATATTTCAAAAATATCCATAAAGAGTGTGACCTACTATATCAGATCTCAAAGTACGCCCCGAGTATGCCGCCGTAGGGTCGGTCAGTGACTCAACAAGTACCCAAAATCCTATCATTTCGGAGACCAAGCCTTGAATTTTGATAGGGGTGAACACCATCCGTAGGGGCCGAAATCAAAGCGGCTCGAGGCGTCATCCTTCTCTCACGTGCTTGCATCTATAGTAGAGGCCGTGGGGTTGGCTGTCGCCTTCCCCGCTCCCACTCAATAATTTGAAAAAGTGGTGGGTTTACTAATTACGGTTTCGGTCTTGACAATAAGAAACAATAAATCAAAGTACTCCGAACAGGGTCGGTTATGTAGGCAAGCCTATGCCGTCTTATTCGTTGGAACATATGTGACAGTTCAGACTGATCCGGCAAGAGAAGCCCCGTTTAGCCCGAAGGCTTATCAGCTATGCTAAGTCTTGTCGAACGACTGTAACGTACATCACACGCGGAGGGGAGACGATTGAGCCGAAGCTCGGTTGAACTCGCCCAACCATGGTTAGACCATTCCGAACCCATGTACTAAGATTTTCCAATCTCTAAATTGTCAACCAAAGCGTAATCTCGTTTCTGTTTAAGGTGGGTTCACTGAGAAGCCATCACCGAAAAGCTCAACGATTTATCTAAGTGGGATTCACCGAGAATCCATCACTAAAATCATAACGATTTTAAATGTCCATCGTTATGATTTAGTTATGATTTATCTAAGCTCTCGGGTATGGTTTTTCCTCAAAATGGTATGAAATATGTGTTTTTGCTACCAAAGATAGTTTTCTGGGTAGATAGATATACCTGGACATTTTAGCTTTGAGACTTCTTTGCATTCCTCTGTATTTCATTTTGTTATTGCGTTTCCATTACTCCTGTAAAAACGGAGGGGAAGGTGTCGAGTCGGGTGCGATCAGCTCTTTGGTTTAATCCTTATCATCCCAGATGACTAAAAGCTCCGCCTTTCCCTCTTGTTTTTCAGGATGTCTGACAGTGAGTTTAGCTTTGGGGGAGATTCAGACGTGGACCCGGAGGTTTTTGACTACGTACAAGATGGTGAGGAGGACGACCCTTCTAGTCCTGATATGTCCACTAGAGATGCTTTGGCTGATGAGTTGGCCGAGATGGAGGCGGCTCTCCAACTAGACGATGATCCGTTTGGCCTTGGTGACTTTCTTCCTGATCCGGCGCCGCGACGTAAGAAGAGTCACAAAGAAGTCCCCCGAAGCAGGGGTGAGGGAACTAGTACGAGCGCCGTTGGAAGCGAGGAGAATTCCTTTGATCAGGCCGCTGAGGTCAATACTAGCGGAGCCGTTGGGGGTGATGAGGACGCAACCCTTACCGAGGACGCCGCTTTTCATGGGTTGATGGGGTCCAGTGAGGATGAAAACTTGCCACTTCTTCGCAAACTTCCTTGGGAGCTTCCTAAGAAACCAAAAAGAAAAAGAGGGGCTCCTGCGACCACAACGGTTGGGGAGGCGGAAGCGAAAGGAAAGAATCCATAACGCAATAACCCCGAGGCTCTAAGAGAGTTCGCTCTCTTAAATTTATATGAGAAGGATATCACGAAACAGTGGAATCGGATCCTAAAGAGCAAAGATCTCGGTCGAACACTCCAACGTCGCTTCAACATCGATCCCAACCTCTACAGGTTTTCTTTATTTGATTTCGACAAAGAGGAAGACAAATTTAAACCTGGCGATCGTGAGGATTTCATCGGTGCTCGCCGCCCTGGGGACTTTATAGTGCTTCATTTTGACCATTTTTTCGCTGGCTTTTGACCTCCCTTTGACCCGTTCGTGGTCAAGCTGCTATGCGAGCAGCAGATATTGCCTTGCGATCTTGCTTTAAAGGCCGCTATCTAGATCATGGCCTTCATTGTTATGTGTCGGACAATGAAGAAAGAACCCACCCTTACTGTGTTTAAACAGTTTCATCTTATCTGCGGGACTTCTATTCTGGGGCAGGTTTCAGTGGGACTAAGATTCCCTGTTTGTTCTTTCATCTTCCCAACAAAATACACAACTGGGGAGATCGCACTTTTAAGGTCGAGTCAAAGGTGGGTTGGCCCTATCCCATGCCGCTCCATGCAAATGGAAGATTTCTCTTATGGGTATTGGTGAACCTCTTGTGTCTGAACTTCGATTCGCCAAAGGACTCCTGACGATCATAAACTCTGATGGAATAGAGCCTTCGACAAGGAATGTATCCTGGGTCGAACTTATTGATATGGCGGAGCCATACCCAAGTAGGGCGGGTGTAACAGGTCCGCCCAAATCTCAAGCTTTGGTCACCATAGAACCTGATGAAAGTGACCCTGACTGGATTGGAGAATGCCATCTGGGCAGATGTTTCCAATCTGAGTGCCCCATATATCATGGCGACCCTAATAAAAGACCTCGCCGTAACTTCCTTTCATTGCTTTTTATTTTATTACTTTCCGCACCTTATTGTACTCCACTTTTTGCCCTGTTTTTTATGAACTCTTTTTGCAGTTAAAATGGTGGATGAGAATGAACGTCGGACCCAGAAGCAGAGGCAGGCCGAAGAAGCTGCCAAGGCTAGGTGTTAAGGGTATTTTTATACGGTTTTTAACGTTATATTTGATAATGATTTCCTCCGTATTTGTATAATTTGCATAGAAAACGAGTGTTTAAATGATTTATTAAGCAAGTAAGATTTTGATTAGTTTATTTGCAAAATGAGGTTGTGTATGTGTTTTAATTATGGTTTTACGAGTATTTGGATTGTGTTACGTTTTGCGGTGTTTTTGATGTCATGTAGGTACATGTTGGAGGCTGAATTGATGATCAAATGTTGATATAATTCGAGCTAAATCAAGAAAGAGACGAGGAAAGAAGGATAAAGATGGAAGAAGGAGGAGATAAAGATCAAGAAATCGAGTCCAAAGACATATGGACGTTCGTCCGGGTCCCGCCCGAGTGGACGGGCGTTTGATAAAGCAGACGGGCGTCCAGGGAAGTATTTTGATACAGAGAGTTTGGACGCTGGATGAACGAACGTCTGGCACAAGTTCAAGGCTGAAGAAACGAACGTCTGAGATACTAGACGAGCGTCCAGAGGAAGAAAATCAGGATTCCGGGTAGCGCTGAACTTCCAACGCAGTTCTTGATATGATAACAACCGATTTGACTCTGGACCTCAAGAGAAGAGTTGTAGGGCTTGAAGAGAGGATTCTACAGGATTTTGAATCACTCCATTCCGACTTACGAGGCCCGAGATATGAGCGTTACAAGTTTGGATGCTGTTGCTGAAAATAGCGGACGAGCGTCCGGAATCTTCAAACGGGCGTCCGGAGCGGTTACTGTAGCAGCCGACATTGAAACTCTATATAAGCAGCGGATTTCTTTCACCCTAATCATATAATTTCGAACCCTAAACCCTAGGGGGCAGCTTGGCTGCGTTTTTCTACAGTTTTTATCTACTTTTATGCACTTTAATTCTTAGATTAGATTAGTTAGTTTCATGCCCTTTTTATTCAACAATTCAAGCTTTCAAAGGATGCTAAGAGGCTAATCCATCTTTGAACAAGCGTTGTGAAGCCTTCCTTCAACAATTCAGTTTTGATTCGTGATTAATCTGTGAGTATCTATTTCAAGTTCGTTTCTTTTATCATGTTTTGTATGTCTTATTGCATGTTTAATCGAAAGATGCTTGCTTTGATGATTGTTTATATGATGAGAGTCATGTCAACCCTAGATCACCATGATAAAAGAATGGATCTTCGTTCTAACTAAAACGAGAGTTGTTAGATTGATTTTCTAGATTAGAAATTGAAAGATTTCACGCCAGGTTAGAAGACGTAATCTGTAACATCGAAAGATAAAAGATTAGAAAACGAACTCGTCTACGAGAGTAGGAGTTTATGCCTTTGATTAGGTGAATCACGACTTGAGTAGAGATCACGAATTAATCCGAGTTAGAATTGAATGTTGATAGGATAGGTGGATCAATTGCTTGTTCGTTCGTTATAATTTGATTTAATCCTTAAAACTTGAATTGTTTAGCTTTAGTTTACTTTTACGTACTTTAGTTTAGTTTAGTTTTTATCGCTTTCAATCTTGCCTAGCATTGGAGCAATCCTCTGTCTAGTTACTTTTTCTGCATATTTGTTTAGGTTAGTTATTCGTTTAGGTTAGATTCGTGACATAGTTAGTTTAAAGCAAAAACTAGGATTCACATTAAATCGGTTCCCGTAGGATCGACCCGGCATTAACCTCGTACTACGATCCTTATACTTGAGGTTAACGGTTTATAAATATTATTACTTGTTTATTCGCATTAGATAAATCCGGGACAAGTTTTTGGCGCCCGTTGCGGGAACGGACGATTTGCCTAGTTTTTGTTTTTGTTTGTTTTTCGCTTTTTCGTGTTAGTTCAGTTTTTCTTTTTCTTTTTCGCGTTTTAATCCTGTTTTAGGTCGATTCCTAGGAAGATTAACCTTTAAGTAGTTAGGATATTGGTGTTTTAGATTAGGGTTAAAGTTTATGTTAGTGATTAGTTTTTCTCCCTGTTTTCTGCTCTGTTTTCTTTACTTTTCTCTACATTCAAATCGTTTGTTCTTTTTGGAAAATTTTGCATATGAACAGCGCCCATACCTATGAACGCCCGTCCAATTGTAAAAATTTCAACTCGCTCTGTTCGACCCCTCAGGCGGCGTTCGGTTTTCGAGCGCCCGTCCACTTCAACCTCAGTGCAGACGCCCGCCCAAGACCTTGGGCGCCCGTGCATCCTCTCTTTCGATGTCTTTTCGTAGGTAGGGTTTTTGTTTCTATCCTTTCTAGTTTCCACATTGATTCGGTGACATCTAAGGTTGAATCATCCGACTCACACCTTTCACGATCAAATTTTAGGATAAAAGGGTCCGTTTAGCACTTGATAGTATTTTGGCCATAACTTTCGGCTCGAGTGTCGGATTGGCGCGCGGGACCCCAATTCGGAAAGCTCGTTCGACGCCGACGACGTGGTAGACCGCGGAGGCCGTCCGACACCGTTTTCGAGGTCAAAATCCACTGTTTCCCTTCCATTTTGGGCTCGAGAAGATTTCAACACGTTTTTAGTGTTTCTGTTTTCTGTTTTAAATTTTTCGTAGTTAAGTTTCGTAGTTTTTGATTCCTCTAGGTTTAGTTATCCTTTCCCTCGCCTCGATCGTCCTTTCGTCACTTTCTATTTCTTGCTCAACACCTTGAGTTGGTGCTCGGTTTATGCAAACTCGTAGTCATAAGGGACCACTAATCTATTCCACGACCCGAAGCGGACCATAGTCCGACCCAATAGGCGGAGACTTCGTTTCGACGAAGGAAAGCGCTCTAGATCAAGAATTTGAGCAATATCTTTCAGAGAAATCGAAGAATAGTAATAATGGCGGCGGAAGATAGACGGACGTTGGCCGACTATGCCATGCCCGATACGAGTCACCATCAACCCGGCTATCGTCATGCCTACCATTCTGCTCCAAACTTCGAGCTTAAACCCGGACTTATACAGATGATGAAGATGCATCAATTTTCCATGGTTTCCCATCCCGAAACCCCACACTCACTTACACATTCTTGCAAATATGCGGTACTACCCGTATCCAAGGTGTAAGTGAGGACGCCATCAAGCTTAAACTATTTCCATTTTCCTTACGGGGAGGCACTCGAGTGGTATCACTCTCTCCCCTCTCGAATCCATCACTACGTGGGCGGAGCTCGAGAAGGAATTTCTAAGTCAATACTTTCCTCCTTCAAAAGCATTGCCCCATGCCTCGAACGAAATCTTCACATTCCGTCAATTTGGAAAATGAGTCATTCTTTGAGGCGTGGAAAAGGTTTAAGTCTCTCCTCTGAAAGTGTCCCCATCATGGCTTGCCAAAGCAAAGGCAAGTCCATACTTTCTTCGGGCCGGATTGACCGAGCTCACCAAGGGCATGGTCAATAGTTCCTCCAGTGGGGCATTTCTCAAGAAAACACACGATGAGGGTGGGCGCTGTTCGAGGATATTGCCAAGTACAATTATGCCCCTCTTATCAAGCCATCCAAGCACTCTCCTCCGCCTCCCAAGGTCGAAGAGGTGACTATGCAAAATCTCGTTGCCATGTTGCGAAGCAAATGACAACCTCTCAAATGGCGACCTCTCAAAACTTCTCAAATCCGAGTTATCAGGCTCCATCACTTTCACGCAGAACTCTCAAGTTACATCTTTGTGAAGCTTCTTTGTCGACCGCCATATGGTGGCCAATGTCAATTTTCTTCCCCTCCGCTCGGCAAGTCAATCTTTGTTCATGACTATGGACGGCATAATCCAATCACATGCCAAGTATGTGATAAAGATGGGGCATCTTCGCCGCTTCATCCCATGATTGGGCGAGAATCGCGGAAGTCAATGCTTTCTCTGGCCGGACAAAGCAGAGATTTAATAACCAATTCTCTAGCGAGCAGTTTCCAAAACCAAGGGTTTAATCAATCTTCGGATTTAATCCTAATTCGAACTTCAATAGAAACCTGGTTATAATCGAACCCAAGCTATAATTCTTCCAATCCACGGCAAAGGTTCAATCGAATTGGCCCGCCAATTCTAATTTACATTTCCAAATCAGTCCAATCACCACTCCTCAAAATCATCGAGAACTCTCAAGGACCCTCCCAATCCAACAATTTGAAACCAAGTTGGAGGAGCAAAAGCAGACAATAAAAATCTTGAGAGACAAATAGGGCAATTGGGTGAGCGATTAGCGTCAAGACCCCTGGGCATCCGCCGATTTTACGAGAAAAATCCTAAGGCGGTCATGTTGCTCAGGCCGATTTGAGCGGCGACCAATGTCTTCGACCTCGTACCAACAATGCATTATGGACAAGAGGAGGCGATTACAATGAGTTTAAGCGGTACACGGTGAGTGGTCCCCCCGGCTTCGAGGAAACCACAGCCCCTCCCCGCCATTGATAAGGCGGGAGGGGAAGTTGAGCACCCATCATCCCCTTGGCGCAAGCAAGTAATGTGTGGTGATCCACGATAGGTGAAAAGGTTGGAAATCCTCGGTGTTTGTTCCACGAGAAGTGAAAAATTTGGAAATCCTCAGTGGGTGATCCTTGAGGGTGAAAAAGAAAAAAGAAAGTCAGGTGGTGATCCACGACTACGAAAGCTTCGAAAAGACGGTTCGGTGGAAGGATTTGGAAGACAAAGCTATCGGCGCATCCTCAAAGAGAGTCTTTTCCGAGTGATCTCGAAGAAGCTTCCGTTTCCACCGAGGAAGAGCGACATTCCTTTGGTTGAAGACAAAAAGTACGAGAAGGTGCTAAACCTTTCCGAAAAATACTCAGGTAAATCTGCCATTATCCGAGGTCTTGGTCGAGATGCCTAAGTATACAAAGTTCATCAAGGATGTTGTATCTTCCAAGAAGAAGTTAGCAGAAATGGATCAGGCAATTGGTGAGGATTGTTCAATGATCAATTATCCGGACTTACCAATCAAAAGAGGTGACCCAGAAATTCGTGCTCACATTGCGGATGGGAGGCCTAGTCTTTCAAATTCTTTATGTGACACGGGTGCATCCATAAGCTTGATGCCATTATATATTTGCAAGCATTTGGGTTTACAAAGTCTTCTAGAACCCACTACCATGAACTGCAGTTCGATAGATCTTCAAAGAAAGCCTCGGGGATCCTAAAGGGCGTATTGGTTCAAGTTGGTAGGTTTACCTTTCCGTTGACTGGTATGTCTTAGATATGGAGAAAAATGAAAATGTCCCTCGATTCTTGGAAGACCTTTCCTATCTACTGCCTAGAGCCCTCATCGATTGTGATGGTGGGAAAGTAACTATCCGAGTTGGTGACCAAGAGGTGAGCTATAAGCGTTTTAAATCTATTCAAGTACCCTCCGGTTCTCCAACCGGCTTTTCCATTGAGGAGGCGTCGATGACTTCAATGACTTCATGGATAAGCAAGTCTCTTGTTTGTAGAAGCGAGAATATGAGCGATTGATCGATAATCTGAATAATCATGGTGTGGTCAATCTAGACGATTTAGCGGTGATTTTGAGGATGGGCTACGAGAAGAAGCTTTGGCGATGAGGGCCATTAAGTAAACTCAACGATGTTGAGTTGAGGAGTGGAGATCTTAAATCAAGTCTAGAGGAACCCCCTGTAGACTTGGTTCTGAAGCCGTTGCCTAAACATCTTAAGTATGTATTTCTGAGAGAAGGTGACAAGCTTCCTTTGATCATCTCTGCCAAGCTATCTCGAATAGAAGAGCCTAAACTGCTAAACGTCTTGCGCAAAAATGAGAAAGCCTTTGGATGGCAGGTGGGAGATATCCGAGGGATATCTCCCGACATCTGTATGCACAAGATCAAGACTGAGGAGGGTGCAAAATGAGTTAGACAGCCCCAGAGGAGGCTCAACCTCATATGCAAGAAGTCGTAAAAAGGAAATCATTAAGCTTCTAGATATGGGTATCATATCGCCATTCTTTGATAGTGAGTGGGTGTCCCCGACTCAGGTAGTCCCCAAAAAGGGAATTACTATTGAGAAGAATGAGAAGGGAGAGGAGATAGCATTGAGGCTAATTCTGAGGCTATAGAGTCTGTATTGACTACTGAAAACTCAATGAGGTCACAATGAAAGATCATTTCCCCTTCCATTCATTGATCGGATGCTTGAGCGTCTAGCAGGCACGCATTCTCTGCTTCTGGATGGATATTCGAGGATACTTCAGAATACCCATCGATCCTGTTGACCAAGAGAAGACCACTTTCACTTGCCCTTATGGGACATTCGCTACTACAGGCGGATGCCATTTGGTCTCTAATGCCCGGCCACCTTTCAAAGGTGTATGATGGCAATCTTTGTGGGCGAGTTGAAAAGTGCATGGAGATTTTTATGGATGATTTCTCGGTCTTTGGTCAATCCTTCGATGACTGCCTCAATAATCTTGATCAGGTGTTATCCAGATGTGTGGAAAAGAACTTAGTGCTTAACTGGGAAAAATGCCATTTTATGGTCGATGAGGGGATAGTTCTTGGCCACAAAGTGTCCGCCAAAGGTATAGAAGTCGATAGGGCCAAGGTTGAAGCTATTGAGAAGATGAGCTATCCTAAGAATGTTCGGGAAGTCCGAGGGTTCCTCGGACATGTCGGCTTCTATAGGAGGTTCATCCAGGACTTTTCAAAGATTGCCAAGCCCCTGTCTACTTTACTCAAAGAAGACGTTACTTTTGATTTTGATGAGAACTGCAAGCAAGCGTTTGAGGAGCTCAAGAATCGGTTAATATCCGCTCCAATCCTCATATCGCCAGATGGAACTTGCCCTTTGAGCTTATGTGCGATGCATCCAACTATCTTTGTTAGTGCGATCTTAGAACGATGCATCGAAGGAAAGTTCGACCTATCTATTACGCCCGACCACACGTTGAATCGCCGCAAGTTAACTATACGACTACCGAAAAGGAGTTATTGGCGTAGTGTTTGCTATGGACAAGTTCCGTAGTTACTTCTTTGGGTGCTCAAGTGATTGTGTGGGTGACCACGGCGCTTTGCGATATCTCATGACCAAAAGGAAGCTAAACGCGCTCGCTGCGTTGGATACCGACTCTCCAAGAGTTTGACGTTCAAATCAAAGATAAGAAGAGGCGGTGAGAGCGTGGTGGCGGATCATGTTTCTAGGATGTTAAGTGAGGAAAAGGGTGAACCGGATGATATAGATCTTTACTTTCCTCTAGAAAACATCATGTTGATCGATGGCCGCTCTCCGGATGTTCCTTGGTACTCCTCCATTGTCAACTACCTTCATGCCAAATACCTTGATCTGAAATGTCTTATCAAGAGAAGAAGAAGTTCTTCTACGATATGAAATATTCGTTTGGGATGAACCTTATCTTTTCAAGATCTGTAAAGATGGTTTGCTTAGGAGATGTGTTCCGGAATCCGAGCAACGCGATATAATCGAGCAATGCCATAGTGGACCCACGGTGGTCACTTTGGTCCTTGGAAAAGCGGTTGCGAAGATCTTCCGATCCGGTTTCTATTGGCCCACGATCTTTAAGGGGACGAAGCTTTACGCAAAGCTTGTGATCGTTGCCAAAGAACCGGAGCTTTGACAAAGCGGTTTGACATGCCGTTGAAACCCATCCTTGAATGCGAAGTCTTTGATGTTTGGGGCATCGATTTTATGGGACCATTCCCATCATCTTGCGGCAACAAATACATCTTAGTCTGCGTTGATTATGTTTCGAAATGGGTGGAGGCAATAGCCACTCCTCACAATGATCATAAAACGGTCATGAAATTCCTAAAGAAGAACATCTTTGTGAGGTTTGGATGTCCACGCGCCTTGATAAGCGATGAAGGGACACATTTCTGCAACCGACCACTGGAAAAAGTACTCGAAAAGTATGGTGTTCGTCACAAGACTGGCACGCCATATCATCCGATGACTAGTGGTCAGGTTGAACGCAGCAATTAGAGCTTGAAGAAGATCCTGGAAAAGACAGTGAATAGCCATAGAAAAGACTGGAGTCTTAAGTTGGATGATGTGCTATGGGCATATAGGACTGCCTATAAGACCCCCATGGGTACATCACCCTACCAAATGGTTTATGGTAAATCGTGCCACTTGCCATTTGAGTTAGAGCACAGAGCCTATTGGGCTACCAAGTTTCTTAACTTTGATTCCCAATCCTGTGGCGAACACCGGCTGCAGTAGTTGCATGAGCTTGATGAATTTAGACTCCAGGCTTACGAGAGTGCCAGGATTAGTAAGGAAAAGATGAAACTCCTCCACGACGCGAAAATTAAGCGAGAATTTAAAGTCGGAGAGCAAGTGTTACTTTACAATTCCAGGTTGCATTTGTTTCTGGCAAGTTGAGGACACGTTGGTCCGGTCCTTTCGAGATTCTCCAAATCATTCCCGGGCGTTAGAGCTGCTGCGGTTATGGTGATCAACCGTTCGAGTGAATGGTCAACGATGCAAGCATTACATTGGTGAACCCAAGGTAAAGCCTTTGATTATTCGATTTTCGATATCCTCGGTGTAGCACCCTCTGATCGACAAAGTCGACGAGTTTTCGCTCGACTTGTTTTACGAGGATGACGGTTGTGATCAATGCGAGGAGGTTCTAGTGGTAGTTGGGATATGGAAGAGTATTGGAAGGAGCGTCAGCGCAGATGTCATCAAAATCTTGAGAAGAGACGAAGAGGTCAACCATGGGGAAGTTTAAGCGTATTTGGAAAGCTATAAAGATTTAACCCCGTGTGTTAAGTCTTTTTCTGCGGCCACATTCTTGACCAAAGCTTACACGAGGTAATTGGTCGGAAGAAAGGTTAAATGGCTTTGATCGGTGAGCTTCAAATGTGTCGAGCTAACGACAATAACCATTAAGCGCTACTAGGAGGCATCCTAGATATCCCTTATTATATTAGTTTCTTTCTTTAGTTGTTTTTCGTTGTTTTAGTTCGGTTTTATTAGGATTGTGTTTGTTTTTGTCGATCCACCGTCCCGAGTCCTATAAAAAGTTGAAGTGTTGTTTGCTTACGATTTCCTCTTATCTTTATCTCTATCACTTTTGTACGCTATGATATAATCCCTTGTTTCCCCCGAGGTATTTCTTTGTTTTTCATGAGTGCAGGGTATTTGCATTAGCCTTTGTGAGTTTTAGATGATAGCAGTTTTCCGGTGGATGGTCCACAGTCTACTGCCTTCTTCGAGCATTTCTGGATCTGACTTCGAAGCATTTCCAGAATTGCCCCATTCGACCGACAAATCAGCTAAGTTTTCTTTTTCTTGTATTCTGCACAACATGAGGACATGTTGTCATTTAAGTGTGGGGGAGGGGAATAAGCTATATGTATCTATACATTTGCTTACATGATATTATTTCTATGCTAAAATGAGCTAAATTTTAAAAATTTTTGTTTTGTCTCGAGTGAGCAATGCATGTTTTTGTTCGGTTTGTTATATTCATCGATGCCTTATGCCATATGTTCCATAGGTTAGATGTTTCACCAAGATTTATTTTTCACGTGCCATAGTGAATGATGAGCTAATTTATAAAGTTATACCCCTTTTGGACGAGTGATTTCTGATTGTCTTATAAGTCGTGTGCTTAGTGCTACGTACATATCGTGAGACTTATGATAGTTTGTATTTAGTTCCAAGTACGATGTACTGTGAATATCTAGAAGTTTGAATGTGATAAGTAATACGTAGCTAATGTCCTTTGAAAAAGTTGAGTTTATAATGAAGAATTATTGGGTGTGTCGAAAGCTCGTCGATGATTGGAGTGCGATAGGGTATACTACGTACGTCCTATACCACTATGATGACTAAAAGCTCACGACAGTTAGAAAAAGCTGCCTTATGATTGGAGTAAGGTAGGGTATTATCTCGAAATGTCCTATTCTGCTATGAGGGCAATAGCTTCTTCTAATGTGTGTTTAAAGTGAAATAGTTAAATCAACTAAAGAATCAGTCACGAAATTGAATATAAGGCTTAGTTTTCGTTAATCTTATCCCAGTATAAAGTGATAGATATGCTGTAGGGAGTATCCTCTGAGTATTTCAGAAAGGCCCTAGATATATTCGATCATTCTTTTCGGGATATGTCACGTTTGTAAGGTGCACCTTATGAGTGTCATTTATTACTATTCTATGAGGGGTATTAACTAGTTTTACTTTGAGTTCCTCAAGTTTGGATTTAGTGGAAGTTTTCTATGGCTATGCACACACACTGACGGTGAACTTCTAATTTATTGACCATGTGGTACATGTGTTGAGATGTCTATATTCCTTCCGAGCCTTTATCTTGTTTTGTTTTGCTCGGGACGAGCAAAGTTTAAGTGTGGGGAGTTGTTAAGGGTATTTTTATACGGTTTTTAACGTTATATTTGATAATGATTTCCTCCGTATTTGTATAATTTGCATAGAAAGCGAGTGTTTAAATGATTTATTAAGCAAGTAAGATTTTGATTAGTTTATTTGCAAAATGAGGTTGTATGTGTTTTAATTATGGTTTTACGAGTATTTGGATTGTGTTACGTTTTGCGGTGTTTTTGATGTCATGTAGGTACATGTTGGAGGCTGAATTGATGATCAAATGTTGATATAATTCGAGCTAAATCAAGAAAGAGCGAGGAAAGAAGGATAAAGATGGAAGAAGGAGGAGATAAAGATCAAGAAATCGAGATTCTGGCACATATGGGCGTTCGTCCGGGTCCCGTCGAGTGGGCGGGCGTTTGATAAAGCGAGACGGGCGTCAGGGAAGTATTTTGATACAGAGAGTTTGGGCGCTGGATGAGCGAGCGTCGGCACAAGTTCAAGGTGAAGGAGCGAGCGTCGAGATCTTTGGACGGCGTCGAGAGGAAGAAAATCAGGATTCGGGTAGCGCTGAACTTCCAACGCAGTTCTTGATATGATAACAACCGATTTGACTCTGGACCTCAAGCGAAGAGTTGTAGGGCTTGAAGATAGGATTCTACAGGATTTTGAATCACTCCATTCCGACTTACGAGGCCCGAGATATGAGCGTTACAAGTTTGGATGCTGTTGCTGAAAATAGCGGACGAGCGTCCGGAATCTTCAAGCGGGCGTCGGGGCGGTTCTTGTAGCGGCCGACATTGAAACTCTATATAAGCAGCGGATTTCTTTCACCCTAATCATATAATTTGAACCCTAAACCTAGGGGCAGCTTGGCTGCGTTTTTCTCTGATTTTGTCTACTTTTATGCACTTTAATTCTTAGATTAGATTAGTTAGTTTCATGCACTTTTTATTCAACAATTCAAGCTTTCAAAGGATGCTAAGAGGCTAATCCCTCTTTGAACAAGCGTTGTGAAGCCTTCCTTCAACAATTCAGTTTTGATTCGTGATTAATCTGTGAGTATCTATTTCAAGTTCGTTTCTTTTATCATGTTTTGTATGTCTTATTGCATGTTTAATCGAAAGATGCTTGCTTTGATGATTGTTTATATGATGAGAGTCATGTCAACCCTAGATCACCATGATAAAAGAATGGATCTTCGTTCTAACTAAAAGCGAGAGTTGTTAGATTGATTTTCTAGATTAGAAATTGAAAGATTTCACGCTAGGTTAGAAAAGCGTAATCTGTAACATCGAAAGATAAAAGATTAGAAAGCGAACTCGTCTACGAGTAGGAGTTTATGCCTTTGATTAGGTGAATCACGACTTGAGTAGAGATCACGAATTAATCGAGTTAGAATTGAATGTTGATAGGATAGGTGGATCAATTGCTTGTTAGTTCGTTATAATTTGATTTAATCCTTAAAACTTGAATTGTTTAGCTTTAGTTTACTTTTACGTACTTTAGTTTAGTTTAGTTTTATCACTTTCAATCTTGCCTAGCATTGGAGCAATCCTCTGTCTAGTTACTTTTACGCATATTTGTTTAGGTTAGTTATTCGTTTAGGTTAGATTCGTGACATAGTTAGTTTAAAGCAAAAACTAGGATTCACATTAAATCGAGTTCCCCGTAGGATCGACCCGGCATTAACCTCTGTACTACGATCCTTATACTTGAGGTTAACCGGTCTATAAATATTATTACTTGTTTATTCGCATTAGATAAATCCGGGACAAGTTTTTGGCAAGATTTGCTAAAGCAGGCTCCGGGGAGGATCCCTCGTACTGTGGATGCCTCTATTATTAGTGAGACATACAATCCCAATTTGCAAACCAGTAGTCTGTCAACATAGATGCGGGCTCAAGTCAAGCTGGCGGGGCCCAAAAGTGGTCGCAGGTTGCTGCACCGGCTAAAGAGTCTCAAGCCTCTAAGCGACCCAAAACCTCTGAGAAATTGAAAGCTGTTGGTAGCTCTGACAAGGACTCTGTTCGTCCTGACAAATGACCCGCTGATAAGTCCCAATCGCGACTTGATACGGTGAGGGAGGAGTTCGCCGAAGAAGCCAGGGAATCACCGTGAAGATCCTTGCCCCGCGGTCACAAAGGAAAATAGGCCCTTTGGTTGGATCCTGAGTTTACCCAAGGTCTTGATATGACCAAGGCGAGTCAGATCAGGGAGGCAATTGCTGATGTCATTCCCTTAGGCCGTCTTTCATGGGACTCGGCACCCGGGGTTCAGATAGAGATGGGCAGAGGGATCACTGCTCGCGTCGTGGTTCAAGATGATGCCCCTGCCAAAGATGAGGTCACCGAGCATAAGGATCTTGCCAGCCAGTTCAGGATTGCTTCCTCCATGGTAAATTTTATTTCTGTTGTTTTTTCCAACTCTTCATTTTTCTGTGAGCTTACCCCCTTCTTTGTTTCAGCTTGGAACTCGCATCTATAAGGTTACTAAGGCCTCCAAAAAACACAGGGCCGAGCTTAGGAAAGTGACTGCGGCCCTTGACATTTCGGACAAGGCAAAACTGCTGTTGAGGCCAAGTATGCAAAAACCTTGGAAGAGAATGATCGCCTGAAAGACGCCATGAAGGCGAGTGCGAAATTGGATGCTAAGTTGCAGCAGAGAATGGCATTCTTGAATGAGACTGCTAAGAAATCGACTGAAGAATTAAAGGGCATTCAGGAGGAGATTGCGAGCTTGAGAGAGCAACTTGCTGCCGCCGTGAACTTAGAGGAGCAACTTGCCGCTGCCACAAAGGCCGCCGAGGAAGCCGGTCCTGCGGCCATTGCTGCCTATAAGCTTTTTGATGAATTCCTAGATACTCAAAAGGCGAGCTTCGACCAGGGCTTCAACCACTTCGCGAGATGCCTCTGGATCGGTAGAGATATTGTTAGCCTTGAGGAGATGGTCAAGTGGGTTGCCTTGTCTCAGCGGAAGCCTGAGTTGCTTGCTCTACATCCGGACATCCCTTACTCTGATAACCACATCATCGATATTCATACTGGGCAGATTAAGGATGGCGAGCCGGTTTGGGACCCTCCACCGGTTAACCCTATAAACTTGGATGTTTTGAAGAGCCCTTCTCCTATTGCAGATGTCCAACCTGGTGATGAGTATCTCAACCTAACCGGCGATCATACCAACACTCCTCCTAGCCCAACCTGAAGATTATATGCTTTCTGCTTTTTGAGACAATTTGTGCGATATGTAATAATTTAACTTTGCTTTTCGTTTGAACTATCTCGATATTTTCTTTTGCCGTTGTTTTGTAATAACTTAGCTCGCAACATGACTTGTGGCCGCGTTTGACCTACTGATTTATGCACTTGTCTTCTTTGATTTTCCATCTTTTGTTATTTTGTTCATGTGTATGCGGTCCCCTTTATTGTGGTGAGGTTGATAGAATAACTCACTAAAATAAGAGAACTTCTGAACAGTCCGTGTTTTTGAACTTGAAAATTCCAATATGCGGCCCCCTAATTTGTGGCGAGTCTGAAATGTTGGGCTCGTCAGAAAATTTCATGTGGAATTGCCTTAAATTAAAATTTCTGTTTCCCCGGCCCCCTTGTTTCAACTGAGGTCGTTGGGGGTTTGTTTGAAATAGCTCAAAATTTCCAATCGCGGCCCCCTTGTTTTAAACATGACCGACAACGACCTTGTGGAAATATAAATAATGATCACGAAAATTTTGCGTCATGCCCCCTTTATTTATGGTAAGGCAATGGCGAGCTGGTTTGAAACAGAGGACTAACCTTCGTGATTGGAATGAAAAATCCTCCCCTGGCCCATTAATTTGAGCAAGACTAACTGCGACCTGGCTTGAGGCAAACAGTGGGCGTGCTGTTGAAGAGCTAAATCTCTAGCTTGATTGGACAACTCATCGGCAGGCTTTTGATTTTTTCGATAATGGCTCCATGAATGTGGCCTTTAATCTCGTTTCGATAAGCGTCGAGGCAATCAATCGTCTTTTAAAATTTCAAATTGAGATAAACGGCGTGAATGCCTATCGTCTGATTCTTTTGATCCTGACCGCTCATCCATCTTTGATCCTCTATAAGAAGTGGAGGTTCCCCTGGGCTTACCTCACTACTTTTTCGTTCTAATCTCCATTTTTTGATCATGGCTTTCCGATCCGGAGAGGGTAGCTCGGTACGTGTGTACAAGGCCCGTCCTACGCTTGATGTTTCCCCTTTCTTCCGTACTGCCTCTGACACTGCCAAGTCCCATTTCTGGAGTTACTTTGAGGTGGCTAAGCTTGTGAGGGAGAGAGGTTTGAACGAGGACAAAGTTGAAGGTGATGGATCTTTGCTCGAGGTTCGGCTTTCTGGGTGGTTGGATTTTGTCTCCCCACCTATAATACCCTTCAACATCACGTTGGTGAGGGAGTTTTATTCTGTTCTTTCGGAGGTTTCTCACGGTGAATCTATTAGCTCTGTTTCCCTTCAGGGTGTTTCCTTCAACTTTACCCCGGAGGGAATCAATAGGCTTCTCCGTATTCCTGCTATCGATCCCTCTGCTCACTATGAGGTTGCTTGGGTCTTGGTGATAAGGAAAGTAGGCAAGTCCGCTTGCGTCGTGCAATTCGTGAACTTTTCCCCAACCGTCAACATCCTCGTACACTAGGCCCCGTGCCTGAATTATCTCGCTGTAATCGAGAGTGGAAGAG
The DNA here is from genome assembly GCA_026214975.1 of Gentiana macrophylla. Classification (NCBI taxonomy): domain Eukaryota; kingdom Viridiplantae; phylum Streptophyta; class Magnoliopsida; order Gentianales; family Gentianaceae; genus Gentiana; species Gentiana macrophylla. The sequence continues at coordinate 32,230,303 of CM047807.1, forward strand.
GTTCATTAACTCACGAGCTCTCCCGTCTGTGGATTTTGAAGAAGTTATCGAGGCTGAAGCCTTCCTTCTTCACGCCCTCCGTGACCCCCAGGTGGATGTTGGATCTGGGGATCTGATTCATCGCGAGGCGATCAAGTTCGCCATTGCTATGGATCATGATCGTCGCATCCCTTTTAGGTCGATTTCTTGTCTATGCATAGATGTATCTAGGGTGCCGACTCATTATTTGGACCGATACCCTGCTCTCTCGGCTCGATCTGCTGCGATTGAGGCTCTTTTTTCTTTTTTATTAATTATTTTTTTTTTTGTTTTTGTTTTGTACTTTTGCTTGATCTTTGGAATGAATGAATCCTTTTTGTTTTGCTAGGATTTTGAAACGAGCTTTTTCATTTGATGGGGACTCCAAAACGCGCTTGCTTTTTGTATGAAGTAAATGAGTTAGGCTTACATGTAATATTTTTCAAGTTGTCGGCGTGCCAAGGCACATTGTATTCCACGACCTTGGTTGTCGACATAATTCCCTTTTGATTATCCGCGCGACTGAAGTGGGCCTTCCCAATTCTCGGACAACTTGCCTTTGTAGCCGTATGACCCGGTGTCTTTCCTTTTCTCAAAACATAATCTCCTACCGTGAAGTAGCGATCGCGGATATGCTTGTCGTGGTGTCGTTTGACCGCTTGTTTTGCGATTGAGCAAGCGACCATACGAGTTGATTTGCTTTCCTCCATTAGATCGAGGTCGAGCTATCTAGTCGAGAGGATTTCGGACTCGCTTGAAGTGTGCGACCCTAAAGCTAGGTAGGGCCATTTCCACCGGGGCCATAGCTTCCGACCCATAGGTTAAAGCAAAG
>CM047807.1:32231252-32411846 GCA_026214975.1 Gentiana macrophylla
GTGAGACAATAGGAGGATTCTCAGAAGATGGAGGTGACACCCCAGAATATTTTTTGAGCATGGAGATGTGAAAAACTGGATGGATAAGTGAAGAAGAAGGCAATCTCAACTTGTAAGCTACAACACTGATCTTCTCCTCAATCATATAAGGTCCAAAAAACTTAGCAGACAGCTTGACATTACTCCTTACTCCCATGGAAGATTGCCTGTAAGGTTGCAGCTTGACTAGAACCATATCTCCAACCTGATATTCCTTTCAACTATGTTTTTATCAAGATTTTGTTTCATCCTTGCTTGTGCCCTTGTCAAATAATCCTTGAGTTCCCTAGAAATGACTGTTTGTGCCTTAGGAACTCATCAATGAGATATTACTCTGCAATTTCCAAAATCGCCAAGGGCAATGATTTTGGTATATATCCATATAAAGCCTCAAAAGGGATCTTCCCAAGGATGAGTGATGACTGGTATTGTACCAGAATTCTGCTAAAGCTAGCCATCTCTTCCATTGTTGTGGCCTATTAAAACACATGCACCTCAAATACTTCTCTACACACTGATTAACCCTCTCCGTCTGACCATCCATTTGAGGATGATATGCAGAACTGATGTTTAACTTTACCCCTGCCAATGACATCAAGGTTTTCCAAAATGCTGCTGTAAAAACCTTATCTCTGTCAGTAACAATGGATTGCGGGGTCCCATGTAAACGATATACCAAGGCAAAGAACTCCTGGGCTACTAATTCAGAAGTATATCCCCTGTCTAATGGAATAAAATGGGCATATTTGGTGTATCTGTCCACTATTACTAAGATCACTTCTTTCCCTTCATAGTTGGGAAAACCTTCAATGAAATCCATCCCAACACATTCCCATGCTTGGCTTGGATTAGGTAAGGGATGGAGAAAACCCACAGGATGATGATGAACATCCTTACACTGTTGGCAAGTAAGGCAAGTCTTCACTAAATTTTCCACAGCTTTAAGGAGATTGGGCCAATAGAACAAGGAAGAAACCCTTTTGTAACATGCATGTATTCCAAAATGCCCTCCTATGGGGGAATCATGAAGTTGCTGCAAAATTTTATGTCTAATTTCCCCACTGTTACCAACACATATCCTATTTTTGAAAGTGAGCACCCCTTGCTGCATTCCATAATCTGGTGCGGCTGATCCATTAACCAATACCTCCTGAATTTTATTTGTAGCCCACTGATCTTGATCATAAATATCTATCACGTCTTGAAGCCACATAGGAGAACTTGAAGTGACAGCTGCCAGGTGCTCAGATAATTGGGGTCGTTTGTCTGAAGCGATCATCAAAGAACTACATTGTCTCTTCCCTTCTTGTATTCAATTTTAAAGTTCAGCCCCATCAATTTTGAAACTCCCTTCTGTTGAAGATTGGTGATTGCCCTCGAATCCAACAAGTACTTTAGGCTTTGCTGATCCGTTTTAATAATAAACTCACCCCCTTGTATGTAATGCCTCCACTTGGTAACAGCCATGATCAAGGACATAAGCTCCTTTTCATAGCCTTGCTAAGGTAGGATATTGGTTTTCCTCTTTCTCGCAAAGACACCCTCACTCCATATTGGCGGGCATCGCTTTATACATAAAGGTCTGAAAAATCTGGTAATGTTAGTACATGAGAGCTACATAAAGCTACCTTGAGGGTCTCAAAGGCACTTTCGGCCTCTGAATTCCATTCAAATCCATCCTTCTTTAATAATTCAGTTAAAGGTCTAGCTATAATTCCGTATTGCTTAATGAATCTTCTGTAAAAACCTGTGAGCCCAAGAAATCCCTCAACTCGACCACGTTTCTAGGTTTAAGCCAACTGCTTTATCGCTTCTATCTCTTCTGCTTCAGCTTGAACCTCACCATTTTGGATTACATGACCAAGGTACCCCACTCTAGTCTGCCCAAATGAACATTTACTGATTTTGGCATACATTTTATGCTACCTTAATAACTGGAACACTTGCTCAATATGCTTGAGATGTGAGCTCAAATCCGGACTATAGATCAAAATTTCATTAAAAAAAACAAGTACAAATTTTCGGAGATAAGGTTTAAGTATCCCATTCATACACATTTGAAAGGTGGCTGGTGCATTAGTTAAACCGAACAGCATTACTCTATATTCATAATGTCCCTCGTGTGTGACAAAAGCATTCTTTTCAATGTCATGTTCCTTCATCCTAATTTGATGGAATCCCGACCTCAAGTCTATCTTGGTGAAATATTTGGCATCACCAAGTTCATCCAATAATTCATCAATTATTGGGATGGGGAATCTGTCCTTCACAGTATGCTCGTTAAGTTTCCTATAGTCAACGCATAGTCTCCATCCCCCATCTTTTTTTCTAACCAACAACATAGGTGAAGCATAGGGGCTGTTACTGGGTTGAATGATGCCCTGCTTCAACATTTCTTCAATCATTTCTTCTATCTATCCCTTGAGCTGATGAGGATACCTATAGGGTCTGCTTTTAAATGGAACAGTCCCTGGTGTCAATTCAATGCCATGGACCCAATCTCTTTCTGGTGGCAGTTCTTTTGGTTCCTTAAATATATCGATGTAAGCATCTAGCACTTCTTGTATCTTCGGCCTAATCACAGTGTCACGGTCTCAGATAGCATTTAAACATCCCAAAAGGCCCCAAGCTCCCTATTTCATGTATTTTTCCAACTTTTTGCAACTGATCATTTTAAGTTGTCCCCCTTCTCCCATGCTTTTAAGGATAATGTCCTCACCATCCTTTTTAAACTGAAGTTGGAGTTTGTCAAAATCAAATGTCATTGGGCTGTACTTCCTCATCCAATCTACACCCAATACCATATCACACCCACCCAACTTGATTAACCTTACATCATGGTGGAACCTCTGCCCATTCATTAACCACGGCAAATTCGGGCATACCGAGTCACTAAACATTTTGTTTCCATCAGCAACTGTTACTAACATTGTTTTAGCAGGTTCAATGACACAATTTAATTCCTTAGCCAACTTAGTATCCAAAAATGTTTGTGAGCTCCCACTATCAATTAAAATAGAGATGTACCTCTTTTTGAGTTGACCTTGTATTCTAAGAGTGCTGGTAGATACCTGGCCTGACATAGTGTTAAGAGAGAGTTGAGAGAACTCACTAGGCTGCTCATCATTAATCTAGGTGAGGAGTTCTGCTTCCTCAGACACTATCTCCCCAAGGGTTTCCGGTTCATCTACCAATATGCAGTTTAGTTGCTTCTGTTTACATTGATGGCCTGGACTAAACCTTTCATCACACCTAAAGCATAGTCCCTTTGCTCTCTTTTCTTGTAATTGTGCTGGTGATATGAATTTCTGTGTAGAGCTTGTGGTGATTGCAGTAGGAAGTCCAATAGACTTACTAATGCTCACTGTTGGCTTAGATTGCATAATTGCAGGCTTGGATATAGTTCTTGCCCTCTTCAGAATAGAATTTGCCATTGCTTCTTGTGCTCTAGCAATCTCTAAGGCCTTGATAGTTGTTTTAGGACACATCATACGAACCATGGGCCTAATTTCAGTGTTGAGTCCCCTAATAAATCTCTTCACGTAGTATTCATCAGGTAATTCCGGGTTGTATTGCTTCACCAGTACTTTTAGATCCTCAAAGGCAGCCAGATACTTGTCCACTGTTCCACTTTGGCTTAATTTCTCAAATTCATCCAAAACATCCTCAAGGGCACGGTTGCAAAATCTTCTACACACCTCTTGACTGAAGAAATGCCAAGATGACTTAGGGAACTCGGTCTTCCACCCTCAATACCACTTATTTGCCATTCCTCTTAAGTATAATTCTGCTAATCCCACTTTATGATCATCTGGTGTTTTGTTGATATGGAAGTAGCCTTCACACATTCTGATCCAATCCCTGGGGTCATCACCCTTAAATGTAGGGAAATCGATCTTAGGATGACGAGTGTCATAGGTCTCATACTCAGATCTGACATGGTTTGCCTTCAAATTGGAGGTGGAAGGTGTGGGTAGCAGGGGGGCAGATCTATCTTCTTGAATTGCAGCAGACTCCTTTTCTTTACTTAAATTCTGGAGTAAGGACAACATAGTACTCATCTGGGATCGGATCTCTGCTATTTCGGTCTTAGTTTCATCACGAAATTGCAGCATCGATTCATTAATCTTCGCCTGGGTCTTTGGAACATCATCACCGGTTTTGGATCTAGTACCCTCTGCCATTGCTATCTCTGATACCAGATGTAACAAAGCAGCAAACCAATTTCAGGAAATTAGAAGAATTGGAGAAAGGAAGAAGCAAGCTAAGAAGAAATTGCAGAAGATTAGGGAAGAAGAAGAAGTTGTGAGGGAGATAATTTCATTAATTCTCTGATAATCCGTCATTACACCATAATCCTCCTTATATACTTCTAGTGACCCATCTAACAACCACAAGCACGCACTACTCGTAAAATGGACCACTCCCCAACAACAAACTACTAACAGAAAGCAAAATATTCCCCAGCAAGGGTGAATAGAGCAAAATAAAAAAAAAATAGAATTTAAATACCCTTCTACAAGCTTTCTTAAAAAGGAAAGTTTCCCATTTACAATCGTGACAAACCGGCCCGCAACCAATTTTTGTCTTACCAGAGAAGATGACCGGAACCGGAGCTCGGTTGCCATGGATTCGAGCTTTGAAACAAGCAAGTATTTTTCGCATTGATATCAATGGCTCTTGTTCCCGAATCCACACCAGGTGATTTCTTTTATGCGGTCAAGAATCTTGATTTATTTATATTTATTCCCAACAACACAAGATAAAAACTCTGTGATGGGAAGGCATGACTCTCTGCGTGCGGGTATGACTCTGTATGAGTCTCACTGTTCCCTTGAGATGTGCTAGTCCAACAAAGAATCAAACTAACAAAGGAATCAAATGTCTATTTGAGTTATGTGATTAATTGGGGCCGGCCTTTGAATGATTGGACCCGAAAAAAGAAGAAGATTCGATTGAAAGTGTTCGAAAAACAGAGGAATCGAATGGGATTTTAGGGGAGGAGTTGGTCAGCTCTAAGTCCGACCCCAGAAGCTCGGCCAGCACTAAGTTCGACCTCGGTCGGCAAGCTCTAAGTCCGACCTTAGCAGCTCGGCCAGCTCTAAGCTCAACCTCAACATTTGTTTCAGACAAGTTGCTCGAGATCTCAATCTTGTCCAAAACAAGGGGGCCGCGGGAAAATGTTTGAGCTTATACTTTGGTTCAGAATTTGTTCCCAGCAAGCTCATTACGTCATAGCTCCGATCTTACTAAAAACAAGGGGGCCGCATACTAGAATTTTTCGTTTCAGTCATCGAGCTCGAAAAAACCTATTTCAACCAAGTTCGCCCTCAATCTGGCTTGAAACAAGAGGGGCGGAAAGTGGAAATTTTCAAACAAACTGGAATGACCCGAGTTCGACATTTATTTCAACCAAGCTCGCATCGACCTTGCTTGAAACAAGGGGGCCGCACATCGGAATTTTTAATTCAGACTGAAGGCCCGACAACAACAGGTCCGATTTTCAAATCAATTATTTTTAGCAAGTTCGATGCTTTAATTTCCTCGACCTCGCCAAAAACAAGGGGGCAGTATGCCTACATATACCGGCTAGCGAACCCAAACTACGGACTCGAAAGATGGGAATATTTCGAGCAACATAAATATACAAATTCAAAAACACTTGGAAAAATCATTGCAAGAAGCAAAGCAAAGCAAATATGCAAGTTACGAGCTCTCAAGATATCAGCTCCCATCGGGTTTTATTTCTACAACCTAAATGATTGGACTTCTTATTGGAGCTCTCCCGTCCAAAAGTGGCGGGACGAGCCTTCTTACATAGGTCAACTCGTCACCGAAATGGGATTTTCTCTTCACCAACAACAAGTCCGTCCGCTTAATAGCTTTGCATCAATCGGCTAGGCTAAAAGCCCAAGATGCCAAATCCTCAGAAGCTTAGGCTACTCACCCAATTACAGCTTCGAATCGGCTAGGCTAAAATCCCAAGATGCCAAATCCTCAGAAGCTTAGGCTACTCGCCAAATTAAAGCTTCGAATCAGCTAGGCTAAAAGCCCAAGATGCCAAATCAAATAAAGTCAAGGCTATCCGCCCAAGTACGACCTTGAATCGGCTAAGGCAATACGCCCATTAAAGTCACTAAAAGGCTCAGGTTAATAGCCACTTAAAGCCTCCGATAAGACCGACCTTCAGTTCGACAACATATTTGGAATTCGCCTTCGAGCGAATGTTTTATAAGACCGACCTTCAGTTCGGCGTCATATTTAGAATTCGCCTTCGAGCGAATGATTTATAAGACCGACGTTCAGTTCGGCATCATATTTGGAATTCACCTTCGAGCGAATGTTATATAAGACCGACGTTCAGTTTGGCATCATATTTGGAATTCGCCTTCGAGCGAATGTTTTATAAGACCGACCTTCAGTTCGGCATCATATTTGGAATTCGCCTTCGAGCGAATGATTTATAAGACCGACCTTCAGTTCGGCATCACAGTTCGGCATCGTATTTGGAATTCGCCTTCAAGCGAATGATTTATAAGACCGACCTTCAGTTCGGCATCGTATTTGGAATTCACCTTCGAGCGAATGTTTTATAAGACCGACCTTAAGTTCGGCATCATATTTGGAATTCGCCTTCGAGCGAATGATTTATAAGACCGACCTTCAGTTCGGCATCATATTTGGAATTCGCCTTTGAGTGAATGTTTTATAAGACCGACCTTCAGGTCGGCAACATATTTGGAACTCACCTTCGAGTGGGCCTTCTACAAGATCAAAGGCTCTCAAGACACCAAAAGCAGTCTCAATTCATGGCACAAGACACAAGAGGCGAAGCCAATCAACAACACACAAACAACAAAAAGACCTACTCTGAGTACGGCATTTAGGCAAAGCTAACAGGCAATCCGCCACAATAGCAAGCCGTCACAGTGTCTCAAGGAAACAGATCCGCGAGCAGTCTTTACTCCCCGCCTAACATTTTTAGAAAATGTTTGAGGCACGGAGTAGGGGGCCATTGATAGGTCTAAATAATAATTCGGTCCGCGGATCCTTACTCGGGTCCGTCCGGCCTCCAAAATAGTGGATGAGGCCACCGGCCATTATTGTCCATGAATTCGCAAGTCAAGTAGGGTCGCGAGCCTTTGGATCCGCTCCAAGCCCTTAGCCCCATGAGGCGCCAAGAAAGACGAGGGGGCCGGCACACGAATCCCTTCAGTTATCGGGTCCGCCTGCGACCTCACATGCAACATCTAGCTCCGCCATGAGCTCGCTAGTATAGATAAATATATATTTGTACTGTGTCCTTATTTGTAAATAAACCGAACTTTAGTCGGTAACTCCCCTATAAATAGGGTCCCTTGTAACCCATTTGGGATATACACAATTTAATCAATAAAAAGCATGCAAAGCCAAATTCCCCCACTCTCTCCTCATATAAAGCACCACCGCCGGGATCCATTGCCGCCACCGGGAACCACCGGCAAACACCACTCTCATACACTTTTATAGCCAGATATCCACTACAAACAACCGCTAAATCTTAGATGACTTTTTCGACGTTATCACCTGCTTTCGTTTCAGTCTCTTTCTCTTAAAGTAAAAAAAGCAAGACAATGTACTCGCTTATCTTTTAGCTTGGGAAGAACTTCATCTTGTTGGATGTATAGAATAATGTTTTTTTCTCCTCATTCTCATGTTAATCGTGCTTGTGGAGCATATTGTGCTTAATAAAAATTTCTTTTACTCAACATAATCAAAAAACTTTGTTCATATCATCTCCTAAAATTTCAGTTAGAAAACAATATAATACAATATACACCTTAAGACATACGTGTTGGAGAAAATGTCCATAAATGACTTAATGGGGTAGTGGCCACTTAGTGATTATAAGTGATAGTAGTGGCTATTATTGAGAGTTAGTGGCCTTGGTAGTGGGAGTTAGTTTTTCCACCTATAAAACCCCCTTTTGGTGAGACAATGAGACATGAAAATTTTCACCAAGTATTATACCACTACATTTTCATCTCATATAGTGAGGGAGTGTGCATTTTTGTCGAAGAGAATGCAGACACCGTAAGAGTTCGCCGTTTGTTCGATGTATGAAGTGTCACTACATCGAACAAGTAAACCGTTGTATCCTGGATGACAATTGCTAACACCGTGGGCACTATACGTGAGTAAATTGTTTTAAGGACAGAGTGTTCGCATTCGCCCCGGTTTGAATCTTTTCCTTTATTTCGATTTATTTTTTGCATCGTTGTACTTGCAATATCCGTTGGATTACATGAATAAATTTGTTGTTTGATTTGTTTTTATATTGTGGTTTATTTAAACACATTTGTACCACGGATCTAACAATACATAGTATATGACATATTTAATGTATCACATTAAATTTCAATATCTATTTCGTTTACTTTTTTTTTTTCTTTCTTTCTAAAAGGGATTTTATTTACCTTTCTATAGTCTATTATTACTGAACTTACACCAATAAATGAATCATGTATATGAATTAAAACAAGTCAACAATATGTAAATGGTTAAACAAACAATTTAGAAGAATAATAGGAAGAACGTAGACGTCGATTGGATTTTTTGCAAACGTGAAGATAATGAAAATAATTGATTTAGGCTGGTTGAAAAAGTGTGGAATATTTTTGTCAAAATAATTTAGTGTAAAACTTGGAATCAGTCTAGTCTGGTCGTGACTCGTGAGATTCCATTTCTTGGATTCTTAAAGATAGTATTTGACGGAAGAAACGGGAATGAATAATTTATTTAGCTGGAGTGTTTTCACACCTAAAATAAATCCTAAAACACCTTTATATATATATATATATATATATATATATATATATATATATTTAGTTTTACCATTTAAATTTATCATTAATTATAGAAATGGCTTACAATCAGTTACAGATTTTAAGACAAATTTTATAATACAACCAGTTAGAAGAGAGTTGTCTGCAAAGTAACATACATTACAACCATTCATTTCTAACCTATCACACACGATAAAAGTGTATTATGTGAAAGAGAGTAAAAATGAGAGTCTCTAATATATATCACTTGGTACAACCTTCTTACAACCGTTACACGATAAAACTCTCGTATTTTAAGGGGATTATCCAGTTTCTAATCTCTACCGTAGAAAACCTATATAAATAATTAAATGCGTTGGATCATTTTTTAGTACACCATAACTAATGTGTACAGTAACAGACTTAATAATTTTTTTACTTGATCAGTTTTTTTAACCCACTAAACCTGTAAACTTTTTTCCAAAAAGCAAAAAAAAAAAAAAATAAAAATGTAAAAGTAAAAGTGGGATAAATCAGATCTCATTCCATTAGATAATCACTTTATATAGAATCACGATTACAATGTGAACACAGATTACATTGATGGCAATAAATCTTGATTGACCGTTACATAATAACCGAAAAGATAATCGTCATTGGCTTTGACGAAGGCACATAATAGTATTTTCCTTCAACACTCCCCCGCTGTGCCAAGTCAAAGCGAAAATGGTGCATGGATCGTTGCCTCGTTAAAAACCTTGCCAAGTAACAAAACCCGAGTGGGACAAAATAAAACTTGGTCAAAGGAAAAAAGAAAGCACAACGCACCTTTAATCTTTAAGGATAACATGTGTGTATTAGACTCCCCCTGAGGTCTATATCTCCCCCTGATCCTTACACCGATCAAGGAAGCTTTGAAAGCCTTCGCATTCCTATATTTTTCACATGTTCCTCAAATATTGCTTTAGCGGTGACTTGGTAAACAAATCACCACATTCTCCTCGACCTTACTTGATTCACTTGAATCTTGAGGAGAGCTTGTTGTTCTTTGTTATAGAAAAACTTTGGTGATATGTGTTTTGTGTTGTCACCCTTGATATAACCAAGCTTCATCTGTTCGATGCAAGCTGCATTATCTTCATAAATGCAAGTAGGCTCTTCAGTGGTGGAACTTAAACCACTGGTCCCTCGAATATGTGTAATGATGGACCTTATCCATATACACTCACGAACCGCCTCATGTAGAGCAATAATCTCCAGAGTGGTTCGAGGAGGTAGCCACAAGACTTTGCTTGGTTGATCTCCAAGATATCGCCGTGTTCCCAATGGTAAATACATAACCGGTTTGGGAACGACCTTTATGTGGGTCAGATAGATACCCAGCGTCTGCAAACCCAACTAATACATTGTTTGGGGTTTCAGAGTAGGGGGTGGCGATTTCGCTGTCGACGTTTTCTTTAGGAGTTGTATTTTCATTTACGGTCCCTCTTGTCTTTGTGTAGGGAAAAAATAGGCCCAAGTCAATGGTTCCTTTTAGGTATCGAAATATGTTTTTAATACCATTCCAATGACGCTGCGTTGGCGCGAGTCGAATCTAGCTAACAAGTTCACTGAGAATTGCAATATCTGGTCGAGTACATTGAGCTAAATACAATAATGCGCCTATTGCACTTAAGTAGGGAATTTCAGCTCCCAATAGCTCTTCGTCATCTTCCTTTGGACGAAATGGATCTTTCTTTATGTCCAAACTTCGACCGATCATGGGAGTGCTAACAGGGTGCACTTTGTCCATATTAAATCGCCTGAGCATCTTTTGGACATATGCAGACTGGTGGATAAGTATTCCACAAGCTCGGTGTTCTAGTTCAAGGCCTAGACAAAACCGAGTTTTCCCAAGATCTTTCATCTCAAATTCGGATTTCAAATAGCTCGCGGTTTCTCTTATTTCATTAAGAGTACCTATTATGTTCATATCATCGACATATCTTTGCTACAATTGCAAATCCGAACTTGTTTTCTTTATGAATACGCAGGGGCATAGTTCATCATTCTTATATCCCTTCCCAATCAAGTAGTCACTTAGGCGGGTATACCACATCCGCCCGGATTGTTTTAATCCGTAAAGTGAGCGTTTCAATCTGATTGCAAACGCACTCCGTGGTTTAGAGTCACTTGACTTGGGCAATGAAAGACCATCGAGCACTTTCATGTATATCTACGAATCAAGATCCCCATGTAGAGATATCAGTAACCACATCCATGAGTCGCATTTCCAATCCTTCGGAAACAACTAAACTAACTAGGTAACGGAAAGTTATTACATCCATTACAGAGAGAGTATGTCTCCTCATAGTCAATTCCAGGCGTTGCTAGAGAAACCTTGCGCCACAAGGCGAGCCTTGTACCTTAGGACTTCATTCTTCTCATTACGCTTTCGACAAATACCCATTTATGTCCTACAAAGCTTTACACTTGGTGGGGTTAGCACTACCGACCAAATACTGCCTCTTTGTCGAGAATCTAGTTCGCTGGATTGCTTCTTTCCATTGAGGCCAATCTGCTTCTTTGTTGACATTCTCGCAGCAGTGAGCGTGGTTCGACATCATCGTGCTCTATGATTTCTTGAGCAACAAGATATATGCAAATATATCATCAATGTGCATGGAAGATCTTTCCATCAACTCGTATGCACTCTCATAATCCATTGAGATTTCTTTGTTCTCTGGAATCAATTCAAACATCGAGGCGTCCTCCAAAGTATTGATTCATGGACATAATCAGTAATCGAGATAATCTCATGAGAGGGATTCTCTACATTGATGATTAATGGGTCGGATTGTGCCTTACTCGCCCTCTTCTTCCTTGGGTGAGTATCAGTCGAACCAAGTGGTCTCCCCCTCTTCCTTTGGGCAGCCACGGCCTCATCCACACCTCCACTAAGTGTGGTCGCAATGCCTTTAGCTACAGCATTGTGCCCCTTTTTGGGGACTTCTAACCTTGCAGGCACGTTTGCAGCTGGTATATGTGATCTTGTCACTTTAGCAATATCGAGAACGATCGTGGCATCGAATGCACTCGTTCAAGATTAAGTATTCTTTGCACTTCACTTTCACTTTGTGAGGTACGGGGATCAAAATGAGACTGAGTGGGGACAAACCACGACAATTCCTGTCGTTCCCTTAGAAAATCCTTTTTCTTATCTCCCCCTAACGACGGGAAGACAGTCTCATCAAAGTGACAATCCGCAAATCTTGCGGTAAATAGATCGCCTGTCAAAGGTTCCAAATAGCGGATAATAGTTGGGGATTCATATCCAACATAAATACCTAATCGTCTCTGAGGACCCATTTTAGTGCATATGTGTGGAGGCGCAATAGGCACATATCTTTGCACAACCAAATATGCGTAAGTGTGAAATATCAGGCTCATATCCAGGTAACCAACCGGGCACGCAAAAATGGTTGGCTAGCGTTGGTCCAAACGAATAAGTAAAGCCGCGTGCAATATTGCATAACCCCAAGCGAGATAGAGGCAAGTTGGTGCGCATAACCAATGCCCTGGCCACCATCTCGTAGCCTTGATGATGGTGGCTTCGCGAGACCATTCGTGTATATGCACACACGGGTACAGGATGTTCTACATCAATCCCGATAGACATGCAATAATCATCAAATGCTTTTGATGTGAACTCTCCAAATGTATCAAGCCTTATAGACTTGATAGGGTGATCGTGGTGGTGAGCCCTTAAACGTATAATCTGTGCTAAGAGTTTTGCAAATGCAAAGATTCCTTGTGGACAATAATGCGACATGTGACCAATGTCGAGGCATCCACCAGAACCATAAAATACTTGAATGGCCCGCATTCTGGATGGATAGGTCCACATATATCACCTTGTATTCTTTGTAAGAATGGAATGTTTTGTTTCATGTCTTTAGCATAGGAAGGTCTCGATCCTGTTTTTGCTAAAGAGCGAGCTTTGCAAAATGATTGGTGTGCCTTGAAATGGTCAATGAGGAAGAGGATATAACTCATCCGGTGCTTGATTTACAATGGTCGCTTTGAAACAACACTACTTTGGACACTTTGCATTGTGTCGGATTTTTGTCCCATTTTGTTTTTCCTCGAAAAAGAAGGGATGTCCGTGTGAGTTCTTTAAAATACGGATCATCATATCTCGACCAGGGTGTCTGGCGATCATGCCAAAGCTCAGTATGAGTCGATGTCCCAAATTTCATTGTTGGTGACAACATAGGATTCAATAATCCGAATAGTAGTAATATATAATCCATTAGATTGACTCATAAGCTTTTCTAGTATGCGTTTCCTTCCACATTCATTTGTGGTAATATACAAATATTCAGCCCATTCTCACAAAGAGTTTCCAAATGATAACCGTTAGCACGAATATCTTTGAAACTTAACAAGGTTCGATTGGCTCTAGTGCATATAGAGCGTTTGTGACTTTTATCGTTGTGCCGTTAGGCATAAAAATGTGGCATTTCCTCGCCCTTGTATTACTTGTGATGATCCAATCATCGTAGTCACGAGATGAATTACATGGAATTAACTCGACAAATAATTGTCTATTCCTTAAGATAGTGTGTGTGTGGTTCCACTATCACTAAGCACTCTATTTCTCCTCGATTCATTCCTACATTTAAATTAGATGAGATTAAAAAGTCGAAGACATAACTCATATTCTTTAGAGTTTTTCGATGGAGATAGAATGATATGCTTTTCATCCCGATATATATGTTTATTGTATGGTAGATGTATTGCTTTACACCTTAATAGTGCTATTTTGAACCATGTATATACTTTGTAAATAAAATCGAACAAAATTCAATACTTGAAATAAAATCCAAATTTATTAATAGGCCAACGAAAATCAAAATAAAAAGTCTCGTACATCAAAATCCAATTCAACAAACCATTATTCAAATGAACTTTAAGACCAAAATAGTCTAATTAAAAATAAGGCATTCCGCCTTCACAATGTTCTTGGAAAAATAAATAAATAAGCAAAGCGAGATCAATCAAAGTCCGGAACATCCATTGACCGAAAGGTGGTTCTTGTTGCTATTGAAGTCTGCAATTGTGAGGTTGACATCGGTGTCATTGCCTCCATCTTCCGTATAGTGGGCCTCTTGTTCTCTGAATTCCCTATACCTCTTGTAATTGGTCGCTACTTTGTTACTTGCTCGGCGGGTATTATACCAATGCCCAATAACTCCACACCTATAGCAAGGTTCGGTTCCAACTCTCTCCTTTTTCCTTGAGGGTTCTTAGCCTTAGGACCACCATGGCCACTAGGACCATCACCACCATTTCTGCGCCATATATTGTGGGACCTCCACGGCCCATACTACGGCCCCTAGGTCCCTTTCCACGTGGTGCATTGTTTCCACGTGGGTAAGGCTCAAGACGTCCCAACTCCCTTTTCTTTGGGGTTCTTTCCACCTTTCATCTTGCCATAGTTAACCTCGTGAATTTTCTTTGTCCCAAAGAGTCCGGCATTATTATTCATGAGAACTTGATCATGCCGCTCGACCACTTGCGGCAGATGTTGATCAATTTGTGAAAGGTCGAATATTTTTCTTGTCGTACTCAAATATCTTGGTTCGCTAGTATAAGTCTTTGAAGTAGGAAAAGTGGAAAGAGTCTTCGGATCATATCATCTTCTCGTGAGTTCCTTTCACGAGAATTTGAGACGTGCTTTCTAAGACGCAACATGTCCTTGTTGAATTGGTCTACCCTTTGTAGTCAAGCAAGCGGATTTCATTCCACCGAGAGCATTACGGGAGTAAAGTGTCATGAATGTTCCCAAAACGCCCTACAGGGCATCCTACGCTTCTTTGGGTGTTTTCAATCAAGGTACTCCTCAGCGTAAGCTAGAGTCAATATGTCGCCTCAAGAACATTAGGGCATTTGCTTTTACTTTAGCAGATGGGTCGTCCCTAGGGTCGGTGGGTGTTTTGATAGTGAGAGTGTAGTCCTTTGCAACAAAGGCCATTTCCACATCTCGAAACCCAGCGGTGGTACTCAATTCCTTCGAGTCCAAGATTTCAAATTCGGTCGAGTTGTATCGACCATCTACATAAACAAGAGTGAAGAGCATATTAATTATGTAGTCATAAGACATCCACAATAATTAATTTCCAAGAGTGTGAATTGGATCACGATGCCATGGTACATAGCGGTCACTCATTTTTTCGATGCTTTGTGAAGATACTTTATCACATTGATTGTTTTGTTCTTAGTATATAACGCCTATGAAATTTCTTTATCATAGGATGACATATAATTTTATTTATAAGACAATCAACATATAATTATTATGCTCAATTTGAAATTTCGGGCAAACATGGCACATAACATTTTTCATGGCAACATGCATATACATATCAAATAACACATCAATGACTACCTAAATAAACAAAAGACTGCCGCCATCTTCCCAGTTTTCCGTAATAAACAAGCGAACAAGCAATTCCTTTTTATTTATTTATTTTAAATTAGGGCGAAATTCAACACCTTAATCTGTATGCTTTAGCAAGTAGATGGCCGAATCCAAGGTATGTATTCTATAAGAATATAGCAGCATCAAACAGTATATTTATTTTCTTCATTCAAGTAACATGAACCTTATATACTGTCATTGATATTCAGGCATAAAGAAAAGAAAAAAAAAAAAACACATCACTGATAATCACCTTTGACCACCGTTTCTATTACCAGTCGGCAAGAAATTATTAACAGAAAATTTTCCTCGACGCAAAACGGGGAAACGTTTTATCTGAATCTAGGCGACGACTAAAAAAAAAGTAATGAAACGGACCCTCAGCCAAAACAAAAACAGATCCAAAAATCTAGACAATATATGGTAATCTGAAACAAAAGGAGCATCGGGTAGAGTTTTGTGTGCATACCGCTCACCAAAGGATATATCGATTCGTACCACCCGAGGAGCAAAGCGGCGGCGGCGCGGCTCAAGGTGGGTGGGCGGCGGGGTCAATTAGGGTTTTTTTTTTTCTCCCTTTTTTTTTTCTCGAAACCGTAACGATAACGTGTAAAAGTAAAAGTGGGAAAAAGATCTCATTCCATTGGGATAATCTTTATATAGGGTCGCGATTCTGATGTGAACACAGATTACATTGATGGCGATAAATACCGATTGACCGCTTCATAATAACCGAAAGATAATCGTCACGGGCTTTGACGGACATACATAATAGTATTTTCCTTCAACAAAAAAAACTTTTTTACGCTTAAAAAAAAACGAAAGTCGTTGTTTTCTTTCATACGACGATCATCATCACCGGCTCAAGTTTAACTAAGTTGCCTGGAAAAAAAATCATGTTAAATCGATTCTCTTTCGATTCTGTTTTCCTCAGTAGATCATCTATTTCATTGGCACACCATTTAATTAATATGGGAGGTTTTTTTTTTTTAGGTTTTTCATTTTTATCAAAATTTGTGTTCATCTTTCCGTTCTTGCCATAGATGGTGTTAACCAAAATTTTCCGGCCGCTTCATCAATAAAAGGATTTTGTTCTTCTCAATATTACAATCAATAAATGAATTTTTTTTCTTCTCAATAATTACCATCGACGTCATTAGTTTAATAAGCAGATCAACCAAATAAGGAGCATCATTTTTTTAGTTTTTTCTTTCTTTTTGGCCTTCAGGAAACCACCACTTAATCCAGATACAAGTTACGCCTTCATTAGACAATCAATATTACGATTAACTATAGAAAACGCCATAATATAGAAAACGCCTTCTGGTCAATCAATTCCTAGAGGAAGAAAAAAAAAACGCAATCGCTGTTAATATGTTCTGCTTGTGTTTTTGTTTTGTTTGTTTTGTTTAATTTGATGACCGGTGACCTGTTTAACAGGTTAAAATCTTATTTATGGTACGTACATGATAACTAAAGATGCATCACATCAATTTAACTGTTCATATTATTTTAATATTAATCCAACAATAAACTGGACGGTCCAGTTTTTCAATACTGACTGGACTGTAGTATTTCCTCATTAATTGATTCAGACTCAATTTTAGACAAGATGTTGATTAATTTATTCGCCGAAATTCAGTCCGGAAATACAAATTGTGTTTTATGACAAATATTCAATCTAAAGAAAACCAACATTTTTTACTTAAATTCGGTCAAAATTTTATTTCCTTCTCAAATTCAAGCAGGTAGGATGTTGATTAGTTTAGAGATAAATTTCGATCGAGGATATATCAATCATGTTTTATCCGAATATTAAGTCTAGAAAAAACTAATGTTGTGAATAAAAAACGGTCATAAAAAAATTAGTTACAACCTCAAATTCAGTTCGGATAGAGTATAGGTGTGAAAGGACTTCAATATATTTATTTGTAAGAGTATATTATTATATTAAGGCGTGTTTCACGCATCGCATCTTTTTAGTGAGTCAAATTCAGTAAGGGAGACGGGAAAATGGGAAAATGGGAAAATGGGAAAAATACTTTTTAAACTAAAGAATATGAATTTTTTTTATATCATTGAAAATGGAAAAGGTGATGCCGAAGGAAAAAGAGCCCTCATTTGAGAGAAAGAATTATGTTATATTGATGTAGGTATTTTAGAGTGATACCAAGTGATGATGTAAATAAATATTTTTTGAGTTTTTCACTGTTAAGAATAGAATATTTCATAGATCTTGTTCGGATTTCTGTTTTGGATACAATACATATAAGGATAGATTTGTTACTAGATACTAGGACAGTTGGCACACTACAAGTATTACACTTGACATACTAAAACAGTGACACATGTCACAGATAAATAATCAATTCTTAACATTCCCCCTCAAACTAAACGTGTGAACAACAACCACATTTAATTTGGCTCTGAAATTATGTAGCCAAGGTGCAGGCAATGCCTTTGTGAGAGCATCTGCAATCTGCATAGAAGATGGAACATACTGCACTGATAACTTCTTCTCCGGGACTTGATTTCTGATGTAGTGGATATCAACCTCAATGTGTTTAGTTCTTGCATGATAGATAGGGTTTTGAGCAAGAAAAGTTGCACTTAAATTATCACACCACGCTACAGGAACAGCAGGTAGACCAACTCCCATCTCCCACAATAATTGTCTGATCCAAAACATTTCTGAGGACAAATTATGAAGAGCCTTATACTCAGATTCTACACTTGATCTGGATACTATATTTTGCTTCTTTGATCACCAATGTACACACAATAACCAGCAAAAGACTTTCTGTCTGGGGATAACAGGCCCAGTCAGCATCACTAAAACCTGACAGGTGTAGGGTGCCTTTTGATCTAAACCGTATACCATTGTGTAAAGTAGCCTTGACATACCTTAGTAATCTTTTAAGAGCTATCCAGTGATAAAGTGCAGGATCCTACATATATTGACTCAGATAGTTAACAGAGTATGCAAGGTCAGGTCTGGTACAAGTTAGATACTGCAAGCCTCCAATGGCACTCCTATATATGGTAGGATTCTTTATGACTTTACCTTGATCAGGCACCAGATGCTGTCCATGTACCATAGGGGTATCACAAGGCTTCAGATGCTCAAGTTGCAGTCTTTTTAAGAGTTGTGAAGCATAGTGGCCCTGTGTCAGGAATAAACCATCTGTGTTCCTGTGAGCTTCCATTCCCAAAAAATGGGATACTGGCCCCAAATCTTTCAATGAAAATCTTGAGTTGAGCATTTGAATGAATTTCTGGATCAAGGTCTTTGAGTCACCTGTCACAAGGATATCATCAACATAAACCAGCACATATAAAAGATTCTTCCCAGTTTTTAAAATGAACAGTGAGGAATCTGCAGCTGACTGAGTGAACCCCCATTGTATTATTTATGATCTTAGGGCACAAAACCAGGCTCTGGGGGCATGTTTAAGACCATACAATGCCTTTTGCAATTTGCAGACATAATGTGGTTTGTTCTTGTCAACAAAACCTTCAGGTTGGCTCATGTAAACAGCTTCAGACAATGGACCATTAAGGAAGGCATTATCTATGTCTACTTGATGTATGTGCCAATTCAGATTGACTGCCAGAGCCAAGACAACACTTACGGTGGATGCCTTTGAAACTGGACTAAAAGTCTCAGTAAAGTCCACTCCATAGTTTTGATGAAATCCCTTAGCCACCAGTCTGGCTTTGTGTTTCAAGACAGTCCTATCAGGTTTTAGTTTCAGTTTGAAAACCCATCTACATCCAACAAGATTTTGATTCCTCAATGGTGGTACCAGCTCCCAAGTCCTATTCTTTTGCAAAGCTTCATACTCTGTGATCATATCATGTCTCCATTCAGGACAGGTTAGAGCTTCTGACACTTTAGTTGATTCAGAAAGGTGATTAGGTAGAATTGTGGACTGAATTTGTGTTGAATAGGTCTTAGGTTTAAATATACCGCTCTTAGACCTAGTTTGCATGGAATGACCTTGTGTAGGTTGCGTTTGTTGTATATGCTCAGTTACAGTGGATTGGTTTGGTGTAGGGTTTTCACCAAAGATGGAATGTTGTGGATTAGTGGGTGGTGTACTGGTATGGCTTGGACTGGTATTGATATGACTAGGACTGGTATGACTTGGACTTTGGTCTAATGGTGTATTGGTGGGACTTGGATTGTGTGTATGAAATTCAGGAAAGGAAAAGGAGGGTGTAGTAGGTTGTACCTCTTGTGTAGACATATGTGCTGTATCCTCCCCTGCAAGTCCTCTCTCAGAAGCACCAGTATCAGATATATTAGATTTGGACTCAATGACAGGTAAGGGAAGTGAAACCATAATAGCAGGATCAGTGTGGACTTATCTGTGGTGTCCTTGTTTTTGAAGGGAAATTCACTTTCATTGAAAGTGACATTTCTGGTAATATAGACTCTTCCAGAGACATCTAAACATTTATACCCTTTGTGACAGGGACTAATGCTTAGATAGGTACATTTGCTGGTGTGATACCTAAACTTAGTAGGAAGGAAGGGTCTGAGATGTGGGAAGCAAGCACAACCAAAAACTTTAAAAAACTTATAGTCAGGCTTTCAGTTGTACAGAACTTCAAAAGAGGATTTATGATGCAAAACTGGTGTAGGAAGGGCATTAATGACTGTGACAGCTTCAAGGAAGTTGTCCCACTAGAATCTGAGTGGGAGAGAAGCTTGAGCCATTTGTGTAAGACCTAGTTCAACTATATGCATGTGTTTCCTTTCTGCTCTCCCATTTTGTTGGTGAGCATGGGGACATGGATGTCTAAACTGTATGCTCTGACTGTTAAGGTAAGTCTCAAGACTCCTATATTCCCCCCAATCAAATTGGACACATTTGATTTTAGTTCCAAATTGATTTTCTACCAACTTTTGAAACTGAACAAAGGTAGAGAAAACATCTGATTTAGATTTCAAGGGAAAAATCCAAGTAAACCTAGACCAGTCATCAATAAAATGCACATAGTAGGAAAAACTAGACAAGGATGCTTTGTCTAGAGCTTCTAAGGGGTACTACCGGAAAATTCTTGATGAATTTGCCGGTCGTGGAAAAACCAACCCATCAGCAAATTATCTTTTGTATGCCATTCATCGCTTCATCGCTTTGTGAGACCGGATTATAAGTAGCGGATCGCTGCGAATGTCATTAGAGACAGGAGAGGGGTTAAAAATATGGTGTTCCAGTTTATATCCTTTGATAATGGGCAGGACTATATAACGCTAGAGGAGATAGTTACTCCGATCGAGTTTGACAGTACAAGTTTGGTTCAAATTGTTGGAAAAGGGAGCTTGTAACAAAGATGAAGCTGGATTTGGGATAAAAGAACCAAAAATGGAGGAGTTGGCAATGTTGTTCTCAGATTATCATAAGGTGATTCAGATCTAGTAAAATATGGGCCAACTTGAGAGTACAGAGGAGATATACCTAAGCTTAGAATCGGTATTCCAGTGACAACACCACCGCAGACAAAGGGAGAAGATGAAGATCCAAGATTCAGTCTGGTGGTTTGCATGTAGCTCGAAATGGCTGTCACCGGAGGGATTTGAGTTGTGGGAGCTATGGAGAAAATATCATCCTTAAATATCTGCTACACAAAAACTCTTATCCTCAGTTGAAGCTTACCTCCTATCAGAGACCTTACTCTCTTCCCTAAACCCTAATGGAGAAAGAAATATTTCTACTCTTCATTCACTCTTTATCTCTCATGGAGATCGAATCAGGCCAATCATCTTTGTCAAGAAACCATTACGCGGATGTTGATGCAAATTTGACGAGTTAGTTTGGTGGGAAGAGAATTCATGTCAAAGGAGATTAAAGTTACGGGTTTATTTGTGGTCATGGTTAGGTCTTGGTGATGTGAATCGTTTAGGGCTATATATATTTAGTCATAATTGTAAGACCTCTCATAAATTGAGCATTTTTTGAATTTTGAACCATTAAGACATGACATGTATATGAAAACTTTTTAGCAGACATGCGGTGCATACTGCATCGACTTAAATGGAATGTGTGGGTTGGTTTTGAAATCTTGAAATCTGGAGGAGAATGTACTCCCTCCGTTCCAAAATAACTGATGCAGTTATCAAAAAGTTTTGTTTCAAAATAACTGAGGCAGAACATTTTCCAATACAAAATTTAATGCACCTTTTCTTTTTTACCGATGTTTTTATTTTTTCCATACACCGTCTTAGATGCACTAGTATTTACTTCATTTTTCATAAGAGTATTCTAGTATTTATCTAATCAAAAGTCAAAATAATTAATTACTTTCTTAATCTGTGGGTTTTTGTCAACTGCCTCAGTTATTGTGGCACGAAGGGAGTATGTAATAATGAAAGATTCCATTAAAAGCTAGATGCTCCCTTATCATCTTTATTTAGGAAAGTTTTTTCTTCAAATAAGCGTGTTGACGAGGGTCGGATTAGCCCATGCCACGTGTCGTTCAAAGAATGACCGCATAATAAATAAGGAGAGAGAAGATTAATAAGTATAAGGGCCAGGGCCCCCACATCAATTGGTAGAGCAGGCCACAACCCCAGGTGAGAGGTCTGGCCTGTCATTCCGAATAGACTACCGCAGGTCGGCTCGGTTCCAACGGAGGTCAGGTGATACAAGTTAGGTCGAGACGACCCGAGAAGCTCAATACAGGTCGGGTAGAGCTTTCTTTATCCGCTATTTGAATGTATTCCAAAATTATGGGATAAACATGGAAAGAATCCACAGAAATAATGACATTGATCCTTTCATTTAAAGATAGTCATAATTATCCCTAAATTAAAGGGAGTTACACGAGATAATCCTTACGGAATAAGAAATAGAATCCTAGTTAGACAAAAAATAGGGCGAGATGCCTCCTATATAAACAATCCCTAAGGAACTACGAAGGACTTGATTCCAATTACACACATTGGATACGTAGGCAACTTGAGAGAAATAACTCTCAGACTCAGTCTAAAAACAAACACAAATAAGCATCCATTGTTTTTTATTCTCGAATTAATTGTCATAAGAGTTAGTTTGGCCTAAATAATTGAATAGGCGATATCAAACATCGTCAATTGACGCTAGAAAGACGACCTCCTACCGGCAAATTCATCAAGAATAACCAATGGCACCCCCAAAGAATACATGAAAAAAGACCCAGGCTCAAGATCCGTTGATCCAACAGCCGCGACGGCTGGCCAAATAGGCGGTGGAGAAAAAGAACCAAACACCACCACTAGCCAACATCAACTTCAGGAGGAAGAGGTGCTTCCTGATCCTGCTCAACAAGTTTTATTATAGGATTTAAAAAACCTGGTGTTGGTCCCTTGAAAAGGCTTTGGTTAAGTTTAGAGGGGGGTGAATAAACTTAACACTTAAAACTTTTGGAGTTAACAAACTCAACAAGGTCGATAGCTTGGCTTGGATCGCTCGATGAGTCTACGATTTGCTAATGTAATCGAATTTGTTGCAAATGAGTATATTTAGTTTAAGCCTCATTACTTGTTGTTAAAAGAATGATACTAAGTATTGGATACTCAGTAGTGTAAGTGTGTGATTCAGTTGCTAGTTTCAGTAGGTTGATGTGATCAGTATACTAAATGCAGAAAGTAAGTAGGCAAATTTTATAGTGGTTCCAGGTGGTGTAATCCTGTCAGTCCACTCTTCTCCTGTGATATTGGAGGAAATTCACTAGAGATCTTTGAGGTTGCAGTTACAAAAATCCCTAAGTTGTTTGTCCTTCACCAATGACTATGGCTTAACAAACTGAACACTTGAAACATGTAGTATTGTTGCTCCAAAGTATTCCACTGGTCCTTGAAGGGTAGGATTGCCTCTTCACAAGCTCCACCACAAACAACAGTTCTTGACACCTAAGTGCTTCTCTGTCTTCAGCAGGTTTCTTGTAAAAGAAAGATTGAATCAAATAAATGATTCAGTTGTCAGCAGCTTGATCAGGATGAAATGATCAGCAACTTGTTGTCTTCAAGTGTGTATAATTGATGTAACTTGATAGCAGGTTACACTTGAAGAAATTTCTTGATCAATCAGTTAAAGCTCAATGTATGTCGGCAGGGTGATTCTCTTGATGACTTGAATATTTTATTTTGCTTCTTAATTTTCATCACTTGTATCTGAATCAGGAGTTTTCTATTTATAGGTGAGAATCATGTGACTTATGTTTGAATTTCAAACATAGCCGTTTCAGACTTGTCTCCATCTTGACTTTCTTTTGTCACAGTTCCCAGTACTGACACTGTCAGTCAGCTTTATGTCAATTTTCAGACTGTCCACCCTTTGACTTGTATCCATTGGATAAGGCTCTGAATCTTTCCAACGTTCCTTTTATCTTGACCATTGATTTGTTGACAGAATCAAGGCTTGTAATCCATCCTTATCCTTTTAATCTCCCAATGTAACCTTTGATTAAATCGAGAATTACACTCAAAGAAAAATATCAAGTATATCGGCTGATGATGTATATATCTGTCAGCAGGTCTAAGTCTGCTGTGTTTTAATTACACTTCAGCTGACTTCTTCTCATCTAACTTTTTATTGTGAAGTTAGAGTACACCATTTTGAACATAACTAAGTTCCAGTCACCACTTAACATATGGAACTTAGACCTTGTACATAAGGTATATGTAATCAGTTTCGGTCATCACAGACTTCCCTAAATTATGATTCCATATCCTTGACTTTAAATACTAAGTTTGATCCCTTAGCCTTCAATAACTGAGTTTGAACCTTGACCTTGATCTTGGCGAGGTCCCTAGTAAGTCTCTCGACCTAGACACTCTCTCTCGACTGAGACCGGTCTGCTGATAAAGTTAGCTGACCTTTTTACAGTGCTTGTCTGATCAAACCTATACAAATATCAAACTTTAATAAACCTGTACATTTGATCTAGACATCTTTTTGCCTTTGCTCTATAACAGCTAGTCTGGCACTCATCATTAAAACTTGAAATATGTACAACACTTGGATATGCCTGCGTGCAAAAGCATGCTTGGTTTAGCATGAAAGGGGCGAGAAGAAGGTCTTCCCGAAGAGAACACCCCTAAGACCAACCCATCACGCAGGGATGACGAAACGGACACCCTGTCCTCCACCTCTAATGTATGGAGAAAACAGGTTATCACTCAAGCCCAGAGGCTGCCTGAGCAGAGCTCGATAGGATTCTAGGTCGGAAGTCGGACGATCTGTCGTTCGAGTCACCGTTTTCAGAGCAGATACTAAACTATCCATGACCTGAAAAGTTTAAAGTGCCAAAATGTTGGACTTATTTTAAGTTTTAGTGATGAGTGCTAGACTAGCTGTTATAGAGCAAAGGCAAAAAGATGTCTAGATCAAATGTATAGGCTTATTAGAGTTTGATCTTATGTATAGGTTTGATCAAACATGCACTGTAGAGGGAAGCTGACTTTCTTCAGGAGACCTGTCTAGATCAGTAGGGTACCTGAGTCAATAGACTAGTTTAGGAACCTGCTGAAGACTGAACGCTGAGGGATCAAACTCAGTTATTGAAGGCTAAGGGATCAAACTTAGTATTTAAAGTCAATGATATGGAATCAGAATTTAGGGAAGTTTGTGATGACCTAAACCGATTGCATATACCTTGTGTTCAAGGTCTAAGTTCCATAAGTTAAGTGGTGATTAGAACTTGGGTATGATCAAAATGGTGTAATCTAACTTTATAATAAAAATTTAGATATAAGAGAAGTCAGCTGCAGTGTTTTATAAACACAACAACTTTGGATCAGCTGACTGATATGCATTTCAGCATACTCACATTCACAGGAGCCTGCTGAACATATATTTCGATTTAATCAAAGGTTACATTGGAAAATTACAAGGATAAGGACAGATAACAACTCTTGATTTTGTCAACAAATCAATGGCTAAGATTAAAGGGACGTTGGAAAGAAATAGAGGTTTATCCAATGGATACAAGTCAAAGGGTGGACAGTCTGAAAATTGTCAAAAAGCAAATGACAAAGTCGATCACTTATATGTACATGGACAAAAAGCAAGTCAAGATGGGACAAATCTGAAACGGCTATGTTTTGAATTTCAAACATAAGTCACAAGGATTCTTACCTATAAATAGAAGACCCCTGATACAGAAACAAGTGATAAATTGTGATGAAAAACAGATAAACAACAAGATAATCTGCCTGAAGCTATCTAGTTTATTATCAAGAAGAACACCCTGTTGAACCTACTAAACTTAAACCTACTGATCTAGTAAATTCTTCAAGTGTAATCTGTTATCAAGCTGCATCAAGTTTACACACTTGAAGTCTTCAAGCTCTTGATCATTTCATCCTGATCAAGTCGTTTGAAAATTTGAATCACTTACATGATTCAAACTTTTCTTTACAAGAAACTCGCTTGAAGACAAAGAAGCATCTTTGGGTGTCAAGGATCGTTGTTTGTGGTGGAGCCGGTGAAGAGGCAATCCTACCCTTCAAGGACGGTGGAAGACTTTGGAGCGAAGAATCCTACTGTTCCAAGTGTTCGGCTTGTGAAACCATAGTTATTGGTGAAGGACAAACAACTTAGGGATTTTTGTAACTGCAACCTCAAAGATCTCTAGTGAATTACCTCCAACATCACAGGGAGAAGAGTTGATCTGACAGATTACACCACCTGGAACCACTATAAAATCTGCCTCCTTACTTTCTGCTTTTAATTTCTGCTTGTAGTCTATTTAGCACATCAACCTACTGAAACTAGTAACTGAATCACGCACTTACACTACTGAGTATCTAATACTTAGTATCATATTTTAGCAACAAGTATTAAGGCTTAACTTGAATATATTCCACGCAACAAATTCAAGAAAATCAACGATCGTAGACTCATCGAAATGTCGGCAGACTCTTCGAGTGGTCGAAGAAACTCTTCGAGCGATCAAGAAGGCTAGTGAAATTGCTGAGTTTGTTAACTCCAAAAGTTTTAAGTGTTAAGTTTATTCACCCCCCTCTAAACTTAACCAAAGCCTTTTCAAGGGACCAACAATTGGTAGAAGAGCAGTGCTTCTGTTCTGAAGTAATCCTACTTGTTGTGCTTGTGAAAATACTTTGAAATTTTTTCAAGTTTCGATTTTCAAAGCTTTGCATCATGGATAACAACCAAAGATGCTAGAACAATGTTGATGTGTTCTTTAGATCGTTTTGATGAGTATAAACGTCGTATGCGCACTTTTCTAGTCGCAACACATGATGAGATGATGGATGTCTTTGATGATGGACCACCGGAAATCACAAAGGCTATAATCAGAAATTGTCAAACACAAGACATTCCAAAACCAAAAGAGAATGGAATGTTGAAGATAGAAAAAGAGCAAACCTCAACAATATTGCTATTGATATCATACACAGAACTTTGGATAGCAATATGTACATGAAAGTGAAGGATTGCAAGATCAGAAAGGAACTTTGGGACAAGTTGCGCTTAATGTGAAGAAACCACTGATGCAATCAAGAAGAACAATATCAGTGTGGCAAAAAAGAAGTTCCAAGAGTTCAAAATGAAACCAAATGAAACTATTGAACAAATGGAGTCAAGATTCAATGAAATCATGGATGAACTCACCCTACTGAGTGTGAAGTATTCAAAAGAAGAAATCAATTCAAAGATTCTAGAAGCTTTACCTGCAAAAGAAGTTTGGGAGATGAAGGTGACTGCCATAGAAGAGATGAGAAGTTTACATGAAGAGGATACCTTCAAGTTATTTTTAGACCTCAAGGCTTATGAATTCAGTAAGAAACTTGCACATGAGACTGAAAAAGAAGAACCAAAGACCACTGCATTAGCTGCTACACATCAAAAAGAAACATGGAAAATGAAAGGAATTGAGAGTTCTAGAAGAACAAAGGGAAGTAGAAGAAGAGGCTGTTGAGCCTACTACTGATGCAGGTGTTGTTGTTGAGCAACACGCTGAAGAACAATAGCAGACTGCTGAACTTGAGCCTGCTATAGAAGCTACTGAATCCATACCGCTAAAGGCTGCTGAGCCTACTGAAGCTGCATAAGTTGTTGTTGAGCAACTTACTGAAGAGCCACAACAGACTACTGAATCTGCACCTGCTGTGGAAATTGATGCAACGATACAAGACCCTGCCATTTCTGCAATAGTTCAGGGGGAAGAGCAATCGGTTGCTAACCTTGCTGATGAGCATGTAAGTTAGGGGGAACCAAGTGTAGAACAGATGGAGGTGGTAGGTACAAATTTACAACCAGAAGAACCTACTGACCTAGATGCATCTGTTGAGGAAACTTTGAATCTACTTGTTGAGACCTTTGGTGGACAACAAGTTGAACAACTTGCTGCAAGAAAGCCTTCAATGCCATTTGAAAGGAAGGAAAAGAAAAGAAAAGAAGGATATGTTGATCCTAAACTCAAGCTGGTGGCTGATTACTTTCAATGGAAGTTTGGGTATTATAAGAAACAAAAATCAGCTTCTGAGCCAATGATAGACATTGAGGAATGGGCTTTTGAAAAATTAGAGGTGGAAAACCTACTTGATCTGGTCAATACCTCTTTGCTGGAGATGAGGTTAATGGAAATCATTGACAGTGAAAAGGGAGAAGGAGGTATCATGTTCAAGACTCATAGGGATGGACCAGATAGTGATGATTCATCATCATTTGATTCTGATGATGATCATCCCCCACATCAAGGAGAAGCCAGTGGAACTGCATTGTTAAATGAACCTAGAGCAGAACAGTCTTCTGATGCTGGCAAGTCTACTGAGGGCCAACAAAGTGAACAAATGTATGAGGATCTGGAGGATCTCACCATATATGATTTGGAGGCTCTAATTAATGATTTAACAAATCTTGGAGGTAACAGGATGGTTGGCACATCTGATACATTCAAGGTTGTGGAATCTGATGTGAATCCTGATGATCAGCAAACTGAAAATCTGGATGAGGAGAAGGTTTTTGAACATAGTGAGCCTGATATCAGTTCTGAAGATTCAGTTCAATATCAAGAATGGATTGAGACTTAGGGCACTCTATCTAAATCTACTGAGAATCTTTAGAAGATTGCTGATGCTGGAGGATCTCTAGAGGAAAACATGGCTACATATTTCCTTTTATTTTTGTGGAAGAGAGGGTCCTACTCACCGAGGAGCAAACAGTGATTGGACAGAGATTGGACATGGTGATGGGTTTTGAAGGATCACCATTACTTTTTGAGGTGGTTTAGGTCATTGAGAAATAGACAAAGACTCAACAAAGGTCGGAATCGGTGGTACAGTTCTTTGAGGATCAAACAAAGACTGGACAAAGGTTGGAACTCACAATGGGTTTGGAGGGAACCCCTGTTCAAGCTGATGAGATTGTGGAAGAACAGGTTGTCGTAGAACCTGCTACTGCTGTGCAGGCTACTTGGGTAAAGGCTACTGGAGGAAAAGATAATCAGCAGATTGTTGTTATTGATAAGGATGAACAGCTGTTGGACTATGACTTCAGTGATGAAGAGTTTCAAGTGCCTGAGGAAGAACCTATTGCTGCTGAACCACAACAGGCATTTGTACCAATTTTTGAGGAGCCTGCCCAAGATCCAATCTTGGAAGAAATTTTTGAAAATATATTTGAAGAAGGTCCTAACCCTGCTGGAAGGGATATGAGTTAGGCCATGGTTGTCAGCAGACAGAGGGCACAATACAATGTTGAAGAGCCTGCTGATGAAGCTACTGGACATTTGGCTGGTGGGGTACCAGCACAGGTGTTGGATGAGTTGAGGGCAGTCAGAAGTGACATTACAAGGTTAAGAACTCAACTTGACAAACAAGAGCAAAGATTTGAAGATTTGATGAATCTGGTGGAAAATAGAGGTAGGACTATTGAAACAGTTGCTTCCAATATCACATCCACACAATTTGCTCTTGCTGATCTAACTCAAGATGTGAGAGGCATTAAACAAGGCAATACACTAAAGGAGAAGTTCTTGAAAGAACAGTTTGTCTCCATTCACCAGAAACTTGACAAGCTTGCCGAGGCACCCAAGCTCTTGTGTGGTGAACTGTTGTATTGGATCCTAAGATTACTGAAAGGATCAATCTACTGGAGCAGACAATGAAAGGAAGGATCACCAGTAGTTGACACCGCAATGTAAATCATGAGGGTCAATCGAACAACTTAGTGATCACACAGAGAGTGTTCATGGCATGCTTTCCCGTTTTGTTGATGATGTCAATAAGGGGGAAGAGAGCCAAACAACAGTAGCAAAAGAAGCTTCTAGAATCTTTACTCAAAAGAAATTGGAGGCTGACACCAATGCATACAGAGAACTCCGCACTGTGCAGACTTCCACTGATCGATGACCTCTTCAAAGAATACAAGAAGCTATATTACAATAAGAGAGACCTCACCATGACAAGGGCTTTCATGAAGGGCTAAATTCCTTCTTGGGACCGAAATTGCAGGAAGCTAGATTCAAAGCTCTAAGATCTTCAAACAGAGGTGGAAGAGGTGCAAGAAGTCTACCCACTACATCGACAAAGATTCACCGGAAGAATTCAAGCGCTTATACATGTGTTTAGGTTTGAGTACACCAAATTAACCTTACTCTACCTCGAGGCATGAAAATGGTGGAAGGAAGTGAACCCCATATTGATTTTTCCTTATTGAAAATCATTGGATGAGAGAAATGGTCAGAGATATAAGGGAATATCAAGAGCAACAAGAGAAAGAAAGACAAGAAAGAGAAATGAGGAACTAGATCGAAGATACTTACACTGCTTTTTATTATTGGCTTTGAATCTAGATTGTAATAACTTTTGAACAAACTGATTATAATGAGAATTGACTGAATTTGTTCTGCTTTTGTTTTTACTCTTTTGCTTTGCTGTAAGGAGGGTATTGGCATCATCACCAAAAAAGGGGAAATTGTTGGACTTATTTTAAGTTTTAGTGACGAGTGCTAGACTAGCTGTTATAGAGCAAAGACAAAAAGATGTCTAGATCAAATGTATAGGCTTATTAGAGTTTGATCTTATGTATAGGTTTGATCAAACAAGCCTTTGTAAAAAGGTCACCGACTTTCTTCAAAGCAGACTGCCTAGATCGATAGGTACCCGAGTCGAAACACTAGTTTAGAAACTCTTTGAAGACCAAGGCTGAGGGCTCAAACTCAGTTATTGAAGGCTAAGGGATCAAACTTAGTATTTAAAGTCAAGGATATGGAATCCGAATTTAGGGAAGTCTGTGATGACCAAAACTAATTGCATATACCTTGTGTTCAAGGTCTAAGTTCCATAAGTTAAGTGGTGATTGGAACTTGGTTATGATCAAAATGGTGTAATCTAACCTCATAATAAAAAGTTAGATATAAGAGAAGTCACCATAGTGTTTTATAAACACAAAGAACTTTGGATCGATTTGATGAGACTCACATTCACAGAACTCACTTGAACATAT
Source organism: Gentiana macrophylla (assembly GCA_026214975.1). Lineage (NCBI taxonomy): Eukaryota > Viridiplantae > Streptophyta > Magnoliopsida > Gentianales > Gentianaceae > Gentiana > Gentiana macrophylla. The sequence continues at coordinate 32,262,020 of CM047807.1, forward strand.
ATTTCGATTTAATCAAAGGTTACATTGGAAGATTACAAGGATAAGGACATATAACAACTCTTGATTTTGTCAACAAATCAATGGCTAAGATTAAAGGGACGTTGGAAAGAAACAGAGGTTTATCCAATGGATACAAGTCAAATGGTGGACGATCAAAATCACAAAAAGCAAATCGACAAAGGTTAATCGATTACTATGTCTGAGGACAAAAAGTAAGTCAAGATGGGACAAATCTGAAACGAATATGTTTTGAATTTCAAACATACGTCACAAGGATTCTCACCTATAAATAGAAGACCCCTGATAAAGAAACAAGTGATAAATTGTGATGAAAAACAGATAAATAACAAGATAATCTGCCTGAAGCTATCTAGTTTATTATCAAGAAGAACACCCTGTTGAACCTACTAAACTTAAACCTACTGATCCAGTAAATTCTTCAAGTGTAATCTGTTATCAAGCTGCATCAAGTTTACACACATGAAGTCTTCAAGCTTCTGATCATTTCATCCTGATCAAGCTGCTGAAAGCTGAATCACTTACTCGATTCAAACTTTCTTTTACAAGAAACCTGCTGAAGACTGCAACTAGAAAAATCCGGTTGCTAGACCGGTCTTTTCTCTCTCTCTCTCAAAACTCACTTTAAGAGGCTCTCTATGTTTCACAAGAACTATTACCTCTTGGAATTGTGATGTTCAAAAGAGCTTGACACCCACTTCCTATTTATAGGGAAAGTGGCGCCCCAGACTAGAGTGGAGGAGAAGAAAACATTTTCACAATAAAATAAGGAAAATCTCCTAGATTGATTTATCTCATTTAATTTAATATCCTATAGTAAATATTTCCAAGATATTGTCAATATCTTATATTGACTATATTTATCTTATTACCATAATTCAATTTACATATGTTTGCAAATATATAGTCATTAATATCTAATATTAATATACGGTAATCTTATTAATTAAATTACACAATCCAAGTGTATCTTATACACATTAATCCTGCACCCCATATAGCCTTTTATTGGCTTCAGGAATATTCTTTAATTAATACAATGCTATGATTAATTAATTTGCAAAATACATGTATATCACATATATACATAATTTCGACATACACATCATATATGTATATTTAATTAAACAACATAATTAATATCTTGTATTATATTTATTCATAATAAATAAATACCACCATATTAATTTACCACTATAACCTTTATAGTACGAGATAAACTTTCCTTATTTGGTCATCAACTATAACCACATTTTAATCCGGCTAGATGTTCATATGTGTGTGACCCAATAGGCTTCCGAATATGTTGGCCGTAGACACAAAGTGCAAATTGCGAAAATGACCTTCATGCCTAACGATCACGGGATAGCGTCTAGCAACACACCGTGACCCCCCAATCATCGGAAGAGTCAAATGCAATGACTACTACCTTTCATGTGAAACAGTTACCGTATAACTTACAATCCGATCACTGTAATAATATTCATACAGTCGTTAGTCGAGTATCAAAACATCAACGACCGTATCTTATAATCTGGATAGCAAGCTCTCTCGAAGTAACTCATTTACTTCCACTTTGCAAAGATTCACGAGAGTAAGACATTCCTTATAAGAAGGCCCTTTCGGATATTCACCCCTACTAATAGGGTACGCGATTCCCAGACGACCAAACATGTATACTCCGCATGCTTCAGTTTTACACCCAATCACTCCCGCATGATCGCCCCGTGGCTAGGGGAAACCTCAACAGTGTCAAAGCATGACAATCCACACCGTGATGCCATGTAGACTCTGGTCCTAAGGATAATTACACAACCGTCACATAGTGTGACATTTATCCGTGTAAGTGGGTCAGTCTAACGTACGCATTCTCTAATACACGTCCACGTACAGTCCAAGTGTCTCTACACTTCGATAGACGAGATCTATCCTCGCCCCAAAGATGAAAGACATCAAATACGTGCTAGTCTGTTTATACTATCAATGCCCTGTTTAATAGTACATCATCCTAGAGACATTTAAGTATCAAACTTATTAAAGTGATTAGAGATCTCATCAACCATAATCGCCTATCATGGTTTCTCTACCACAGTTTAATACTAGGGACGTTATCATATAACAATTCATAATTGGTTCTTTAAAAGAACATATATATATATATGACAACAGAAATGCCATTTAATATATGTATAAACATAAAGAAATAGTAGAAATGATCCGACCCGGTCGGATCCGGTCCAACCCGATTGGGTTTAGGATACTATTTCAACAATCTCCCACTTGGCCTAAAACCAATCACTCGCACACACAAGACCAAGTTGAAACACAAGAATCTCATGCAATACTCGCAACCAGCTTTAGCCGTGAAAGGATCGCTATCCATGGGGACTCGGACTATCTTCATATCATGTTCCAAATGACCAAGTCAAAGGAACCGCCTCAACACATACATGAATCTCTGACGAGACTCTGGTCCTTGCTTCAAGCAATGAATCCACTTACTATATCAGCTATATAGAAAAGGTGGAAAAACCGCACAAGGTTCAGGATGAACCTTCTAGATCCATGCACTGCTCCCGCTGCTCCTCTAAGGCACTACTGTGTTTTGGCTAAGTTGTAGAATTCACAGTGACCCATAGCCAAGAACATTTCCAGCTCAGTGTATCACCTAATCAAAGTGACTGCAAACCCACACCGTAGCTCCCACTCGCCTTCGTAAGACTCAGGATATACGTCTGTATAACTATATTTATTCGCTTCCAAGTTTCGATAAACTAGGAAACCATCCTTAACTTGTTTAAGGATATTCTCGACATTCACCAGATTTACTTTCATACGTGCTCATGACTCTTCATGAAGTATGAACATTTGACATAACTCTTATGATGGTTCCTATCGCAGTATCAAAGGAAACCTTACATAATCATCATCTTTCACCTCATCTTTAGGACCAATGTCCTATCATAGATAGATCTTAAGAACACCGGCTAGCAGTATCTCCTTTCGCGATCTATGCTAAACTCTTTTAGCATCACATCTATATAGGTAAACTATAATCTAACAGCAGTTAAATCTATCACTATAGATTCTTTTTTCTAAAATAAGAACTGCTAATCCAAGTGCTTTCGTAAAGACCTTGAATTACCAAACATTAATTGACTGTGACATGGGGTATTAATTCTCGAGATAGATATCCAATACCTTACTCAAAAATCGTAACACACTCCCATTATCCATCTTGCACATTGGGCATATCCTTCTTTTGACTAAATCAAACTCCTTTGATTATCAAACAAAGAAATCGTCTAGAGAAACTTGTTTGAGTTATGGGCTTACATAGCATGTTATCATTTATGAACATCGAGCTGTCTGCCCAATGTCTTCAACACTATCATATAACCATGATGCGAAGTAAAAACAAGCATAGTCTGAATAGAACTGGGCTCAGCCTTACAGGGACATTCCCTCTAGGTAAGACAGACTAAGTTCATAACCTGGTTGTCACTGATGGAATCTAGTTCAGATATTATGGCTCCTGGCCATATCTCTCAATCTTGTCTTTCAAACATTCATTCATAAGTCATGAGATATTCATTCTTTAAGATGAACATACCAACAGCCTTTCAGGCTTGAGGTTATCCACAGACTTACAGAACTTTTGTGTGCACTGAGCAATGTTCTACACCTCATCGCTATGTGGCGTCTGCTCACGTTCCTATGGTTGAATATATCTTTGTGGTTCTCAAACTCTTTTGAGATCTAAATTTACTCCCACTGTTTTTTTTTGGAAGAAAAGCTTCCTCTAGAAGACAGCATGTTTGGAGACAAACACCTTTTGCTCTGCGGACAAGTAAATAATATCTAGCATACTTGCTAAGATATTCCACAAAGTTGCATATGTCGTACTAGGCTCCAAGCCTTTCTGACTTTGCCTATGCCAACTTCAAATCATCAGTTAAGATAGATTCGACATTATCCCCTTCCATATCTAATATGGAATTTATTCAACCTTTATTCTTTGGAACTCGGTTAAGTATAAGGGTACTATCCCGAAACGGGTAAGGGATACTTCGCATGGCTTGTGTCACACCTTTATCATATAAAGTGTTGTTTTCATTTTGGGAACACAATCTATTTGCGTACCCCAAAGATGGTATCCTTCAAGGGAGAATCAGATTCTATTTCAGACGTCTTCTGAAACACCTTACAGATATTAATTGCTTCAATCCAATTGAAGATTAATTCCTAAGTAGCTCATCAATCTCATATTCGTGCTAGCTCGAACTTTTTGGGCTTTCCAAATTATGTACTTCACTGAGTACACTTGACTATTTCTAACAATAGTCGTAGAGATTAATAAACAATTATTTGTGGCATTAATTGTCACAAGCCAACAAACATCGGTATGTTTAGGTTTTAGACTATTTTTCTAGATTTTACAACCTTTTCATAAAAGGGTATTTTAGTCATCTTTAGATAAGATACGTATTACCCACATGATTCATAATCATATGGTTCAACATCATCAGAATGACGTTTAATTACACGCTTCCCTTCTAGAGAGACTATGTCTAAAACAACCACAAATATTAAGGATAACAGCCACACAAATATTTAGTTGAGATCTCATCACATATATCAACTATATAGTGACATCAATCTAGTATGTTAGATTCAGTGACCTTCCAACTTTATCGGAATAACATTTATTCTTTACAATTGAATATGTCTATTAAATCCTACCAAATAACTGAAAGTATGTTCTTCATAAGAACCGGAACATTTATTTAGTTCCCTTATCAGTTTACTAGATCCAGATAAGTGTCACAATGTTTGCTTCACCTTCCATATCTGCATTTAATCTCTCAAATTTAATCACACTCGTAAGATATCATATAACTTAGAGTCGACTTTGAACTTAGATAGATTTGTCTCAACTTACTTGCCTACAATAGAAACTTCCATAAGTTCTCTATTTAAGCACATGCCCTAACTTTCCTTTTAATCCTTTAAGCACTTGAAAAATGTTTCTTATTGTAGTCTTCATAAGACTTAAGAAATATCACAAGAGCCATGTCTTTAATTTCTTTTCGTAAAGAAAATCTAAAGTTTATTAAATAGTTTATTTAACCTTTAGAATCGTATTCAAAACATTGACTATTTAATTAACCTTTAAGCAATGATAGAATTAAGTCGATACTTAAATCTTACAATTTTGAAAACAACCTTTTCAAAATTAGATGTGATCATTCTTATCCAACGTTTGAATTAATTGTCATCGTATGATTGAATGATCATCTTGGATCGTATCCAATATATGATTAATTCGTTGAAACTTATTTCAAATGATTCAATCATATCATGAGCTTCTGCTTTCATTAATAATTAAAGTCTTGGAGTACTGCATCAACTATGTAGTCTCCTTGTCTCTAATTACTATAACGGTGTTGCTCGTGTCATTGCTTATTTTAAAATGATTAAAATTTACTTTACCATTTTGAGAACGTTTCTCAAATAGTAATAATTTGGTTTTATTAATTGAGAATAAAAACATAAATATAAAAGTTTGTTAAAAACTACAACATAAAAATTAAAGATAAAAAAGTGTTGTTGTTTATACACGCAAAATCAAAAATGGTCTTTTGATTTATAATTTTGCTCCCACTAGTAAACTACTCCCAATTGACTTTGAAGAATCATCCAAAATTCTTTAGTGGCTGATATTGTTAACGGTGATTTTTATGGTTTTTATCGCTTTATTCCGTAATAATATCCTTCGTATTTTATTAATTTTTACAGAAAATTAACTGGTTAAATGAAATATTGAAAGAATGGATGTGGAAACGATTTAATTGCAAAATCGAGTTGTTTACGTGGTTTTTATCTATTTATGTATGAGTTTACACCTTGCCCATGTTTATCATCTTGTAGTACGCTTGCATGCAATGGAAGGGAAAAGAGATGCAAGTTGAAGTTCAAGTGAAGCTTTGAAGTCAAGTCTGAACGTGCGTCTATTACCCGCCCAGCTGGATCAAGCGTTTAAGCAAGTGGACGAGCGGCCCGTAAGAAGAAGTTTGATTCGAGTTTTGAAGTTTTTGTTTGAATCGGCGCGCCAAATTTTGCATGGGACGTCGTCGCTCGCCAAGACTCGCCCGACTCGAAAGTTCAAAGCATTTGGACGGGCGTCCACCGGCCGACTTAAGCATAGCCGACCTAAAATCTTATAAATAGCAACGTATTTTCAACCCTAATTGGAGACAACATTACACAGCAGCCGCCGCACTAAATACAAATAAAAATATGAGTTTCTTTATTTCAATCTTGCTTGGGGAGTTTGAAGATGATTGAAGGCTAAGCAATTCACAGTAGGACAACGGGATGAAGCCATTACAACATCACCACAACTAGAGGATTGTCAGTTAACTATATTAGTGAGTTTGAATTTATTTTCTTTATCAATTGAATTGTTTAGATGTATGTTTTGTTGGATTGAGAAATCGATGAAACGATTATTTGTTTTGAATTTGATGAGAATGAAATTCATATAGAACCCTTCAATTGATACAGTTAATAATAATCTAAGAAATTATTTTGTTATTGATTGGGTAGAGATTCGAAACGAACTCATGATCATGCTCTTCCATTGTTAATTTTGTTTTACTTGAGAAAGAAAATAAACCAAATAAATTTAATTAAAGAAATTTAATTGAATTTAAGTTTATATCATATCAAGAAATTTTATTCATCTCACAAACTGGTTGGGTGATGGTTATTTGGTGGAATCCTCGTTGTCCTACTGTCTCTTTACATCAAGAAGGAAGTCAGTAATTTTTCATATCAGTTTGGATTTTAAATTCATTAGTTTATTCGGGTTTAATTTGACGTGTTTCAATTTTTTATTTCCTTTAGTGTTATGTGATTTCTTCTGTTTTATTAGTTTAATAAAAATATATTTAGGATCATAGAATTTGTAGGAACTTTAGTGTTTTAACCAAATTTATCGTGACAAGACACCGGTGCTTTAATCAGTATTTGTTTTTCGACAACATTCGATTCCTTGGACGACCCGGTAATACCCACTACAACGTGCCTTGCACTTGGGGTGTTCCGGTAAAATTATAAATTTAAAACTTACCGAACAGAGATCCAATCTAGTAACCTCGATTCCCGGCGGTGGTCGATCAACCAAGATAATTTCGAAAGGTAGGTAACACCTTACCATTCACATCTCTATGTGATTCTCAGTGGTTGACTAGTCAACTCTTTAGCGATACACACCACTATGTGTTAGTCAACCCCTTGTCTCTAAAATCAGAAGGCCCTGACAGTGGCCAATCACCGAAGGACTCTAGTCAAGTCATAACCCAATATTCGTGAGATCCATACGATCATATCTCAATAACGACGATATACCCGTGGTAGGTCAACTCCGACGGTGGTCGATCGCTTGGATCCGAACAAGGGCTCTTCACCGCCGCTATAATATTGGGAGACAATATTCGCTTGACTTTTGTTGTGGAAGTATTTACGTAAATTAATTCACTTAATTAATTTTAATTACGGTCTCATCAAATATATCTATCTCTGTAGACATACATCCTACACATTTATCTAGATCGTGCTTTAGTCATGCATCTATCGTATCATATAAAATAAATACAAGTACAAAATAAATAAATGCGTAAAGTAACCGGTATGATCATGGACTTTTCCTAGGTGCGGTTTCAATACAAATGATTTAAACCGCAGTGTCACAATCTAAGGTAGGTAAAGCAACCGCCAATAGGATCTTTAATGCGCCATTCTCGCAATGGGATCTTTATTCTTCTCGCCTTTGGTCACCGTCTTCTCCGCTCCATTCTTGTTACATTTAATTCTATCTAATAAAATAAATACACCCGCCGCACACGGGTGGAGCCAACGGGAATGTGATAAATGCAGAAAATAAACTAGGTCACGTTCTTCATAACGGCCTAGGAAATTTTTTAAACCAACAGAAAAATTAAATCATTCACATATATCCTATCGGCCGAGTCCAAGATCAATCGCATCCATATAATCATATTATATCTACTATATCTAATCCATACAAAGATAAAATTAAAATTTTAACTACTTGCGTCTTAATTAATCAATTAACATTTAATCTATTAAATAATTTTATCCAATAAATTAACTAATTAACATTTAATTAATTAAATGATTTTAATCGAAATAAAATTAACGGTTAATTTTAAACGATTTTAATTTCAATTTTAATTAATTAAAACTATTCTAAAATAAATCAAAATTAAAATAAAGTCTCTTTTGTTTCTTTCCTTTTGATTCCTAATCAAAACGGATGTCTTTGGTTTCCTAAACCAAAAAGCATCTCCCTTGGCCCTTTCCAAAATCAAAATTTTTAAAAATAGCCTAGGCCTAGGCATTTTCCAAAATCAAATATTTTGAAAATTGCCAAGGCATATTCCAAACAAAATTTAGAAAGACCAATATTTTGGTTAATATGCCTTGCCACTTTCCAAAATCAAAATTTTGGAAGTGGCCTAGACCTAGGCCTTTTTTCCAAATCAAATATTTGGAAGGGGTCTAGGCCCATTTCAAACAAAGTTTGGAAATGTCGTTATTATTTTAATGCCATGTGGCATCCCAATGGCACAAACTATTTGAACCATTGGTTACCCACAAGACACAACTAAACAAAAGAGAAATTACCAATCACAACTATGAACCATATTGAATCACAAAATAAAATTTAGGAGATCCGCCAGCATTGACCGGTCTACCGACGCCGACAGCAGGTTGCCCTGCCGCCGCCGCCGCCGGTGGTGGTGGTGCCGCCGCCGCCAATCGGCCGAGCACCTCCGATCTCGTTTTTTTTCTTTTTCTTTTCATGTATCACTTTTGCGAATCAAAAATCTTTCATCTTTTAATTATGTGATTTAAACGATAAAATTAACTACGTAAAATAACATGCTTATTGTTTAAGCTCGAACCTCGCTCCGATACCACTGTTAGGAAATCTACGCGGGAACGCAGCGGAATTCAAAAATTTATTTCCTATTAACTAGGATCGACTTCGTTTAAGTAATAAACAAATAAGTTGGTAGACGGTGGTTACCTTGGTTGATCTAAAAGATCTACGCTTTGACCGTCTAAGGAGAGTAGCGATGCACGGAGCCGCCCAAGCGTTCGGCCTCTACCGCTAGTCCACATGAACAACCCGCCGGAATCCACCATTGGATTGCTACTAGAAAAATCCGGTTGCTAGACCGGCCTTTTCTCTCTCTCAAAACTCACTCTAAGAGGCTCTATATGTTTCACATGAACTATTAGCTCTTGGAATTGTGATGTTCAAAAGAACTTGACACCCACTTTCTATTTATAGGGAAGTGGCGCCCCAGACTAGAGTGGAGGAGAAGAAAACCTTTTCCCAATAAAATAAGGAAAATCTCCTAGATTGATTTATCTCATTTAATTTAATATCCTATATTAAATATTTTCAAGATATTGTCAATATCTTATATTGACTATATTTATCTTATTACCATAAATCAATTTACACATGTGTGCAAATCTATAGTCATTAATATCTAATATTAATATACGGTAATCTTATTAATTAAATTGCACAATCCAAGTGTATCTTATACACATTAATCCTGCGCCCCATATAGCCTTTTATTGACTTCCGGAATATTCTTTAATTAATACAATGCTATGATTAATTAATGCAAAATACATGTATATCACATATATACATAATTTCGACATACACATCATATATGTATATTTAATTAATCAACATAATTAATATCTTGTATTATATTTATTCATAATAAATAAATACCACCATATTAATTTACCACTATAACCTTTATAGTACGAGATAAACTTTCCTTGTTTGGTCATCAACTATAACCACGTTTTAATCCGGCTAGATGTTCATATGTGTGTGACCCAATAGGCTTCCGAATATGTTGGCCGTAGACACAAAGTGCAAATTACGAAAATGCCCTTCATGCCTAACGATCACGGGATAGCGTCTAGCAACACACCGTGACCCCCAAACATCGGAAGAGTCAAATGCAATGACTACTACCTTTCATGTGAAACAGTTACCGTGTAACTTACAATCCTATCGTTGTAATAATATCCATACAGTCGTTAGTCGAGTGTCAAAACATCAACGACCGTATCTTATAATATGGATATCAAGCTCTCTCGAAGTAACTCATTTACTTCCACTTTGCAAAGATTCACGAGAGTAAGACATTCCTTATAAGAAGGCCCTTTCGGATAGGGTACTCGATTCCCCCTACTGATAGGGTACTCGATTCCCAGACGACCAAACATGTATACTCCGCATGCGTCAGTATCACACCCAATCACTACCGCATGATCGCCCAGTGGCTAGGGGAAACCTCAATAGTGTCAAAGCATGACAATCCACACCGTGATGCCATGTAGACTCCGGTCCTAAGGATAATTACACAACCGTCACATAGTGTGACACTTATCCGTGTAAGTGGGTCAATCTAACGTACGCATTCTCTAATACACGTCCACGTATAGTCCAAGTGTCTCTACACTTCGATAGACAAGATCTATCCCTGCCCTTAAAGGCAGAAGACATCTAATACGTGCTAGTCTGTTTATACTATCAATGCCCTATTTAATAGTACATCAGCCTAGAGACATTTAAGTATCAAAATTATTAAAGTGATTAGAGATCTCATCAACCATAATTGCCTATCATGGTTTCTCTACCACAGTTTAATACTAGGGACGTTATCATATAACAACTTATAATTGGTTCTTTAAAAGAACATATATATATATATATATGTATATATATATATATATGTATATATATATATATGACAACAGAAATGCCATTTAATGTATGTATAAACATAAAGAAATAGTAGAAATGATCCGACCCGGTTGGATCCGATCCAACCCGATTGGGTTTAGGACACTATTTCAACACATAGGTCTCCTGATGCACAGCTGCATTCACGAGCTTGCCCCACATCTGAGCGCGAGCAGTTGCCGTATGGACCTACGATTGACATATTTGCTTTAGAGGACGAGGTCAAAGTTCTGGTTAGTGATGAGTGGGAAGACCCTGAGCCGATGATTAGTTCACAGTCAGTTTCAAAAGAGAAAAGACGGGTTGGACAGATAGCAGAGTGAGCGTACTCTGGTCCTCGGAGCACCTCGGACCCAGAGAGCCTTGCTAGAGGAGCACTCGAGAGAAATTGTGAGTCTACATCGCAAGATGGATAGAATTATAGACTTTCTAGGAGTTCCTCTGCAACCCCACCACCTAGGACTACCCCACGTCATAGAGCATCCTCTTTACGGCTGCTGCCTCCAGTTCTGCACCACCTCCCGCTTTTGAGCCTAGAGAAGACTCAGAGGATTATTACGATGAGGGCTAGTTTTTTCTTTCTTTTCATTGTTGTTCTTTTCCATTTTCTTGTTTTTGTTTTTCTTTCCTACCTAGTTGATGTAGCAGAATTTTATTAATATAATGATTTTGTTGGCTTAATTTGTTTGGAGTTATTTCTTTTCTCTTTTACTGCCGCAATTTTATTATATGATTTCTTGTCACCACTATTCTTGTTGGTTTGTTTGAGATACTTAGCACATATTACAAAGACTACTTAAGCCCGAAGCATTCCGAGATGATCCACTTCTTCTTTGTATCCACCCTTAACGAAGCTAAGTACATTTTCGTTTTTATAACTTTTTCACCTTACACATTGAGGACAATGTTTCGTTTAAGTGGGGGGTACGGGACGTCACTTAGCTTCTTAGAACTATATTCCATGAATTACGTGATTATCTTGATTCTCTTTGATGCACGATTCTCCACCTAGACTTTGATTCATTTCGACAGAATTTCGAAAAAATATGATATCTTTGATCTTTTTGAGTTAATTGACTTTATCTTTGTTTCACTTTGCACAAGTGAAAGTAAGTGTCCACTTCTGAAGTAGTGGCGTATTAAGCGCATATTCTCATTATGAGCCACCATTTTAAGCACGTATAACTCACTTTCCTTGGTGTGTAGTCGATAGCATATTGCTTTGACTATAGTTGACCCTGGCTTTATCCCAAATTATGTTTCACCAACGCTTATAAAGGCAAAGGAATTTCCGATTCGGTAGTTTATCAAGAGTGAGACCGTGAGGATAGATAAATCAATGAGAGTTCACCCACCAAGAAAGAGAAGTGCATTGAAATATATACATCTATAATCTCTTTGGCAAAATTTGATTCGAAGGAGAGTAAAACGCATGACTTTTGCATAGACCGATAAACGCGAGCCTAAGAGTAATACATACTCGGTTCTCGATCCGCCTTGCCAGCTAATTTAATTAATAAATAACATGTTCAAGACTGGTTAGTTCGACTACAGGTTGACGTAATGTGAGATTGTCTGCATTACAAAGCGGTTGTGAAAGTTATTGCACACACATATTGGCTCATGACGTGAATAGTGTTTAATGCGTTACTGATGGATATGAGTGGCATGGTCTAGATATTGACTTTGTGAGGCATAGTTGTTTTTAATTAACTTGTATACTGATTAGGATGTTGTTTTCTTTTCACCTTTTTGCTCGGGACGATCAAAAGCTAAGTGATGGGTAGTTGATAACGCCCTAAATGGTACCATTAAATATACCTTTATTCACCCCAAATTTTGCTCAAGAGATGATAGATAGGCTCGTTATTATGTGGAATATGTGTTAGATGCTATGTGTGTATTCCCAAGATCGTAATTCTGCATCTGTGTTATTTTCCCGAAGATTTGGTACTTTTTTGTCTCGTTTTCTATGTTTTATAGGATGTACCAAATCTGGAGCATTGAAAAATGGATCTGGACCAAAAGGAGCATGTTGGGCCAAGTAAAAAAAGTCCAAGAAGAAGTCTCTTGAAGGAAAAGGAGAAAACTCGGCCCGGTTTACCGACGGCTAAAGCCAATAAACCGAGGGCTCGTTGGGCACGAAATCGATTCTGCCACCTCTACTAGGTCGGTTAGGGTTTCTATGAGTCATAAGTCGGCTATTGTATCTATATAAAGTCGCATAGCAGATTATTGTATAGGTTTTGATAAGCACTCAATTATATTCAATCTTTTATATACAATTTGATGAAATAAAGTTATTCCAAGCTTTTGAGGAGTTATTTCTGGTTTTCTCCCTTTCTCTACCATCTCTAGCTTGAGTAGATCGAGCTAGATCTCCATTGTTGAAGGTATGAAGCTTTGAACATTCCATTTTGTCTTCAATATGGTAGATCTATTCGTATTTATATGTTTTAGATAATCTGCATGTTTAAAGACCCCATGATTTCCTTAGATTAATCGTAATTGAGCAGTGTAGATCTAGAAATAGAAAAAGCTGACCCTGGTAAACCGGCGGTCTATACCAGTTTACCGAGGCACTATTTAGAAAACCTAAAACTGGGATTTACTACAGCTACATTGATCGACAGGTTTTAATTAAAAGTAGGTTAGATCTGGCCAATCTGCTTATTGTAATCGTAAATCTAGCATGAAATATGAATAGTGAAGTGTTAGTTTGGACATAGTCTTGAATGGACCCTAGGAACGTGCTGATCAGTGTCGACAACTGTCTAAGCGGGTTAGCGGTATGATTTTGCGCTCGATATCGGCAATTCTAGTTCTTTATGCGTATGGGCTATTACGGACCAAGTAAGGAGGGTAGCTTGCGTATAGATTGTCTACTACCATTGTCGGAGTAGATAGGGTTTGGAGTTGCACCCGTAGCTTTAAACCTAAACTAAACGCCGCTCGATTAATTTAAGGAAATTATGTGGGGAAGTAAAAAATAACGATTAACTAATCCAAGTTAGTAGATCGGTGAGAAGATGGGAGAAATACCAAGTTTCTTTTATGTTCATTATTGGTCAATGACCACCTATATGTCGCTCCTTAATCAGATTAGAATCATTTATAATTAAAGTTGCATTGTCTCTATGGGATCTACCTTGACTCGCATTTACTATACTACGATGTACCTAGTATTCTTGCTAGTAATATCGACGTTATTGACTTACACGCGATCAAATACCACCCAGCATGGTTTTTGACCTTCTTGTGCTAATAATAGGTCCGGAATAACTCCACCGAGAACTCAGTATCCAAACACCTACACCAGATCGCAAATCATATGATCAACCTAACTCCATTAGGGGATATCTGAGAAGATCCTAGGTGGTAATACCACAGTACGGATAAGAAGGCCGGATAGAAAGGAACCCTCAATCCGTACCACGCAGTAACCTTCCGCTGGCTGATAAGCATACCTGTTTGGAACATCCGGACGGCGAGGAGCATACCTCTCCAGATCGATCCCATACTTAGTGCACAACCCAAAAATCTCTTCCTGGGTTAGGGAAAAATCTACCCCATGACTACCTAAAGCCACTTTAGTGGCCATGTGACGTTTTAAGCTCTGAAAGAAAGGGGAAAGGCCGGGAGGTGGAGGAGCACGGGGAAAATCGGTAAAACGAGGGTCAATAACTAGGTGTTCAAACCCTCTACAACTTACCAAAGGTGCCGGCGTCGGATTTTCAGAAGAAACCCTAAAATTGAAGGTTTCACCCTCAGACTCAGAATAGGATTTGAATTCTCTCTCGACGGAACTGCTAGTAGCAGGCCTCACCCTCATCCGTAATACAAGAAAAGCAATAAGATGAAGAAGAAGAAGAAGAAGAAGAGAAAAAACTTACTTGTTAAAGTGCAAAGAGCTTGAAGAAATGGCCAGAGTCTTCAATTTAATAGTAATGGGGAGTTGTGTGAAAGACAAGCGATCGACGGGGTTATAACCCCCAAGACGTGAGACCGACATCACTCGTTAGGGTGTGGGAAAAGGCGCCTCGAATTCCGAGAAAGTAATAACGCTTATGCGAGTAGGTGCCACCGGTAGTTAGTTAATTCAAAACATGAGGTCGGATAACCATGGCCAAATAGAATTGCGTAGATCTGATCGGCTATTAAGCGGATCGAGATCTGGGGCTTCTGATGAGGGACGACCCGAGTTTTGCCACCATTCTATAAATAATCATATAATAAATGAAAGGCATATGAGAACAAACCTTAAGGGCCAGAGAGCCTAAAAGACGCGTGCCAAGAGTAGGTCTAAACCTCAGCCGGGAGATCGGCATCAATACTCCCACCAGCCGCCGCGGGTCGGTCAAGGTCTGGTGAGGAGGAGCTGCCTCAGTTTGGCCATAAAGGCCTCGGGGGCCCGACGCAGGTCGGACGGAGCACCCCTGAGTTATAGCCCATGTGCTTCTAGTTGGAGATAAGTAAGGAAAGAATATTGAGTCATAAAGACCCTGATCTTGACATTTAAATATGTCCATAATTTTCCATAAATCATAGGGATATGCACATGATTATCCTTAGGGAGAAGTAATACTATTCCTTGTAGAACAAGGAAAAGGATTAAAGGTCCCCTATATAAAACACCCTAAGGAACTATGAAAGACTTGATTCCAATATAGCCATTGGATACGTAGGTAATTTGAGAGAAACAACTCTCGGCCTCAGTCTAAAAATCACCGAAAACACTATCCCTTCTGTTGAATTACTCTTGAATCATTGTCACAAAAGGAAATACAGCCCGGATTATTTAATAGAAGATTTCCAGCATCGTCATAGATTTTACATTTCTACTCTTTATGCTATCGATCCAAGCTTCAACTGCACCCAAAAAAAAAACTAATTGCCAACTGGGCCATCTCTGTCTCGGGGACATTTATGTTTTTGCATGCTTTCTCAAAACCTCTTAACCAAACTTCAGCCTTGGACGGTTCCACATTCCCATAAAAGTCTTGAACCCAATTCCTCTTCAACTTTGAATACCAATCAACCGGCTGTGCTTGCTCATACGCCGGGGGTGGTCTAATTGGTGGGGCTGGTTGGTAGACTAGAAGGTACCAATAGGTACTTGTTGTGGATACGGCTGTTGTTGAGGATATGGTGGTGGTTGAGGCTGTTGATGAGGGATTACCTGAGGCTCAGTCTGATAGGAATGGTATCTTTGATGATGAGTTGGGGTGTGATGGTGCTGATGGAAACCATAGGGTGAGTAACCGCCTTGCTGCTAATCAAAACGTGGTGATGACGGTATGGTAGGCCGATGGGTGTGACCTACTAGAGGAGGGTAGAAGGTCCGATGTTGCTGATAGTGGAACACGGGTGGCTTACTGGTGGAGGGTAGACACTGATTGGTGGAGGTGGAGTAACTGGTGGAATATCTTTGACCACGGTGACGTGTATGGGCGCTTCCCCAGGTTTATGATAGATGAAGTTATACCTTGGCTCAGGCTGGAACTGTGGCCGTGGTGACCGGCTATGATGAGCCCGTGAAAACTGGCTTGCCTGAGGCCGTGGAGTGTGGGTCGGATGAAGTGACGGATTCTGTCGCACAAAACCACCTCCTACAACAAGTGTCGGACTGTTTTCTCGTGCCCATGAGGTCTCTTCGCCATCAACTCCAATTCTTGTGGTCACCATCCTGATGATCAAAGAAAACCAGAACGTTATTAAAAGATCTAAAGAAATCTTATCTTAGAAGAAAGGAAGCCTAAAAGATGCTTCTCTCTGATACCAACTGTAACGCCCCTTTCCCGGACACCGAGTCCTTATCTGGAAAAGGAACGTTCGGCGCGTATAATATAGAATAAATCACACATTATACATCACCCTCTACTACGTTATATTGAGTTAAGCAAAATGGAAGCAAAAGAATCGATTATTTTTTTTCAAACAACCAAAAATAGAAACTCAATATCTAAAGATGGAAATGTAACTTTATTACTTCGAAAAAAATAAACGAAACTTATAACGTACGAATCCTCAAAAAGAAAACAACAAAATAAATCATAAAGTTATCCAAAGGACAACACGTCTGAAGTGTCATAAAACAAAGAATGAAAAAATAAAAGCTTCAATGTCGGCGTCCTCAAACGTCGTCATCAAAGCCCTTCTCGGACTCTTGTCCAACCTGTTCATCTTCTCTCTCCCAAACACATAGAAAAACATGCATTTGAGGTAAGTACAAAGTATTCAATAAGCGGTAGAAGCTACAAATTAACTATGATTTAATACACAAGTTTCATAATTAATAAATTATCTTTATGAGACCGACTGAATCTAAGATTCACTTCATGTCCATCAACATGTCATGACTATACGTTTCTACCTTAACTTATCTTGGTTACGTCAGCACTCAAGGGCACTACGTGAGGTGTGACCACCACGAGATGGTTGCCAACCAACAATGTCTTGCACTATTAGTACCGGGATTCCCCGGTATGCATACCAGTATGGAGAAGTCCCCCTGTCATTTGGCCGTCTGTGGGTCACAGAGTTATCCACCTGTCCGAACGCGTCACATAGCCGATGTACACATGTGCCTACCCAAAAGTGACATGACGTTTATTCTTTTTACTATATAAGTATGTACTTATTGTCTGTTGTTAACTAGACACCTAAGTGTTTTCTAGGCAAAGCTCCCCTTAACAACTCTACTCCCTCACTTAGACAGTTAGACACCACATCCTATCAAGTACACAGACATTGATGAACTCTAGTTCATCAAAGCACAAGCCTATCATGTCTTTCCGACGGTCCCAAACTTCAATCCCTTGGAGAGTACATTCAGTGCCGGAACCAAAACGCATCAAAAACTCAATCAAGGTTTGTTCATGTTTAGTTAACGTTATTAGATCATGAAACAACGTTTAAATCTCAATACATAGCTTAAAACACATTTTCTCAAAAACTGGGTCAATGCGTGCGCATTCTCTGACCAGAAACTTGCTGAAAGTTTCTGTCCAGCCAATGCGTGCGCATTGCTCATGCTTGGAGCAACCTGAACTATCCTGAAACAGCAATGCGTGCGCATTCCATTGATTGCATGCGTATTGCACCTGCTGTGAAAAGGACTTAGCATCCTGAATCTGATGACGGTTAAATTGTACCCATTATTCTATGATCTTTATCCCCGATTCTAGTTTAAAAGAGCTTTAATATAGTAATAATAAATCGTAATATGCTTAATTTACATATGCGTCGAGTTACGATTCGTTATTATGTATTTCGATGATTTATTGCATTATTTGGTATTACAAACCATATTTTATTTAATATATGCAAAGTGAGTGATTGGATGGATTTCGGAGAAGATTCAAATGGATTGCGCATGCAGGTTTCCTAATACAGAGAACAAGAGAAGCTCAAACAGAAAAGTACACTCGGTCAACCGAGACTGCTCACTCGGTCAACCGAGACTGCTCACTCGGTCGACCGAGCCCAGCTATTCGGTCGACCGAGCCACCCAAAAGCCCAACATAAGGTCCAGCACGTTAGTAAGGCGGTTAGGGTTTAGTGATTTTGATTTTAAGTCGGTTTTCTAAGTCGGCTGAGGCCTCTATATAAACACTTTGTCATTAACAATATTAGCAATCAATGATTCAATAACAATTCATTCTTATACAATACAATAAGCTTTGAGAATAGGTGTGCATTGAAGATTTCTGGGGTTTTCAATATGTAAGCCGTATATTTTCTTGTCTTTTTATTTTCCGTAATTAAGTTCTCCCAATTATAGTTTTATCGTTTGAGTTAATTGTTCATATTTAGATGATGTAGATCTAGGCTATGACGTTAGGGAGGTGGCGATTCCTTGTCTATGAGGATCACATACCCTACGTCCTCTACCTAGAGTCTATGTATGAATCTATGTTGTTTAATTACCGTGCATCTATGTTAATTTATATAATTGCTTGACGAATTGCTATTTAATCCGTATTGTATGAGAAACGCTGAGAAGAGACGTTCAGGGATGTAATCTGGGGGAAAAAGACCATTCGGTCGACCGAGCCAACCTGATCGGTCGACCGAGCCCTATTTTCATCTGTTAAATAGCCACGTCTTTATGGTTAGGTTAACTTAATAGAATTTATTATCTCAGTAGGTATGGCTATGGCTACGTTACTCGCTTAGTTTAATTAAAACGTGTAAAAAGGAAATACCAATATAAAACTCTTAGGTAGGCTTATGAATTGCTCTTCACGGACGTTCAGCGTTATCTAGGTAGGTTTATATTCGGGAATTGCATGCACCTGCTTATACGTACGTCGTAGATTAGCATGAGACTATAACTTGGTAATTGCTAGTTGGACGAGAGCTTGAGTAATCGCTTAGGAAGTACGCCTAATCATAGGAATGTTGCCTAGACGAGGTGTACGATTAATATCGGCATCCTTAGTGTCGTAAGCATGCAAGTTATATGAGATGGATACCCAAAAGGTGAAGTCACGTAATGTAGCACGGTGATCTAGCAACCTAACCGGTGCTAAGTCAAGTTTAAGAGGATGACTCCCGTAGCCAATCTAAGATAGATACAAACGGATTGACGATTAATAAGTTCGGTTTATTATATAAATTATCTAGGTCCAAACGATAAAGACTATAATTGGGGAGGTTAATTACGTTGCGTCGAGTCCTTTACCTTTTCTTGTCCTATGTTGGTCGTAGACCGCCTTTATGTCCTTGACATGTATAATTAATTGTTTATATATGAAATGACCCACAATTGGTTCCCCTGTGGGATCGACCTTGATTCACTATAGCTATACTACTACGATGGGCCTAGTCCTCTTGCTAGTATTGGTTTATGGTGATCAAGTATTTTATTACTTGATCTACGTCATCAGAATCACGAATGCGTGCGCATTCCACCTACTGAAACTAAAGCCAAACATCCTGTAACAGGAATACGTGCGCATTGCTATCCAATGCGTACGCATTCGACGCAGTAAAACCCTAAAACATGATTTTTCTGCACTTTACGATCTCTACTCGATTCCGAACATGTTCTACATGATTATACTCAGAAAAACCTAACTTTTATGATCCTAAACAAACCTTAATCCTTTGGCAACATATAGGTATAAACTTTGATACAAAAACGCATCAAAACACAAGCTAACCTTTATAAACCATAACTAATTCGTAGGAAGAGCCTCTTACCTTTTAGCAAGCTATTCCAAAACCAAACTCTCAGAAAAACTGCAAACAAACTTGAACCTTTCTGCAGAAAACCTATGTGATCAATCCAAATTTAAATTAGATTTGATCGCACGCTTCTAACCAAACAAAACTACAAATTCATGAGTTTGAATCCATCAAACTCAGTCAAGAACAACATCTAGGTCGAAAAACATACCTTAGGAAAACTCCAACTTTCCCGTGTTGAAACGACGCCCTCTTCACGACGATTCCATTGCTCTACCTGATCTGAAAACCGTTACGAATCGCCTTAGAAACTGGAATAACTCTCAGCCCTTATTTTTGCCTCTCACGCCGTTTCTTAGAGAGCGTAGGTAATTTCTGATTTCTTTTAGGTTATGGGAACTAATGGGATTTATTTTCCATAAATAGAAAATCCCAAAATAATAATTTCTTATTATTTTTCTTATTATTAAAAAAAATCAGATTTTCCCAAATATGTATATATATTTTGACTTATATACATATATATTCACAAAAATACTTAACTTCATAAAAGAAGTAAAGAATAATAATATTTTATTTTCGCAAAATGACACGTCTGCCCTTTTCCCGAAAATCGAATATTACACGACATCATCATCACCAGAGAGTAAAGCGCAAACGAAAGAATAGACTACAAAAAACTAAAAGACTACTACAAATGATCTTAAAACAACACACGTTGCAACTAAAACAATTTCTCAAAGCTATTACACAATGATCGAAGATCCATTCAACTATTACAATTCTTGCTTTACAACCCACAAGTACAATTATCTCAATCTATTACAAAACAAAAGGAAGATTATATGCCAATAATACATGAGAATAAGCTTCTATGGTTGCAACTTCGGGAATCACCCTCTATCGATCTCGAACTCGTCTTACACCCTCGGAGTGGGGAACAAAAATAAATGGGTAAGTACAAAAATACTTAGTAAATGGTAGAAGCACCAAATATAAATATATTATAACACAAAGAATATCAATAATATCACATATGTCCAAGAAACTCACTCCCCTCTACTAGTCTCACATAGTTGACACAACCAACAAAGACATTTGTTACACATTAATCCAATGACACTTTGCATGTTGAGTATGTACTATGACATTTCCTCAACACCCTTATGGCATGGTAGCTAACCATGTGGAACATTTCCAGATCTCAAATTTTAACCCTTGCGTAAGGGTAATGATTCCATGAAGTGATACAAACACGTGTCTCACCAAGGACCAACATGTTTTAGCTTTTAGACTCATCAAATACTTATTTAAGTTATTAAACTAGATATAAATGTTCATTGCACGTATAGGCTTCTTAGGGACTTCTAGGCCTTAGATCACTCTAAGTTACACCACTTAGAACATTGCACATAAATATTTGATTCTAATCCAACACCCACGAGACTAAGAAATAAGGTTTTCAATGATCCTGAGTTTCTCCCTGCAGAGGGTTGTTAGGAAATCTACACGGGAACGCAGCGGAATTTCAAAAATTTGATTTCCTTTTACCCAAGATCGACTTCGTTTAAGCAATAAACAAATAAACTAAAGATGGCGGTTACCTTGGTTGATCTAAAAGATCGACGCTTTGACCGTCTAAGGAGAATAGTTCAGCATGGAGCCGCCCAAGTGTTCGGCCTCTACCGCTAGTCCACACGAATGACCCGCCGGAATCCCACCATGGATTGCTATCGGAAAACCCGGTTGCTAGACCGGACTTTTCTTCCTCACAAACTCACTATAGGAAGCCCTCTCTTTCTTACACAAGAACTATGAGTTCTTGCAATTTTTTCACAAGAACAATTGCTCTTGGAAGAATGGTGTACTAAAGAGCTTGGCAACCCCTCATATATATAGTGTAAGGGGCGCCCATGGCTTGCTTGGAGAGGAGGAGAAGAAAACCTCTTTCCAATAAAATTAAGGAAGAATAATTAATGTGATTGATCTCTCTTTCCATAATTTGATTTTCCAATATCTTATATTGATTATAAATTATGTTATTACCATAAAGCTATTTTTCTCAAAATCAATTAATATCACATATTAATATTATGGTAAGTTTATTAATTAAATTGCACAATCCAAGTGTGTCATGTACACACTATGAATGGCGCCACTTTTCCCTTTAATTAACTTATGGAAATTCTTTAATTAATATAATACTATGATTAATTAATTTGCAAAATACATGTATATCATATATATACATATTTTCGAAAATCATATGTATCAATATACATATTTAATTAATCATCATAATTATTATCTTGTATTATATTTATTCATAATAAATAAATACCACCATATTAATTTACCACTATAACCTTTATAGTCTAGAGATAAACTTTCCTTATTTGGTTATCATCTATAACCACATTTTAATCCGGCTAGATGTTCTTATGTGTGTGACCCGATAGGCTTCCGAATATGTTGGCCGTGAGACAGAGTGCAAATTACTTAAAATGCCCTTCATGCCTAACGATCACGGGATAGCGTCAGCAACACACCGTGACCCCAATCATCGGAAGAGTCAAATGCAATGACTACTACCTTTCATGTGAAACAGATTACCGTGTAACTTACAATCCTATCATTTGTAATAATATCCATACGGTCGTTACATCGAGTGTCAAACATTAACAACCGTATCTTATAATCTGGATATCAAGCTCTCTCGAAGTAACTCATTTACTCCCACTTTGCAAAGATTCACGAGAGTAAGACATTCCTTATAAGAAGGCCCTTTCGGATATTTACCCTCACCGATAAGTACGCGATTCCCGGACGACCAATCATGTATACTCCGCGATGCTTCAATGATCATACCCAATCACTACCGCATGATCGCCCGTGGCTGGGGAAACCTCAATAGTGTCAAAGCATGACAATCCACACCGTGATGCCATGAAGACTCGGTCTTAAGATAATTACACAACCGCCACATAGTGTGACACTTATCCGTGTAAGTGGGTCGATCTAACGTCGCGCGTTCTCTAATACACGCCCACGTCACGGTCCAAGTGTCTCTACACTTCGATAGACGAGATCTATCTCTCGCTTCTTAAAGACGAAGACATCTAATACGTCTAGCTTTGCTCATACTATCAATGCCCTGTTTGATAAGACGTCGACTAGAGACATTTAAGTATCAAACTTATTAAAGTGATTAGAGATCTTATCAACCATAATCGCCTATCATGGTTTCTCTATCACGCTTTAATACTAAGGACGTTATCATATAACAATTCATAATTGGTTCTTTAAAAGAACATATATATGACAAATGTAAAAGCCATTTAATATATGTATAAACATAAAGAAATAGTAGAAATGATCCGACCCGGTCGGATCCGGTCCAACCCGATTGGATTTAGGACACTATTCCAATAAGGGTCTCCATGAGGTGCTGAGCCAAATCCACTGGAAACCAAACCCTTAACTTTGCCATATAACAATTAGATCTCATAAGGCAAATGAAACGTGTTGCGATACTACCGTGTAGCAGGGTGTAAATCCAAAAGCCACTAGAACATAGACATTTCACTTTACAACACATAATATAAAGCTTTACAGTAAAGGCATGTCGAAAAAGAACGCAAAACACAAAACTACTTAAAAAACAGGGCAGGCATGCGCCTGCTGAGGCATGGGCGTGCGTCTCACTTTGTTGAATCTGTTTTTTTTCAAATCTTCCGGCCAGGCATGCACCCGTGCTACTTTGAGTATGCACCGGTGTTTCGATCTTTACCAGTGTCGTCGACTTCAAATTTTGCCTGAAAATCAGTATTATTCTCAGAACTAATCCATGGTGATTTTTCACCATTCAAACACTGAATCTACTCCAAATCCATACCGGAATGATACACAAACATACTACAACTTGATATTAACATAAATTTATATCTAACAACACCCATTTGTCTCAAATCTTTGAGGAAAAATCCTAGATCCAAAAGCTAAGACTTGAAAATTCATGAAGACCAAGTTCGTCCTTCAACCAAAACGAAGATTTAAGGCTACTACAGCCTTCAAGATATCTAGAAACTAAGAAAGATCCAATAAATACTTTAGATTTAGAAAAACGGGCTTTCATACCTCTTACCCGATCGAAGAAACTCTTATGTCAAATCCAAGCTCTCATCGTGGTGTGATTCGTTTGCAGTTTTAACAGATGGATCGATCACAAAGAAAGATATCCTTCTTTCTTCTAATTTTGTGATTCTCTCTTCTTTACCTCCTTTCAAGTGTTTATGAATGAAAAGGGTTTTGGGGGTGTGTTGGGTATAAATAGGGTCATCGTATTTCCCAAAAAGCTCTTAATGAATACCTATCTTTAAAGTCACAAAATGCCCTTACAATTCGCCTCGTACACTTTTATTTAAATTAAAACTTAACTTAATCATCTGGACACACGAATTCCCAAAAAAAAACACTTATACCCTTTAAGCAATATACGGGGCTTCAGGGTTCGATTCTCATCCTCGTACTCACTGAAATAGAAATATTCTTCTTAATCTAAAGAAAATAAAAATAAAAATAATGACGGGTCAAACCCAACTCGGTGCCAATTCAAAAAGAACAAAAAGTGAGATTACGTAAAATAAAATAAAAAAACTAAAAAAATTGTGATAAAACAGATAAGAAATAAAAACAAAAATACGCGACTACTCGGAAGAGAATATATCTGTCTTTTTCCCCTTATTTTCCTCTTTGTCCAAACCTCGGGAATTTAGACATAGTACACTCTTCCCCGACCCACAAGTCTTTCCAAAAACTGATATTTTTGTCATCCCCAACTCCCAAACAATACCTTCATCTAATCTAACCCCCAAATCTAGAATATGAGTCCCAGCTCCCTTTACCATCTCTTAGTTGTTGTTGTTTTTATTTAAGGAAAGCTTATTATTCAAATGAGTGTGCCAAATAATTTTTATCGTCATTAGCATTAAAAACACGAGCATTGCTAGAACAAACAGAGACAACATCTGAATGGGGGCATGAACCTCATTCTACAAAAAGAGGAAATGGCTAGGTCATATTTAGCAAGAAGGTGGGCGGGATATTTTCCGAACGTGATCTGACCAAAGCTTGAGAGATCATCTTCTTCTTATTGGAGGCGATTAACCATTGTTTTGGAATCACTTTCCATAATGAGATTTATACATCCATAAGCAAAGGCACACGCAAGTCCATGAAAGATGGCTAAACCTTCACCAAAGTCAATCGAGTAAGCAGACTCAAATTTAGATAAAAAAAATTTAAAATAGAGCTAGAGCCGTCTTGAAAAATACCACCTGCCGATAATTGATTATCTTTTAAGGAAGTATCAACGTTATATTTAATACTCCATGCCGGTTGGGGTGTCCATAAAATCAAATTATCTGTGTCAGCTGGTTGGTCCTGGGATGTAGTATTTACTTGTGTGATGTGATTTGCCGGTGTATATTCGAATATCCAAATCACTTTCCATATGTATCAAAAGAGATTAAATGCTCTAATACGAGAAAAATCATCGTCCCAATCAAGAAGAAAATTTATCACCTCAGAAAGATTTGTGATTCGCAAGTTTTTCCAGCCTTTGCTAATTTTTTTTCTATCTCAAACTGCATTAGCAATGATGCAATCAAATAAACAATGGTTTATAGTTTCTTGATACCACAAAGAGAGCATATAGCCGAATCACACCATCTTTTAGCTAATTAGTTCGAACCGGCAAACTGTTTGAAATGGCTCGCCAAAGAAATTGAATAATGCGTGGCTGTATTTTCTGACCCCAAAGACGATTCCAAAAGGAATTTCCCTTTGAAGCAGAAGCATGGTTTTTCACGATCAGATTTTTCCGAATTGCTCACCGCCAAGTGATATTCACTTCCAACAGAGTAAACACCATTAGCTTTGTGATGCCATATAATTTTATCCTCGCCTACGAATGGACCTAGGGATATGTAAGATCAAATCTGCAACACGCAGAAGGAAAAGAAAGTTCTAATTCATATTATGATATGGACTTAGGGGTGTAAACGATACGAACCGAGTATTGCTCTAAACGAGTCGAGCAATTTAAAATATTCTCGATCTCAAGTTTGAACTCGAACTCGAGCCAAGATTCAAGGATGTTATGAGAACTCGAGCCGAGCACAAGTTTTTCATCGAGCTTATCGAGTCTAATACGTTTCGTAACTTAACTAAAAAATAATTCAAATTATCACTTGATAACAACAAAAAATATCATTTCGACCAATTACAATATGATAGGATTTTATATTACAGATGAAAACAATATTTTATTGTATACCAAACAATGTATGTAATGCAAAATGTTTGATAAAACACAAGATACAAATGATCTAAAATCAATGAAAACCTTAACATTTTATTCGTTGCCTACCTTTATGAAGATGCACATACATATCTAATAGTAACATTTGTATATATATATATATATATATATATATATATATATATATATATATATATATATATATATATATATATATATATTCGAGTTTGCTTGCAAGTAGTCGAAATCGAATATTGCATTGCTTTCGAGTATCATTCGTTTAATCTTCGAGTCAAACCGATTTCGAGTTCGAGCTGATTTAAGCCGGATCGAGTTTTGAATCGAATCGATCTCGAGCTACTCACGAGTAGATTGACTCACATACGGCCTAATATTGACCATATGGTGGTTCATTTATTGATCTTGCACCAATATAAAATCAATGCCGGTTTGTATTAGATTTTTTGAAAAGGTTTGTATCCAAATCAAATACTCTATCCGTTTCAAAATAATTGAGGCAGTTGTCAAAAAAATTTGTTTCAAAATAACCGAATCAGAACATTTTCAATACAAAATTTCTTTTCACTCATCTTTTTATTTTTCCGTATACTGTATTAAATGTACTAGCATTATTTACTCCATTTTCCATAAGGGTATAATAGCCTTTATTTAATTAATTAATTATTTTCTTAATCTGTCTGTTTTTGACAACTGTATCGGTTTTTGTGAAACGAAGAGTAAATAAATAATGACATGTCCGGAATCGGCTCTTGGGCAGGCCTTATCCCTGAGTAAGAATCAGATTCTGCAGACACGATCCGGACCGATCTCCGAATTAGTCAAGCTAATTAATTTCGGATACCGAAAAAGCTTTTTAAGCAAAAATAAGAATTCTATTTTTATCCCAAACCCAATAAAATAAACAATTTTCTTTATTCTCAAAAAAGAGAAAATGAAAAATAAATAATTAATGACGTGTCAAGCCCGACTCACTGCCAATTCAAAAAGGAAAAAATAGAAAAAAATGAGATTCTGTCCCAGAAAAAAAAAAAAAAAAAAAAAAAAAAAAAAAAAAAGAAGAAGAAGAAGAAGAGAAATTAAAATAATAAAAAAATATGCGACTACTCGGAAGAGAATATATTTGTGTTTATCCCCTTATTTTCCTCTCTGTCCAAACCCGGCAGTGTTTCTGAGAATCTTCTCACTTCTCCATATCCCATTTTTCAACTCCTCTCTCTCTCTCTCTCTCCCCATAATATTCTTCTCTCGCCCCAAGCCCAAACCCCAAAAATCCAAATCCATCTATCTCAATATATATTCCATTTTCTTCATTCTAACTCCCATTTCATTTCGTTTCATTTCCATGTAAATCAATCTAGATCTATAAGTTTAAAAGGTTTGATTTTTTTTTTTTTATTTTATTTATAGATATCAGGTGTTTTTGATTCGAAATGGGTTCGATTCCATCTGAACTGAGCCTGGATTGTGGACCTAGACCGACCCCGATGATGATTTCTTCATCGGAAATGTTTGTTCCGAGGTCGATCGTTGAGTTGTTTTCAGAAGTTTCGAAGATGGGTAACGTATCGGAGAAGGTGTTGAAGCTGGAAGATTATAAGACGAGACTTGAAGATGAGATGAGAAAGATCGACGCTTTCAAACGCGAGCTCCTCTTAGCATGATTCTCCTCACTGATAGTGCGTTTTCTATACATTATTTTTTCAATATTAATTGGCGATTTAATTATGTGTTATCAGCGCTTTTTTTCATCCGTTTTATTAAATGGTTTCTTCGTTTTGTTGGATAATGAATCTGCAGCAATTATGGCAGTGAGGATGGAATTAGTAAAGTATGAAAAAGTAAATCCAAAGCCTGTTTTGGAAGAATTTATACCTTTGAAGAAGAGCTGTGATGAAGATGTTCTGGAAAATGTGGAGACGAAAAAAGACAAGGACAGTAAAGATAAGATGAATTGGATGAGTTCTGTTCAGCTCTGGAACCATGATCAACATTCTCCTAAAGTGGATTCTAACTCCAAACAGATCCCCAAATTTGTTACCAAAATGGTAAAACATAAAAGCTTTTACAAAGTAAAACAGTAGATCATCTTTCATCTGATTTGATTTTGTTTTGTTTTGGTCTATTGCTGATGCATTTATCTGTGTGTTTGTATTTGTAGAGGACATTTGGTGAAGATAATCAAGGGTTGTCTCATGGTTTGTTCAAATCTTATGAAACTCGTAATGTAGACAGCGCTGTTGTCCCGTTTAAACGGTGTTCTAATTTGTTAGGGAGCAAGGTTGATGAGGAGGAGGAATTACCTAAAGTTCCTTTGCTTTCTCTTGATAGTATTGGGATCAAAAGAACAAGGGAGGATGTTAGTTATGGTGGTGTGAATTCGAAACTCGTTAGCCATCCTGTTTGAATTCTATGCCCAGTTTTCAGTCTGAGTTAAGAAACATGTCTCAGAATCAGGCCTCAGCTATAAGGAAGCAAAGAAGGTGCTGGTCACCAGAATTACATCGACGTTTTGTCGAGGCCTTGCACAAACTTGGAGGTTGTCAAGGTGAGATCATTTGAATTACATACTGGATCGTGCTTAAATATACGTTTATTTGCTGTTGTGCATACCTATAGAATGTTAAGATTTTGTGTTAAAATGAAACCGATGTTTTATGGTTCTTCATATCTTCTGTGTGTTCTTGATCATCAAACTTGACATTCATTTGGTATTATAAGAACCGCAAAAGCCGAGTGATTGGTATAAACCATGTAGCATTCAGTGCCTTGACCACTTCTCGGATCCTATTTGTATCATGTTAAAACTTGGGTATTCTTCTGTTGTTTTAGCAGATTTAAGGTTACATCTTGTGTTTTCAAATTGTGATTCTGCTGTTTTAGTCCTTGCCTAATCCGGGATTTTGTATTCTCTGCAGTAGCTACTCCTAAGCAGATCAGAGAGCTAATGCAAGTCGATGGTCTAACCAACGACGAAGTGAAGAGTCACTTGCAGGTAGATTTACATGTCCCGGTTTTTGATCCAAACTGAATGTAGATTGAATACAGGACTAACGTAATTCGTTTTTTCGTTGTTGTTTCAGAAATACCGGCTTCATACTCGTAGGGTTCCAGCTACTACTGCTAATAACAACAACAACAGCCATAACGATGAAGCACATGTTATATTGGGAGGTTTATGGATGTCAAAAGATAAGAATGGTGTATCAAGAAAACATAGCAATTCACAATCTGATTCACCTCAAAGTCCTCTTAACTATTGTGGGGGTACTACTACCTCCATGACAGGGGGTGATAGCTTGGAAGATGAAGAATCAGAGAGCCATAGCTGGAAAAGTCATGTCATCACATGAAAGAAAAACAAGATAAAAAAAGATGTATAGAAGAAGATGGTCACACCCCCACCCACAAAAAAGTTTTATATATAGATCATTATATATAGCTTAATTCTTATAAATGGGATTTCTTGAAGTTTTTGCAGAGTAGTTGTGGCCCTTTTCCCCTCTTGAGGCGTCCCCCGAAACCTGAAACCCGAAACCTGAAACAAACAAAGACATTGTTGATTTATATTAGTATAAAGAACTTCCGAGTGAAGTCTACATTGTTATGATGACATTAACGAAACAATACTGATGGCATCTTTGGCCCTTTTCATGCTTTTTGTTGAGATTATTTGATAAATGGTTGGTTTAAGAACATTGGTTGAACCTGAAAATGGTTCAATGAGATAGGTGAGAATGAAGATCTGTTGCAGAAGACAAAGAGGTGACTTTTAAGACTATGGAGCAGTGCAAAACACACCAAACTTCAACTTTTTTGTCTACTGGAAAGAAGGGATTGGAAAAAAAAAGCTTTCCCTTTTACAATTTAATAAGTGGTTAGACCGGCGGTTTAGGACATGTTTACCATTATTGTTACTAGTAGTATTTGTTTATTTGTTACTTTTACATAGTTATCTGAACCGGGTCAACTTCATTTATTTGGTATACTATTTCTTACTTTTGCATTTTTATAGTACAATTTTTATTTCTAGGGAATAATAACTAATTTGACTTGATTAATTATGCTGAATTAGCAACTTATTAGAACACCCTTTAATCCACTCCAAAAAAAAAAAAAAAAAAAAAAAAAAAAAACACCCTTTAATGTATTTGAAGTAAAAGATTGAAAGATTTATTGGAATAAGTTTATAAAACACAACCTCTAAAAGATTGAAAGATTTATTGGAATAAGTTTATAAAACACAACCTCCGTCGTAGAATATAACTTGTCTTGAGAATATAAATCATCTTAGATTACTAATTAAACATTTATTACTCTTTTTATATCTTAATATTATCAGCTACAATCCAACTACTTTGTTCTTTAAATTTATGATATTAACAACACCCCGTCGTTTTATAACTATTGTCAATCCATTATTTTTTCATTTAAATTTACGATATCCATCCACTTTTATTGTATTAATAATAGTCAAAAGATTTTTTAATTATTTTCTCTTTAAACTTTATACTAATATTCAACCACTTTATTTATACATACACCCAAAATCATTTATATTTTAGCACAAAGCTAAGTACATCTTAATAAATGATTATGTGATATGCAGATAAACATTTTAAATATGATCGAGTATCCTCTTATAAGGTACATTGTACTCATTAATTGGCAGATTCTTATATATATATATATATATATATATATATATATATATATATATATATATATATGGAGTGGAACATATAATTAACATTTTCCTACTATATCTTAATTTATAGAAAAAATGTAAATAATTGTACGGATACAGTAGTAGTAGTATTAAATTATTATTATTATTATTATTATTATCAAGCATGGTCCATAATACATGTGGGTCAATATGACTTATGAAGGACGTCTTTTGGCACACACCTAAAGTTAGACAAATTGACAGATCTTTTTTAGGAATCTCAGCATCTTCTTTTCTTTGTGCGTGTGAATTTTCACACCCGTTTTGACCACGCCAGGAATCTTGACGTTTTTATTTTTATCATATATATATATATATATATATATATATATATATATATATATATATATATATTTATTTATTTATTTATTCTAAGAATTGACCTGGTTTTGACTTTTGATAACATAGAAAATGTGTCCTCTCATCCCAAAGGAGAATCAAATGCAGATAAAATATCTACATAATCCCATAAAAAGTGTCAAACTTTTTGTTGAATCTGAGACAAGAAAAAAATTAATTAATGTGTTGTATTTTAAAAATAAATAGACAAATATACCCTTAACTAATCATAAATCTTGTTTTGGAATATGAAAGGATTATGGAAAATTAAATGTTAAAATAGGGGTATAATTGGAAAAAATATATTTAATGATGTATTGAAAATTTAAATGGGCGCTTTTTATTGAGATGATCATCCATTTTATGAATGACACTTTTTATGGGGCGGAGGTAGTATTTTAATATGTTTTGGTAACGCATCCAAATCGAGTCGTAAATGATTCGATCAACTGCTTAGACAGTTGTTTTTGTTTTGTCTAAAAGAATTTATCAAGAGTTTGATGAAGATATTTATGATTAATATTTATAGAGGTAATGCACTTAGAAACTAGGGGTGGCCCCAACCGCCCCACGGTGTAACACTTAGTCTCGTCTGATAGTCGGCTTTAATATCAACCAACTCGTCTCTAACAGATGAATCTAGAGATTGCCTCAACCATTTTCACGCTGTGACACTTAATCTCGTCTGATTGTCGGGTTTGATACCAACCAACTCGTCCCTGCCAGAGGAATCTAGAGGTGGCCCAAGTGTCCTACGGTATGACACTTAGTCTCATCTTATAGTCGGCTTTAATACAAACCATAACGCCTCCAAACCCCAGGTGCCCCAGAAGCGGCTAAGTGAATCATAAATGATCTGGTTAACTATTTAGGCCAAGCGTTTTAAACGATATAAAATGATTAACTCGAATTAACAATATATTTATCTTTAAGATAATGCACTTTCCACACCCAACTTGAGATATCATGATTTTATTTGAATAAGTTTTTGAATTCAAATGTGAATGCATCGATTTATATAGAATGAACGTGTAACTTGTTTCACACTTTATTTATTTATTTTTCGTTTTACGCTTGCCATTTTACTCGCTAATTACTTGGATTTTACCATTATGTGGTGATGTGGGTGTTTGCCAAATTTTATAATAATTCTTTTAACCTTAAATAGTCAATTATTTTGATTTTAGTGTCGGTTGTTAGATTGGGTTAAAGACTTGGCGTGAATACTAATGAAATGTGTTGACAATGACAAATTAATTTTTTTTAACAATAAAGATAATGTTTTTTTTTTTTCGAGAAACAACAATAAAGATAATGTTCAATTCAATTTAAAAGTCACATTTTTTTGAAAAATGGATAAAATCATTTAAAAAAGTATAAAATGTTTTTTTAAGTATATATAATTAAATAATTTAGTGAAGCTTCAGAGCTCGATTAGGAGCTAGGATTTGAATCAACGGCCAGTAGAATGACCTAAAGCAAGCTCCTGTATTTTGATCATCATCAAATGTGTCTCTTGTATTGATTATACCCGGACATAAATCATCGATTGTGTTAAGATCAGCGTTCTGGTATCTTAAAAACCAACCTGGTGTTAATAAATACGCTTCTATATTTATTTATACGTTCAAGTATGAGAATCTCTCTGTGAGTTCAGGATCTTAAGATCTTAAGAGACTTTTTTTTTTTTTTTTTTTCAAAAATCACTTTATTGAGATCGATTAAGCTGTTAAAGAGACTTCAATGGTATTAGTGAATCACATGTATAATATACAAATGTAACAAGTACAAGGGTATAAATTGGATCTCAGATGATGTCAATTTAGTCTTTATGTCTTGTAGTCTTTAAGTGTGATGACATAAAATGATATTCAATAGTTTTTATATATATATGTATAAGAGATGTATTTTGAAACAATCAAACAAATGGTGTGCATATCATATACAACATAGATGCATCATGCACATATAAACACAAGTAATTCATCTTTGATAAAAAAAAAAATTAAAGGAATTTGTAGGCATTTGTGGCAGCATGATATTTTGGACTAGTTTTCAATCATCTTTCATATCGACACAAGACTCAAGTTAGGGGTGAAAAAAATTCAGAAATCAAAACAAATTAAATCGCCCGGAGCAAATCGAATTAAATTGGATAATCATAAGGCAGTTTTCAGGTGGTTTTTATATAACTAAAAACTAAATTATTTAATCGTGTTGGTTTCAATTTTCCAAAAATAAAAACTGTCTCATATCGGACTAGACCGAATACCTACTTCAATTAATAATACTACCGCATCCCGAAATAAGTGTTATATATTGTAGCACTTTGCACACATATTAAAAAGAACTTGAAAAATATTTATCTTCCCTCATTTAATGTTTAGGATTATTTTTCTCTATTTCACCTTAACAAATCACTTTTCTCTTCCCTCTTAAATAGAGAGTGGAAAATAATGTCAGTTTTTTTTACTAACATAGGCAATTGTTTCTTGAAATCTCATAAGGACACTTATTTTGAGACAAAGAAACTGATATGACAAATCCGTAAGCGATCCTACGGATCCTCAGTTGACCCGAACGGGGAAGCTAAAGGCATTGATGCGTCCTCGGAACCGCCTACCCGTATGCACGTAAACCGGAGCGGCCGAGAAGCGATCTGACCCGCCAAACTTCACTTTACGCCACGGATTGGGGGCCGAGCCCGCTGCTCTTTATCCGCTGTCCGCCAGACCGGACCCTGCTCGCTCGTCAAGGCAGCCAAGGCAAACACGATTAAAGGCAAGACATGTTCAGTAAGCGGCTAGACACTAGACCCGCTCCATAACGAAGCCGCCGTAACAGTTATCCGAGATAGTTATATTGTAATCACAATTGATTATATCGCATCATACTTAATTATGTCTTGTTATCATTAGTCTAATCGTCATTAGCCTTCTGCCTATAAATAGCAGCAGCTTGTAAATCATAACATGATCGAATAATTGTAAAAACAAACCCGACTATGCCAATTTGTCGACTCCATCTTTGTCTTCTTCAAGCATTGAGTCCGACAAGCGTAATTCATAATCACCACCGCGCTTCGCGGAAAATCACAATTATATAGCCTGATATCCACCATAAACACCGTTACCATCAACGTGACATTTCGGACAATATCGAAACCTAGCTAGAATGACACTTATTTTGGGACGTACGTAGTACTCCCTCCGTTTTTTAATTGTCGGAGAGAGAAAAATCATATAGATTAAGAAAGTGATTAATGTGTCTGAAATAGAGTGTAAATAACAAAAATACCCTTCATTCCTTGTGCATAGAAAATTGTACCAGAATTTTGGTTATTGAAATGAAGGGTAAATGAGGGGAAAAAAATAATAAATGTTGCATTGGTAATTTTAAATGACAGATAAATAAAAGCAAAGCAAATTATGTAAAGTGACAGTGAAAAAAACGGAGGGAGTATGAATTATCAGTCTTCTTAATTCACTCGAACTCTACCCAATTATATTTCGCAT
Source organism: Gentiana macrophylla (assembly GCA_026214975.1). Taxonomy (NCBI): domain Eukaryota; kingdom Viridiplantae; phylum Streptophyta; class Magnoliopsida; order Gentianales; family Gentianaceae; genus Gentiana; species Gentiana macrophylla. Next base: position 32,297,026 of record CM047807.1, read on the forward strand.
TTGCAATATATTAGTGATTTATCTTTCATTTCATATTTAATTAAACATTTTGATTTTTGCGATCCTTACACCCACTCGTCTTCAACATAATGATCTCTTAGAATAATAACGCATCGCAATTCAATTCATAACTCATGAACCCTAACTTCGTTTTCTCTTTCTACTTCCTCAACACCAATATTTGAGATAACATTTCATTCATTTCTGATATGCGCAAAAGCTGTTACCTTTCAAGTTTCTCTCACTCACTTATGAAAAATAATATATTCCTCTTTACCCCCAAAATCTCACTAAAATATTATTTTGCCTTAAGCATGTTGTGATTTATCTAAGTTATTAAATGTCGTATGTGTTAGTTCAATATTTATAATGTGTAAAGTTAATATTTTCGTTGGTGAATTGAAATGAGTAGGATACGATTCTTTATTATCTTGTTTGTTGCTAGATAGGATTAAAAAGTTTGGTGGTAGGTCGCATTTGTTGTTTTGGATGAAGGTTGATGAGGTGGTTGGTTTTGGGATATTATTTTGGCATGATATGAGTTCAATATAAATAATTATTAAATCATCTCGGGCTTCACCCATATAATAGTATTGTTGTATCGCGTATATTACCATATTTTAATACTGGATATTATGTGATTTCAATCAATAATTTTATTTGTTCACAGAATCATGAAAAACAAGAATCAAGCCAAACAATAACTCTGATCGAACAATATTTTTTAGCCTAAAATACCTTTTAATTTGGTTTGAAAATTTTGAAATCGTATAAAACGGTTAAGTTTTATAAATGAAAAATACTGGCTAACTTGGACCATTGTGCCCTTATCTCAAGTTGTATGATAGGTGTTATTGCAAGCTTTTAGTGAAGATGATGAAATTCGATCTAACAATCACATAATGGAATCTAATGGCGCGTTTGTTTATGAGAGCGAATGAAATTGAATGAAATCAAAGGAATGTAAAAGAATGAAATGTAACGAACTCAATCTATTACTACATTTGGAACATGACAGAATGGAATGAAAAAATTTCACTATAGGTGACACCACGAGTGATGGTAGGTGATGAGGGGTAAAATTTGGTGGTAGGGTGGTCGAGGATGGGGTAGAGTAGGGTGGTATGGTAAGGTAGAATAAGGTAAATAAGGAGAGTGAAGTGGTAGTGTTAGGTAGGGTGGTATGAGGTAGCCATGCTTCACCACTCGCCTTACCCTACCCCACCTTCACCTACCATCTTACTTCACCACATCTTACCACCGACCCTAGCCTACCTTACCATACCTCGCCCACCCTAATGCACCAGTTCCTACTACCACACACTCTACCACACCTACCCTACCCCATATCACCCTACCTTACATTACATTTACCCTTGCCCTTACCTTTACCCTTACATGTACCCTACCATACCCCATTCATCCTAGCTACTTCACATAACCTTACTCCACCTCCAACCGTATTTACCTTACCCCATCATTTTCTCACCACCCACCCTACCTCACCACCATTTTTAACATACCTATCATGGCCCCACCCAACCTACCCCACCACCCATCTGCTCACCTTACCCTACCACATACCTTATCGTCAGGGCCGGCCATGGTATTTTTTGGGTTTAAGGCAAAGTACCCGAATTGAGTCTTTTAGTTGAAGTTGTTTTTTTTAAACATACTTATCGCGTTTTTAACATCCATAAATACAAAATTCAATTTATTTTTGTTTGTTTATTTTATTTTTCTTTGTGTGATTTTTTTTTAATATAGTTATATAATAATATAAAATAATATATTCTTTTTAATTTCTATAGTTTTTCAAACAAAAAATTAATAAAACTTGTTTGTATGTCTAAATTTTTTTTGGGCCATGTAAATTTTTTTTATTGGGACCTTTATCGATTGGAGTAAAATAAAATTTGGGCATTTATCAAAAAAAAAATTAACATATTATATTAGGTTGGATCGGATTGAATCTACACAAATTTTTATTATTTTTAAATAAACATGCAATTCTTGTATACTCTCGATCTGGTTTTGAGCAGAAACTCTCTCCGGCCTCACACGAGGCCGGCCCTGCTTATCGCACCTACCTACCCACCACCCATCCTACCCCACCTCACTCTAAACCACCAATCCAACACTCGTATGATTTATTGTTTTTCATTTTACTCTATCCATATTCGAAGGTACTAAACATGAAATTTTTTCATTCTATTGAAATGAAAGTTGTTTCAATTTCATTATCTTATAATTATATACTTAAACATTAGAATGAAATAACAAACCATTCTATTCAATTCCATTACTACAAAACAAACAACCCATTAAGTGAATTTGACTTTAATAATCCATAGAAGCTTTAGAAGTTTTAATCATGTGTTTTGTTGATATTGTTTGTGATTCACAATTTGGCACGTTAGCTAGCTTCCTTCTTTTGTTTGTTATGGTACACCCTATTAGACCTAGCTAGAAGATTCATATTTTGGTACTACATTGTGGATTTATTGTAATAAACGACCTAAATATAATTAAAATAAAGCAACATGTGCTTGAGAATTATATGTCTCTTTCACTAGCTTAAATAATCTAAGTAAAGAATCAAGAATGAAGATACGGAAATGATATACTGTTAGCCATATCCACTTGTTGACAAATATTGGGACCGCTCTACAATATTATCCACAATATGATCTATGAAAAGGATTGAAACAACAAAAGATAAGGTCTGATTAGGAATCCTTCAGATCTAATATTTTATGTTCATTCATTCAATATTCCACCCTGCCCCATTTAGTGGTGCGACATCTATCGATCTGTGTCATTTTTCATGAGAATGGATCTTTGTGAAAACCGATTTGGAATCGAAAACCGATTTTCATAATTCTCTGAACCGGCTTTACAAGAAGTTGGTTATTGGCTTAAGAACCGAATTTTATAAAATCGTATCTACTGTGATAAACCTAGAAAAATTTCTCATTAAGGCCACCAGAACGAATTCAAGGACTGAGTGAGAACATTAACAGTGTTTTTATGTTTTTAATCAATAAAACCAATTTTTTTGATCTCAGTAAGATTACTATCCACCCGGGTGGTTTCTACGGTAGGTGAGGCTCAGTAGGGAGGCTGCCTACGCCAGAGATCTGGGCCATGCGATTCACGAGGTGGAATACAATGCCCCGTATGTGGAAATTGTGTGGTTCGAGATCTTCTTACGTAAATCAGCTTCCTTCACAGTAAAAATCACTGGATAAATTTTCCATCCACCCCTTGCGACTTAGTTCCGGCCCTGATACATAGGTAGATTCAGTGTGCACTAAATAAATGCCCTATTATGTTTTGAGTTGAATTAAGTGGACGTGACGTAATACATGGATGATTAGATAATAACAAAACAATTGAATATATTTAGAATTATTAATAGTATAAAATAATTGGCCGGCGGCAATTTTTAAGTGTTTTGATTCGGTATTTGTCTGCATTTGCACCCAACAAGATATTCCCATAGAATATTCACCTGCCCACCTTATTTTAATAAAGTAGTTCATAACCCTACATTACAGGCTAATAGCCTATTCCCTCTATTTCAATTTATCTGAGACAGTTGTCAAATCATGTATATTAAAGATATAAGTTAATGCATTAGTTTTTACAATAAAATGACTAAAATGTCCTTGGATATAATTAATATGACATTCTTTTTTACATCTTCTAGTGTAATAAATAAGGGTAAAAACACAATAAATGTTGTATTGAAAATTATACCGACTCACATAAAATGAAACCAACTGCCTCAGTTATTGTGGAACGGAGGGAGTATTATATTTCATGTCAAAACTTTGAAGTTCTTCGGGAAATTCTTTCTTGATGACTTCATTTGAGGTGTAAAACATATGAAGTCACACAATACAACTCCTCAAATGAAGTCACCAGGAAAGTATTCCCCAAGTTCTTCTGGTTTGTGCAGGAAGTTCATGATAGGGACTCAGCATGTAAGAGAAGCTGCAAGGCGTCATCTGGGGCACACAGCCATTCTGCAGAACTTTATTGTGTGGTCATATAATCTGCACATGTGAACTACCTCTGAGAGGAGTCCTCTACCTTAGAATTTCCCGTTGTCTTTTTATTTCAATTTGATGAAAATTAAGTTAACTATTATTTTGGATATATATAATACATATGCATGTACTTCGATTTGACCTAATGATATATGTTATTGTATTTTCAGATAAGAATCACAGTTGGATTCTCATATATAATAAAAATCTTATTCCCCGTATAATATCCATTTTGGGGGGAATGGGCCAAATAGCCTTATTTCAACAAATTTAGGTAAAATAGACTATATCTTTTAAAACATGTTAAAAGACTACCTTCCCCCCATTTTCTTCTTCTTCATATCTTTCAATTTCCTCCATTAACACACCTCCAATTTACTCCATTAACACCATATCTTCCAATTTCCTCCATTAACACCACATCTTCCAATTTCCTTCCATATTTCATTACCGGCCTTTCCATCTCCAACCTATTACCCCATTCCCCATTCGAACTCATTATCAGTGAAAAAAATAAAATTCAACTCGTTACCTGTGAAAAACACAAATTTCAACTCGTTAACAGGGAAAAACACGATTCGTACTCATTACCAGTGACAAACACGAATTCGAACTCGTTCATGGATTTAAGGGTTTAGGAATTCAGGGGTTCAAGGGGTTTAGAGGAGTTCGGGGAGGGTTCTTGGGGGTCAGGTGGTTTTCCGATGGGGTTCCGGTGGGAGGTTCCGGCGAGTTATGGATTCAGGGTTCAAGGTTCATGGAAGAAGATGGGGCATTTTAGGTATAAAATAAGGGTTCAACCTTAACAACCAAGAATTTGTTGAGATAGTACGTCTAAATAACCCGGGGCCCGTAAATTTTTCTTTCAAAAAGGTTGAAAGACATCTTCCTAATATAATAATAATAATAACAACAACAACAACAACAACAACACAACTTTAAGGGCACCACACTTGTTTTTAACTTCGGCTAGGGACATTCGGCACGTGCCATTTAGAGTAAACTCTAAATCTCACGTAAGTCTCATTTCATATTATAGTAATTAATGGACAATCAAAAGAAAAGAAGCAAACAAGAGACTCGAGAAACTTTGGGGCATGGGATTCCGGAAATTGGAATGCTTTGATTTAGCTTTGCCAATGAAGCAATTTTGGCGCTTCCTCACATGCCCTTCTGCCCTTGTGGGCCGAGTTTCTAATGTGAAGTATCATCCAGGGATGACGGTTATTGCTGCGGGCTTGGGGCGCAAGCCTTCTTTTCTATGGCGGAGTTTATTAGAAAGTATATATATTTTGTTGATGGGTTTGAGACGGTGTATAACTGATGGGAGCTCTTTATTTGTTTTTCATGATGCGCGGATTTCACGGCTACCTACGAATTGTAGGGTGAAGAATATGCTATTGTCGGATGGCAAGCAATGAAATCTCCATTTGATTATGCAGGTCTTTCTCCCTTGGGAGATGGATGCAATTGTCCAGACACCTATTGCTGGTAATTCCAATCTGGATAGTACACAGTCAAATCCAGATACTTCTTGTCATTAAATTTATATGGAGAGGAGCATCACTCTGCTCATGTGTCCTTTTCCACAGGGCCGGATAGAATTAGAGGTGATGTCTGGATAATCATTGTCCCACCACGAGTTCATCCTTTTTATGGCAGTGTTTGCAAGATTGTCTACCGGTTGAAGAGAACCTGGCTAAGCGTAACTTTGGCAGCGGTCTCTGCCTGACTTGTGGTAAGGACATGGAATCCATGTGGGATGTACAATTTGATTGTGATTATGCTAGGGCAATATGGGGAGCCTCGCCTTTCGTCGATTGGCAACATCGAAATGTGTCAAGCTTCCGAGAATACTTTGGTGCGATTCTGGAGCATTATGCAGTGGATGAAGTGTCGGCCTTTTGTTTGCTACTTTGGAACCTCTGTACAGCGCGGTGCAATGTAATATATATCTGGTGCTCCTATTTATGTTTCTAGTATTGTTTCATCTTCGTTATTTGGGACGATGGAGTGTGGGCAAACTCGAGTGCCTATCAACCGAAAATTCCGAGGCCTTCACACTAGTGGCATGAAGCCCTCCACCCGGCCGGTAGCTAGAAATGTAATACGGATGCATCTGTGGCGGAAGTGAGCTCGGGCGGCTTGATCTTGAGAGATGTAGGTTCAATTGTATCCGCATACTCATTCCACTTCGACCGGGTATAAGTCCCAAATTTTGGAGATGAAAGCGATTTTGTTGGCTTCGGAAGAGGTCGTTTGTCTTGGTCTTCCTCATGTTATTGTTGAGAGTGATTGTTTGTCGTGTGTACAAGCACTTTCACACCCGTCGATGATTTTGACTGTGCTTGGATGTTTTGTCCGTGATTGTTTAGCTCAATTCTCCTTTTTAGTTCTATTTGGTTCTCAATTGTTAAGCATACTAGCAATGTGAAAACTCACCTCTTAGTGACATGGTTTACCTCTTTTTAGGTTATGTTGATCGGGTATCTCGCTTGAATGATGTAATCTTCGCCATGATTGTGGATTTCGGTTAATAATAGTTCTTTGTTGATTCTTTAAAAGGTAATTGTAATATTCCGATTTTTCGAAAAGAAGCGAGACGTGTCATTTTGCAAAACGAAATATTATTATTTCTTTTATTTTATTGGAGTTAAGTGTTTTATCATTTATTTATACATAATTTTCGAGTATATATATATATATATATATATATATATATATATATAATTAAGGGATAAATCTGAATTTTGGTAACTAAGGGTGTTTATGGAAAAAGTGATTTATTTGGGAATTGTATTTAAGGAAAATTTACACACAATAATCCCATAACCTAAACACAAATTCAGAAAATTTAGTTTACACGCTTTTCCTGCTCTGTGGCTGTGAGGAGAAAAAAATAGGGCTTGGATAGTTTTCGCGATTTCTGAGGCTAAGCTTAACCGTTTTCAGATCAGACGGAAGATTTGGGATCGTTGTGAGAAGTGCAACGTTTGGATATCAGTTTGTTGGAAGTTGCGGCAGTTTTTAGAGGTCGTTGATCCGGTTTTGGAGCGACAATTAGGTAAGAAACTCTTCCTATGATTTCGGTTATAATTCGTAAAGTTTAGATTGTGATTTGGAGACTTGTAGATGCTAGTAAAAGATGTGTTTTATGTTGATCAAAGGATCATAGATGCTACGGTTGATTAGATATGGTTTCTACGTTTTTCTAGGATTAATTCGATGTTAAATAAGTTAGAAACGGTGCAGAAAATCGAGTTTTGTCGATCTTAGCGTTTTGGGAAAAACCCAGCGGACGGGCGTCGACTTAGGCGACGGGCGTCCGAGACCTAATGAGCCCGCACGGCGGGCGTTTGCAATAAGCGACGGGCGTCTCGAGGTTAGATTTTTGATTCGAGATGTAGCTGTTTTTAGACGGACGGGCGTCACGGGGTTTAGTGGACGGGCGTGCGGTTTGGACGGGCGTCCATAGGAGGTCAAACGGGCGTCTGGCCTGTTTTACTTTGTTTTTACGGTTTTATCATTCTAGTTTGGTTTTGGGTTTTATAATTATATTATTATTGTTTTCAACCCTTATTTATGATATGATAACATGGTATAAATTAAACAAGCCTGAATTGAACTTCTGATTCGTTCAGTTAAAAAACCGAATGTACTCTTAAAAGAGTTGAAGTTCGGATCCGTCGGAAGGGCATGATAGGCTTGTGCTTTGATGAATTAGCATTCATCACTGTCTATGTAATTGCTAGGCATTGTTAATGTCTAGTGGTCTAGGAAGAGGGTAGTTAATGTGAGGGAGATTAATTGAAAACACTTAGGTTGCTAGTTAATCACCCTAATGAAATACGTACTTGACTAGTAAAAGATTAAACAGCATGTCTCTCTTGGATAGGCACTAGTCTATATCGTGATGTATGCCTACCTCTGAAGGTGGAAGAACTCCGTAGGTCAAAAAAACCCTAAGTACGGAGGGACTCCGCTGAGATGTGCGTACTATCGGAGCCTACCTATTCTAGCCTCCGTGGATATTGGTGTGATCCACTAATATGTTGCCAAGAGTGTCCCAAAAGTGGATACGCGTAGTGCCCTTGAGTGCGGTTGTAACATAGATAAGTTAAGTAGAAACGTTTAGTCAATTCATGTTGATGGACATGGAGTGAACCCTAGATTGAGTCGGTCACACATAATTAACTAAACTTTTAATTATCTCTACTTTATAAATTATAATTGTCCTCATAGCTTCTCTTTCTTATTAAGTCGTTTGTACTTACCTCAAATTCATGTTTTCTATGTGTTTTGGGGGTGAGAAGACGAACGGGTTGATATTGTCTACGAGGAGGAGTTGGATGATGACGTTTGAAGACGCCTCATTGAAGAGTTTACATTTATTCTTTATTAGACTGTTTAGACTTTTGGTCTTTCGAGACTTGTAGTATCGTTACGTTTCTTTTGGATTTCGTACTTTCCTTGAATGTAATAAATTACATTTCCTTCTTTAGTTTCATTTCTATTATTGGATGTTTGGAATTTTTTATACCCGAGTCTTTTGCTTCCGTTTGCTTATTTTTGATACGACGTAGTAGAGGCTTACGTATAAAGTGAATTCATCTTTATTTTATACGTGCCGAACGTTCCTTTTCCGGATAAGGACTCGGTGTCCGGGAACGGGGCGTTACAATTTGTATCATAGAGAAGCGTCTTTTAGGCTTCATTTCCTTAAGATAAGATTTCTCTAGACCTTTTAGTGACGTTCTGGTTTTCTTTGATCATCAGGATGGTGTTCACTAGAACTGGAGCGGGTGCAGAGACTTCCAGAGTTCGACGGGAAAGTCCAACACCGGTCGTAGGAGGCGGTGTTGTGGGCGATTCCACCACCCAGTGGAGCTTATCACCACCACCTCGTACGCGACACCCACACCCGGGTCTCAAAGCAGGTTTGTCACCAAGACCACATCGAGAGCAACCTCCACGATGGCACGTGGGAGTTCGATTCGATTTTCTTTGGTGAGTGATGTTCCAACAGATTTGTACCACCACCGGTAAGTTACCCTCCGCACCAAAGAACCCTTTTATCCTCCACGATCGGTGTTTATCCTCCACCATGATGATGAGAGATAAATTTATGATCATTATTACGACATTTTACCCCATATTGATACCATTTTGAGCATTATTGTATCAAATCAAGTCAAAATTACTAAGTTTTATTCAAATGTATAAGTAGTAGTTATTATATAAATTATCGTATTTTTATAAGTTTTTATTAGTTTTGTACCGGTTTAAGAACCGGAGTGTAAATGTCGGTTTACGTTTGGTATTTTGGTGGTTCATTGCGGGATTATTCATTCCAAGATTCCACGTAACGACATGTTTTGAGCCTAAGAAGATGTATTTTGATGGATGGAAGAATGTGCCATAAGCTAACAAGTTCAAACGGATCAATTGTCCTGAATGCTTCTACCAGTAAAATATCTTCGACAGACATTTGACCCAACTTAGAGGCATTTTCTGGGAAGAGTTCTTCATAAAAGTTGTAGATATTCAAATGAGCTTTCCAACGCATTTTGAATCACGTCAATTGGAGGTCTACAACTCAAGTTATGGCTATTTTATCAATAAGCGCCGCTATAGAAACGCCGGGAAAAGTGGAGATATTTTCTCAACTTGATTATATTCTCCCATGTAGTGCATGTATACTTGCAATGATGGATATTCCCTCCCATGTGCTTGATGATGGCTCCCATGTGCTTGATGATGGCTCCATGTGTATATATATATATATATATATATATATATATATATATATATATATATATATATATATATATATATATATATATATATATATATATATATGTATATCTCTCCCTATATATACTCCCCATTTCCATTCCATCTTTCTTGCCCCATCTTGGCCACTCTTGGCAAGATCTCTCTTCTCCACCTCCTCCCATTTCTTCCATTCCCTCTTATTTCATGTCCCTTCTTCATCTCTTTTCTCTTTTATTTTGTTTTCGGTACCGTATATACATATGTCTATGTATGTATATATGTTTTATAAATAAAAGTAGTACCGTTGTAATGCTTTCGAGAAGATTATCCGAGAAAATTGTATTGAAGAAGTTGCTATTTTCGAGAGGATACGACTTAGATCTACAATAAGCGGGTAATTTTATCAAGTTATTACTTTTGTTGTTTTTTTTATATATATTATATTTATCACTATGTTAAACTAAAAATATATCTAGCCAAGCTATGAATCCGAATTAGTTAATCTTTTGGTAAAATGAATGATCGACTCACAGTAATAATGATTAAAACCAATTATAATGAATCTCTTTCTATTTTAACGTAATCTAATGAATTGACAACTCACGATTAGAATACGAGATCGTAATAGAAAGACCGGAGGGTAAAATTGGCGAGTGAAAGCGTGACAACGGAATCCTATTTCCTACCGAGGCGCGATTTGTCCTAGAAAAACAAATCTTATTAAAATTGTGCTCAAGATCGTATTACGTTAATTTATCTGTTTTAATCAAAATTGAAACATTGCTCGTATGACAAAACGGGAGTGACCTATGCTTTGGATGACCTTGGGTGATGACATTTGACATATGACAATTTCATACGCCTCGTGTGAGGAGGAGTTGTCTAGCTTAGAGAGTACACCGATTCATATATAATTTACACCTTGAATAAAGGAAGATCATCTCCATTTATTTCTACTAAAAGATATTGATTCAATAAAGTATTCTTGGCTAGATCCAAAAATATATTTATATATTATATTAGTATTTATTTGTTTTATTTTCTGCTTTACTAACATCTAACTCTAACATTACTAACTAATCTAACGATCTAACTATCTAACCCGAGGAAAAGTTAAAAGCTGCGACTTAGATCGAGTTAATAATAGCTTCTTGGTGTTTAACCCCACTTAAAAGAATTACCATGTTTTCCCGAGAATACGACTGACTCACCGGACTAGAGCTACAATTTGACCCGGTACATCGCCGGTTAGGATCTGTATAGCCTAGGTAATGTCCGTCGACTTTTCGCGCCGTTTCCAAGGTTAGGTTTAGATCATGTCGACTTTTTGGCGCCGTTGCGGGGAAAACGTCGCTAATTTCTTTCTTTGTGTCTAGGCGTTACTACTTGTATTAGCTCAAAATTCTAGATAAGTCAACACTCTTCTTATCACATTTCTTTTTTATTTTCTGTTGGTATCTACCTTCTTTTAGTTACCAATTTTATTCTTCTATAAAATTCGAGCATTTTCTATTTTCGTTAGTTGATGACCGAGAAGCGGTAAGACCCCAAAGCTGGTCATATTAGTCGGAAATCGACCAAGTATCATCTTCAAATCGAAATACGAGAATGACCAAATCGATAATGAAACACCGGAACAAGGGCTTGATCATGCCCAAGGAATAAAAATAATCCAGAATCGGAATAAGCATAATCACCCACCAAACCCGAGACTTATTTGTGATCAGACCGTAAGAAGGTACCAGATTAATAATCCAATTCGTTTACCCAATAAAGGAGCAAATAATTTCGAAATAAAATCTCATCTTTTGGTTTAATTGACACAAGAGCCCAATTTCTAGGAGAAGATGATGAGGATCCACATCATCATCTCTATCTTTCGAAGAGTTGTGTAATCTGACCAAAAGTCATGGTGCTCATCGGGAATTAACGAGGATGTCTTTGTTTCCTTTTTCTTTAAAAGGAAGAGCACGAGATTGGTTTCTGTCACTTCCACATCATTCAACGACTAGTTGGGAGGATATTCAAACCGAGTTCTTAAAGCGATATTTTACTCTGGTAGAAAATTGGAATTAATAGTCGAAATTGCCAACTTTAGACAAGGATCTCAAGAAACGCTTGGGAATGCTTGGGAAGATTTAAAAGCTACTAAGAGCTTGTCCCGATCATGGTTATTCCTTAGATATGCAAATTCAACTTTTACGTCGTAAATTAAGAAAAGACTCACGTGCGAGATGTAGATCATGCATGTGGTGGTTAGTTAATGATGAGTGAAGCTCGGATAGCTTACGATGCTATAGAAAAGATTTCCAAAAATAACGAGAATGTGGGAAACCGGTTCTAGCACAAGAAAAGTAGCATTTGCGAGGAGAATATACATCGAATCACGGAAGTTCTAGCACACTTGGAGAATTTGAGTAGGAAATTTGACGGCTTATTAGCCATAAAAATGTAAACTCGAGAAAATATCTTACCAAATGAATACTCAAGTCATGATAATGTGTCATTAGGGATGGAAGAACCGAGAAGGCTATTCAAGGAAAAGGTGAGTTTTTAAAACAAAGATAGGAATTTGAGCGACGCGTATTCAAACTCGTTTAATGCTTTTAGAAGAGATCACCCTACTTTTCATTGGTCCAAAACCCCTAGTAAGCCAGGACAACCAATCGTATCGAGCTTCATATAAGAATCCATATCAAGGTTATCAAGGAGATACCACGAATCAAAATCTACAATCATTACCTAAACCGTATCCACAACATACCACTCAAAGCATACGAAGAACTCGAGTTCAACTCAACTTTGAAGGAGTTAACAAATGGGAGAAATTAATGGAAAATCTGATAGGTATGATATCTACTCAAGCTCAAAATATGGAAATTATGATAACTTCTATGAAATGCAGTCACTAAGGATATGAGTACGTTGAAAACATATATGAGTGGACATGATACGAAATAAGAATTATAGAAGCTTCATTGAGGAATGCGGAATATCACTTGAGTAGAGAAGTAGAGCGTAAAAAACAATAAACCCTCGGAAGGATTGCCAAGTAATATCGAAAGAAATGCGAGTGGGGTAAATCTTTGTTATTACCAGAAGTGGAAGGATCTGTGGAAGTAATGGATTAGAAAAATTCGGGAATAATGAAGTAGATGATGATTTAGATGGTAAATATAAGAAGAATATGGAATCTAAAGTGCCATTTCAAACCGAACCTTATCCGGCTCAACCTAAATTCACATCGGTTCAACTGGAAGGGCATCACCACATCCACTTTGCATATTTTGAAGAAAAGGTCTTGAATGATGACACACTATGTCTTCAAAAGGCACAATCATTCAAGGAAGCTTTACCATCTTCATCTAACGACAAGGGTAAGGGAGGTATTCATTCTAACCCTACTGGATCTTGAATTACTTCCCCATTCCCGAGAAATGAAATGAAAAAGATGAAGTTGGATAATAAGTATGCATGTTTTCTTGACACTTTTCGGCACTTAACTATTAATACCCCTTTCATCGATGTTTGTAAGGAGAGCTTAGTTTGGGAGTGAATGATGAGCGCGTTATCTTCAACATTTACAATTCATTGAAATATCCATACATTACACTAGAATCTAGTTCTTGTGTAGACACTTTGTGTTCTCTTGTGGTGGATCGTACTAACACGCAGGTAACTGAAGAAGATGACTCCAGTAATAATGTGAAAGCTCGTAAACCCAAAGCTCGAAAATCAAAGGAAAAGGTCAAGAACCGTTGGATTAGACGGCATTCGTCTAACAAATGTTGGAAAGCGATATTGATAAAAAAGACGGATGCGATCGTGAGGATGACCCACCACGATGCCTTAAAAATCGGAAGCACGGTAAAGTCTGGCTATAGACTATAAATGTAGTCAATGACGGGTACTATCCTTTTTTTTTTTACTCCTTAAGCATTTATTTTTAGTGGATTATGTGCTTAATTGTTACGTGCTTTTGTGAGTAATTGTTAGAAGTATCCCGTTTTGTTTAGTATATTATATTAGTTAATCATTATCAAGTTTGTCGAGCAAACGACGTTAACCAAAAGCGCTACCGGGAGGCAGCCCTAAAAAAATGTTAAATATAATAATTACTCATACTTTGGATGATACTTTGGTAATACTTCGGATTGATTTTCATTTTGTTTCACCAAGTCTTAGGATGAATGTTTGAATGTCATTATAACGGGAATGATTAGGTGGTTATCCGAAAATCCCGAGGGAAAAAAGAGAAAAATTCAAATGCATCATTTCTTGGACTTAGGTTGTTAGAACGATTTGAAATAACCCTTGAGGATCTGGGTATAAAAGACTCAGAGTTAATACTTGTCACATATTTCATATCATGATCTAGTCTGTTTTAAATTTCAAAAATAATGTGTGACATGTATTAGTTCAAATACTATGGAATTAAGGAGGCCATAACTTTGACCCACCCACCCACCCTTTTTTATCATCCGAGTATTTGTTTTGACTTGTTTTAGTGCACCATTGCTTTCCCAACAACTTATTTACACTCACTTTACATTGAGGACAATGTAAGTTCGTAAGTGGGGAGTGGAGTCGTTGGTCTAGCAATGGCGTTAATGTTTATTTTGTATCAATAAATCCCTTAGTTTTCGATCTTTTTCGAGCATTATTTAGTTGATTAAAATAAACTGTATAAGGTATATATTTCATGGATTTGAAGATGTAATGATCAATTTGGATGTGTATAACCAACGTGAACCGTAAGTGCATTGTAATTCCAAATATATTTGTATAACATGAATTCCTTCACGTAAGCCTTTGATATTGAAACGAAAATTTTAAATCTGTATCCATTCAAGATCCTAGTGGTTATTCTAGATAATAACTTGATAACTTAGTACCTAACTTTTGAGCGTGTCTTGTGAATATCCAAGGTTTGAGTGTGATAGAAAGGATATAAGTTAAGTTTATGAAAAAAAAAAGAGAAAGAGATGAACTATCTATATGTCGGTTGTAGCTACCAATGATTTGAGTGCAGTAGGGCGTTATCACGAAACGTCCTATATCACTATGAGGTTTACAGCTCCCGACTGCCTGATGATAGTAGTCCAGCTAGGGTGTTATCACGAAACGTCCTATTGCTGGGAATGAAGGCATATGCCACACATGTGAAATTAAGTTCATCAAAAGAAAAAAATAAAAAATTTAAGCGTGGTTGAAAACTTAGCTATCTTCTGACTATCCCCAGTATAAACTGAATGATATGCTTTAGGGATTATCCTAATAAGTACACGGAAGAACTTTGTGTGGAACTGTTACTGCTTATACCTAGGAAAGTCATTAGGGCTGTCTGAATGGATATTTGTGTTTTTTGCTTGATTTATTCAAGAGAGGATAGTGGAAATTGAAAAGGCTTGTCACACACACACTCTGTTATACATTTATATTGAGGTTAACGCCTGGTTGTAATTCTAATGGTTGTATTATCTAGTTGTTCCTTATATCTTCTATCTTCATGAATTTATCTCTCATTCATTTTGTTTTATCGCTTGTTTTGATCGAGGACGACCAAAAGCTAAGTAGGGGGTTGTGATGAGAGATAAATTTATGATCATTATTACGACATTTTACCCCAATATTGATACCATTTTGAGCATTATTGTATCAAATCAAGTCAAAATTACTAAGTTTTATTCAAATGTATAAGTAGTAGTTATTATATAAATTATCGTATTTTTATAAGTTTTTATTAGTTTTGTACCGGTTTAGTAATCGGAGTGTCGTGTCGGTTCGTTTGGTATTTTGGTGGTTCATTGCGGGATTATTCATTGACCAAGATTCCACGTAACGACATGTTTTGAGCCTAAGAAGATGTATTTTGATGGATGGAAGAATGTGCCATAAGCTAACAAGTTCAAACGGATCAATTGTCACCGAATGCTTCTACAGTAAAATATCTTCGACAGACATTTGACCCAACTTAGAGGCATTTTCTGGGAAGAGTTCTTCATAAAAGTTGTAGATATTCAAATGAGCTTTCCAACGCATTTTGAATCACGTCAATTGGAGGTCTACAACTCAAGTTATGGCTATTTTATCAATAAGCGCCGCTATAGAAACGCCGGGAAAAGTGGAGATATTTTCTCAACTTGATTATATTCTCCCATGTAGTGCATATTACTTGCAATGATGGATATTCCCTCCCATGTGCTTGATGATGGCTCCCATGTGCTTGATGATGGCTCCCATGTGCTATATATATATATATATATATATATATATATATATATATATATATATATATATATATATATATATATATCTATATCTCTCCTATATATACTCCCCATTTCCATTCCATCTTTCTTGCCCCATCTTGGCCACTCTTGGCCAAGATCTCTCTTCTCCACCTCCTCCCATTTCTTCCATTCCCTCTTCTTCATGTCCCTTCTTCATCTCTTTCTCTTTTTTTTTGTTTTGGGCCAGTATATACATACGTATACATGTATGTATATATGTTTTTATAAATAAAAGTAGTACCGTTGTAATGCTCGAGAAGATTATCCGAGAAAATTGTATTGAAGAAGTTGCTATTTTCAGAGGATACGACTTAGATCTACAATAAACGGGTAATTTTATCAAGTTATTACTTTTGTTGTTTTTTTTTATATATATATTATATTTATCACTATGTTAAACTAAAAATATATCTAGCCAAGCTATGAATCTGAATTAGTTAATCTTTTGGTAAAATGAATGATCGACTCTGGTAATAATGATTAAAACCAATTATAATGAATCTCTTTCTATTTTAACGTAATCTAATGAATTGACAACTCACGATTAGAATACGAGATCGTAATAGAAAGACCGGAGGGTAAAATTGGCCGAGTGAAAACGTGACAACGGAATCCTATTTCCTACCCGGGGGCAGATTTGTCCTAGAAAAACAAATCTTATTAAAATTGTGCTCAAGATCGTATTACGTTAATTTATCTATTTTAATCAAAATTCGAAACATTGCTCGTATGACAAAACGGGAGTGACCTATGCTTTGGATGACCTTGGACTGATGACATTTGACATATGACAATTTCATACGCTCGTGTGAGGAGGAGTTGTCTAGCTTAGGAGTACACCGATTCATATATAATTTACACCTTGAATAAAGGAAGATCTGTCTCATTTATTTCTACTAAAAGATATTGATTCAGTAAAGTATTCTTGGCTAGATCCAAAAATATATTTATATATTATATTAGTATTTATTTGTTTTATTTTCTGTTTTACTAACATCTAACTCTAACATTACTAACTAATCTAACTGATCTAACTATCTAACCCGAGGAAAAGTTAAAAGCTGCGACTTAGATCGAGTTAATAATAGCTTCTTGGTGTTTAACCCCACTTAAAAAGAATTACCATGTTTTCCCTGAGAATACGACTGACTCACGGACTAGAGCTACAATTTGACCCGGTACACTTGCCGGTTAGGATCTGTATAGCCTAGGTAATGTCCGTCGACTTTACGGCGCCGTTCCAGGTTAGGTTTTAGTCATGTCGGCCCAAGTAGCGTTTACCCTCCACCAATGAGCCACCCCTCACCATTGGTGTTCCACCAACAACAAGCAGACCTTACCCACCTCTCATGCGAGTCAAACCCTGAACTAATGTACCACTTTCACCGCGGTTCGACCATCGACAAGGTTTGGGTAATCCACCTTAAGGTCTACGACAAACTCAGCCAATCCCGCGGCCCACCTGCACTTATCATCAAGGATACTACCCTTTCCGGCTGAACATAGCGCATCCAAATTACCCTCAAGAACAAAGAAGCGATACCAGCAGCAAAGTACCTTTCGGCTATCCTCCGGTTTATCCACCGTTAGACCGATTTTTGAGCAAGCGCCGCCGGTTGATTGGTATACCAGTTGAGAAGGAATCGGGTTGAGAACTTCTATGGAAACGTCGAACATTCAAAGGCCGAGGAATGGATAAGGAGCTTTGAGAAGGCATGTAGAACATTCATGTGCCGAGACCGAGATAGCACAATGGCGATTAATTTTCTTAGGGCGCATCGAGCGTGGATAGATGCTATCTGAGTAGCAATGGAAAAGTCACCGGTAGGAAGCTTTCAAAGCTATGTTCTTCAACGAGTACTTCCCGCAGCAAAGCAAGCGGATAAGGCAAGTCTATTTTGAAACTCAAGCGGGGGTAATCATTTGACGGTATCTCAAGATACCAATAGGTTTAACGAGTTGGGGCGGTTCTATCCCGAGCTCATGAAAGTGGAAGAGAGAAAGATGGCCCTTTACAAAGAAGGATTGGCTTATGAGATTCGATCTGCATGTTGGGGTTTATGGCGAGGAATATGGCGGGAGTTCTTGAATAAGGCCTTGGAGGTTGAGACCTTTAGGAAGAAGGCTACCGTTGTGATTGGAAACAAGCGGAACTTTGGGGCGAGTCAAGGTAATTATCGAGAGCACCGCAACGAGAATACTAAGAAGACAACGGCTCCCACGGCAAATTAAGGCCCCAAACAGTGCACCCTTTGTCCTAAGTGCAAAATCATTCGAGGAGTGCAAGCAAAATACTAATAGTTGCTACGTTTGCGGAGAGCCAGGGCACTTTTCTAGAGCATGTCCAAACGGAGAAACAAGGGCAATTCGAGGCCAGGAAAGCGGGAGAAGTGGCCCAAGCCGACCGGTTCAAGTTTTTGCGGTGATGCAAGAGATGCGAACGAGAAGATGACGTTATCTCAGGTACCTTGTTGTTATTTTATTTTATTAAGATATTTTATAGCACGGTTATTCATGCTGTAATTTTATTTAAATGAATGAATATGCATCCTAAGTACGATAATGTTAGATAATCTAGTGGTCAGAGCTTTGTTCGATACGGGAGCGTCTAACACTTTTGTGTCGACCAAGGTAGCTAAGAAGTTGAGTTTACCCTCGGAACCTTTAAGAAACACCTTGGAGATAACTACACCATTAGGGAAGGTAACAAAGGTAACTAGGATGATACCTCAAGTGGAAGTTCGAGTTGGATCGTATCGATGCAATAGCGACTTCACAGTTTTAGACTTTTCAGACTTTGATGTGATTCTTGGGATAGATTGGCTATCCAAGAATTTTGTCCACTTGGATTGTAGAGAGAAGAAAGTGACCTTTAAGATACCGGGAAATCGAGACAAGACTTATCGAGGTAATGTGTACAAGCCGAGTAAGAAGCGGCATCCGATAATTTCAGCGGTCAAGGCAATCGAGCTTGTCGAAAAGGTTGTGAAGGCTACTTGTTGTCTGCGAGTGGATGTGGAACAAGTGAAGCCTAAGCTAGAAGAAACTCGATGGTGGCGAGTACCACTGAAGTGTTTCGGAAGAGTTACCGGAAACATGCCGGATAGGAAATCGAGTTCGAGATCAAGTTGGTACCGGAGCGGCACGATTGCTAAGGCACCCTATAGGATGGCACCGGCTGAATTAAAGGAGTTGAAGGCTCAACTTAAGGATATGCTCGAGAGGAATATAATTCAGCCCAGTACTTCACCTTGGGGAGCCCCTGTTTTGTTCGTGAAGAAGAAAGATGGTAGCATGAGGATGTGCATTGATTATAGAGCATTGAATAATCTTACCATCAAGAATAAGTATCCTTTGCCGAGGATAGATGATCTGTTCAATCAGTTGCAAGGCAAGAAAGTGTTCTCTAAGATTGATCTTAGGTCCGGATATCATCAGTTGAAGATCAAGGTAGCCGATATACCGAAGACGGCTTTTAGTACGAGGTATGGACTCACTAATGCTCCATCTGCATTTATGGATTTGATGCAGCGAGTCTTCATGCCGTACTTGGATAAGTTTGTGATAGTGTTCATAGACGACATCCTAGTATACTCTAAGGATGAGAAGGAACACGAGGAACACTTAAGGATAGTGTTGGATACCTTGAAGAAGAATCAGTTGTTTGCTAAGTTCTCGAAGTGCGACTTTTGGTTGAAACAAGTCAGTTTCTTGGGACATGTCATTTCTGGAGATGGCATACAAGTTGATCCCGCCAAGATAGAAGCAGTGGAGAATTGGCATAAACCTACCACAGTTTCAGAAGTAAGGAGCTTTCTCGGTTTGGCTGGCTACTACAGGAAGTTCGTGCAAGACTTTTCGAAGATAGCTACTCCACTCACTAAGCTTACACAGAAGAATGTGAAGTTTGAATGGACTAGAGAGTGTGAAATGGCTTTTAAGACGTTGAAAAGAAGTTGACTACGACCCGGCCTCCGGCGGTTCCGAGATTTTTGATAACTACGATGTCTACACAGATGCTTGGGACGAGGTCTAGGTTGTGTGTTGATGCAAGAAGGAAAAGTGATTGCTTATGCATCTAGGCGATTGAAGGTGCATGAGAAGAACTACCCGACACATGACTTAGAATTGGCGGCGGATAGTGTTTGCATTAAAGACATAGAGCACTACTTGTATGGAGTTAAGGCAAGGATCTTCACCGACCACAAGAGTTTAAAGTATTTCTTCACACAAGAGAATCGAACATGAGGCAGAGAAGATGGCTAGAGTTCGTAAAGGATTATGATTTGGATATTCGGTACCATCCAGGCAAAGCCAATGTAGTGGCGAGATGCCTTAAGCGAAACCATTGTTTACGATTTCAAGCGTTGAAGATGTGGCGAAAAGGTTAGATGGATGGAAATCAAAGAGTTTGATCAGATTGAGGAACGGCATTTCGTGGGCGCCGTTGTTAGCAAGGTCGGAGTTGATGGATGAAATTCGGGAAAAGCAAGATGGCGACCCGGCTTTGGTTGATTTGAAGCGTGTTGCTTTGAGAAAAGCCTACAAAGTGGGTTACGTCTTGGATAAGAATGGCAACCTTTGGTACCAGGATCGTTTGTGTGTGCCTAATGTTGGTGACTTAAGACAAAGAGTTATGGAAGAGGCACATAGGATTGCTTTTGCAGTTCATCCAGGTGCTACTAAGATGTACCGAGACTTGAAGGAAAAGTTTTGGTGGCCTTCGATGAAGGTAGAGATAGCCAAGTTAAATGGCAGTGTGACATTTGTCAGAAAGTAAAGGCAGAGCATAGAAGACCAGGAGGAATGCTCAAGCCATTGGATATCCCTGAATGGAAGTGGGATAAGATCACGATGGACTTCATCACCGGTTTACCGAGGACAAAAGCAGGACATGATGCAATTTGGGTAATTGTGGATAGATTGACCAAGTCCGCCCATTTCTTACCGTATAAGGTTGATATGCCTTTGAAGAAGATGACGACACTATACTTGGATAATATAGTGAAGTTACACGGAGTTCCTATCTCTATAGTCTCGGATCGAGATAGTCGATTCGTCAGTCGGTTTTGGAAGAGTTTACAAGAAGCCTTTGGAACCAAGTTGGATTTAAGTACAACCTTTCATCCTCGACATGATGGGCAATCTGAGAGGACAATCCAAACACTCGAGGACATGCTAAGAGCTTGTGTTTTGGAAGTAGGTGGATCATGGGATGATTATCTACCGGTAGCAGAGTTTGCCTACAATAATAGTTATCATGCAAGTATAGGCATGCCGCCGTTTGAAGCATTGTATGGAAGAAGATGTAGGACGCCGCTGTTTTGGGATGAAGTCGGGGAAAGACGGATTACCGGGCCGGAAATGGTTGAACAAGCTAAGGAAAGAGTTCAGTTGGTTAAGAAGAATCTGAAGGCAGCTCAAGACAGGCAGAAAAGTTGGGCAGACGTTAGAAGAAGACCGCTTGAGTTCGAAGTCGGTGATAGAGTGTATCTACGAGCTTCACCGATGAAGGGAGTGAAACGCTTTGGACAAAAGGGAAAACTAAGTCCGAGGTATGTTGGACCTTTTGAAATTCTGGAAAGGATTGGACCGTTGGCTTACAAGCTTAAGTTACCGGAATCGATGTCAAGGGTCCATAGTGTGTTTCACGTTTCGATGTTGAAGAAGTGTCTGACGAGGAATGATGTTGAAACTACGGTTGATTCAGAAATCCTACAAGACAATCTTGCTTATGATGAGAGACCGATCAAGATTTTGGACCGGAAGGAAAAGATGATAAAGAGACGGATGATTCCTTTGGTTTTGGTTCAGTGGAGTAATCATTCACCCGAGGAGGCAACTTGGGAAGTTGAAGATGATATGATCAGTGAATTTCAAGAGTTCGTGGATTTACCAGGTATGTTCTAGTTTCGAGGACGAAACTCCTTTCAAGGGGGGAGGAATGTAATATTCCGATTTTCGGAAAAGGACAGACGTGTCATTTTGCGAAAATGAAATATTATTATTTCTTTTCTTTTATTGGAGTTAAGTGTTTTATCATTTATTTATACATAATTTTCGAGTATATGTATATATAATTAAGGGATAAATCTGAATTTTGGTAACTAAGGGTGTTTATGGAAAAAGTGATTTATTTGGGAATTGTATTTAAGGGAAATTTACACACAATAATCCCATAACCTAAACACAAATTCAGAAAATTTAGTTTACACGCTTTTCCTTCTCTGTGGCTGTGAGGAGAAAAAAATAGGGCTTGGATAGTTTTCGCGATTTCTGAGGCAAAGCTTAACCGTTTTCAGATCAGACGGAAGATTTGGGATCGTTGTGAGAAGGGCAACGTTTGGATATCAGTTTGTTGGAAGTTGCAGCAGTTTTCAGAGGTTGTTGATCTAGTTTTGGAGCAGCAATTAGGTAAGAAACTCTTCCTATGATTTCGGTTATAATTCGTAAAGTTTAGATTGTGATTTGGAGACTTGTAGATGCTAGTAAAAGATGTGTTTTATGTTGATCAAAGGATCATAGATGCTACGGTTGATTAGATATGGTTTCTACATTTTTCTAGGATTAATTCAATGTTAAATAAGTTAGAAACGGTGCAGAAAATCGAGTTTTGTCGATCTTAGCGTTTTGGGAAAAACCCAGGCGGACGGGCGTCTGACTTAGGCAGACGGGCGTCCGAGACCTTAGTAGCCCAGACGGGCGTTTGCAATAGGCAGACGGGCGTCTGAGGTTAGATTTTTGATTCAGGATGTAGCTGTTTTAGACGGACGGGCGTCTGGGGTTTATTGGACGGGCGTCTGGTTTCGGACGGGCGTCCATAGGAGGTCAAACGGGCGTCTGGCCTGTTTTACTTTGTTTTTACGGTTTTATCATTCTAGTTTGGTTTTGGGTTTTATAATTATATTATTATTGTTTTCAACCCTTATTTATGATATGATAACATGGTATAAATTAAACAAGCCTGAATTGAACTTCTGATTCGTTCAGTTAAAACACCGAATGTACTCTTAAAGGGAGTTGAAATTCGGATCCGTCGGAAGGGCATGATAGGCTTGTGCTTTGATGAATTAGCATTCATCACTGTCTGTGTAATTGATAGGCCTTGTTAATGTCTAGTGGTCTAGGAAGAGGGTAGTTAATGTGAGGGAGATTAATTGAAAACACTTAGGTGGCTAGTTAATCACCCTAATGAAATACGTACTTGACTAGTAAAAGATTAAACAACATGTCTCTCTTGGATAGACACCAGTCTATATCGCGATGTATGCCTACCTCTGAAGGTGGAAGAACTCCGTAGGTCAAAAAACCCTAAGTGCGGAGGGACTCCGGCTGAGATGTCGCGTACTATCGGAGCCTACCTATTCTAGCCTCCGTGGATATTGGTGTGATCCACTAATATGTTGCCAAGAGTGTCCCAAAAGTGGATACACGTAGTGCCGCGAGTCGGTTGTAACATAGATAAGTTAAGTAGAAACGTTTAGTCAATTCATGTTGATGGACATGGAGTGAACCCTAGATTGAGTCGGTCACACATAATTAACTAAACTTTTAATTATCTCTACTTTATAAATTATAATTGTCGTCATAGCTTCTCTTTCTTATTAAGTCGTTGTACTTACCTCAAATGCATGTTTTCTATGTGTTTTGATGGTGAGAAGGCGAAACAGTTGATATTGTCTACGAGGAGGAGTTGGATGATGGCGTTTGAAGACGCCTCATTGAAGAGTTTACATTTATTCTTTATTAGACTGCTTAGACTTTTTGGTCTTTCGAGACTTGTAGTATATCGTTACGTTTCTTTTAGATTTAAATTTTCCTTGAATGTAATAAATTACATTTCCTTCTTTAGTTTCATTTCTATTCTTGGATGTTTGGAATTTTTATACCCGAGTCTTTTGCTTCCGTTTGCTTTATTTTTGATCGACGTAGTAGCGCTACGTATAAAGTGAATTCATTTTATTTTATACGTCTTGAACGTTCATTTTCCTGATAAGGACTTGGTTCCTAAGAACAGGCGTTACTGATAATTCTAAAACAGAGAATCAACTATTTTATCTGTAATATTATTTATATCGGAACACCAAATTATACTTTATTCATGGTCATAATAAATTTATGTTTTTATTTAGATTTATCCAACTGGGGCACGAAAATATGTGTGAAGTTAGTTGAACTTTCTATTTTCTCCCTCAAATATGTTCTACAGATTAGCCCATCGTAGAAGTATCCAAAAACCAAAAAATAACACAATGGATTAGAATACAATAGTAGTCCTTTTGGGCCACAATGGTAATCTCCCACCAAGCTATTTTGTTTGACCCACAGATGTGTTGAAAATATGATTAATATAGTTCTGATTAAAATTGGTGGAAACACGGCCTATTAGCTCAGTAGGTTAGAGCGTCGTACTAATAACGCGAAAGTCTCAGGTTTGAGACCTGCATGGGCCATTTTTATTTTAATTTCCTGTCGAAAATTTCGGAGACCTACGTATATCGATTTTCTTTAATCACACCGTCAAAACTTTTGAGACCTGAAAGAGTCGTAAACTACCTCAAACCGTTACCTATATTTATAATCACAACCTCAAACCTCCTATGTGTTTCTCTGTGTTTTCTAGATAGTCTTGGTAATGTACAATTAGTAATCCGCGATGTATTTCAAGAATACCGTGATCTAAGAATCATCTTGGATGTATGACTTGTTGGATTACCTCTGTTGAATCTCATTGTTTTACAAGAATACCGTGATCTTATATGTCACGGGGGATGTTGTCTAATCATATTACGCAAGTTGCACTAGGACCTCATGCTAGAATGTGGCATGCGTTGTACCCTAAAATATTTGGCTGTGCAATCATGATATGCAAGTTAACATGACAAGAACATGAACTATGTAATTAAGTAAGAAGTAACTGAACTTATACACGCTAAATGAGTATTGATAACTGAACTTATACATGCTAAATGAGTATTGATAACTGAACTAGATACTTAAGAATGTCTTTATGCATTATAAAAAGCATATTTTCAAGTAGCTTATCTATGTTTTATAATCCATCCATTTAAGCTATTTTGCAAACTAGATAAAGTAGATTCATGTCATGTCTCTCGGCCTTCGACAAATAAGAATCTCTCATTCTTCTACTTCTTACTAAGTTTTGTGCTCGAGCTCGCTCTTTTCTTTTTGGCTGAGAAGTATTTGCAGGGTTTGAGGACAGGTACACAGCTCTGCAGAGCACGCATACTCGCATAGGATAGATGGTTGTTGTTCTATTATGGTGATTAAGTGATAGTTGGTTCCTATTCTTTGTATGTCTGCGTGCCATGCTTATTCTTTAGTAGATCTATTAAGGATATGTTTTTTTTGAACAAAAATTTTATAGAAAACAAATGAAAGTATTGTGCACACTCGTATCTTGGTCGTCTCATGTACAAAGCATCACCATAATATGACTCTGTCTTCTCAAAACCTACTGTCGGTAAACCCAGTATGGGAAAAACCTAAAAAGATACAAAAACACAATATTGTGGAAAAGAAACCCCTTATGCAAAATTTAAAAAAAAATATTAAAAAAAAACTATACAGTATCATCTACAAAAGCTATACATCAAGTTTCCTAATGCTATAGTAAAAACTACAATGCAATGGAGTTTGCCTCATGATAAGTGTGATAAGATTGAGTAGCAAGGAGATCTTGTAAGATCTTAGCTCATAAGAATTTATAGTAAGTTAGTTTGAAGCAGTGATCTTTCTGCGTGTGTGTTCCAACACTACTGATGTGCAGACAGTTCCTGCCTTTCCGGCTACTAAGTAGTAGTTGATAATGTGACGCGTGTTAAGACCGTGAGGGTCCGTTTTCATATGATTTTTATTACTCTGATATGATGTCAAATTTACGTGAGTTTTAGGATTTATTCTAAAAGTCACGTGCCAAACTACCGTTTTCAGTTTAAGGCTTGGTTCTGGAGCGGGGTGTTATGCTATGTATGTCTATATGCGATTATACATGTAAAAGGCACCTGAGATCTTTACGTTGTTAATGTAAAATGAAGATAAAAACACCTAAATTCTTTATGAATATATACTACTAATTAAAAGTTCAATTGTAACGCCCGGCTCCGGATACGAGCCCTTATCCGGAAGAGAACGTTCGGCGCGTATAACATTAAATAAATCTAACATTATACACAAGCATTTACGTCGTCATATCAAAATAAAACAAACGGAAGCTAAAAAGACTCGGGTAAAACATCATAAATGCCACTAAGAGTAGATACTCGACAAAACTAAAGATAGAAAGTTTAACTTACAACAACGAATTCCCCAAAGTCTTACAAAAGTACAATGTACAAAGAAAAGATACAACAAACTTATCTTACAAACTTGAAACAAAAGTACAACAGGTTCTTTAAATACAGACGTAGCATAATCTAATACATAACAAGAGGGAAGAAATTGTAAAGTCAACTGAGCCTCATCATCACACATCGTCATCAAACTCCTCATTGAGCTCAAGATCAACATGTTTGTCTTCTCACCCCAAAAGCATACAAAACAAAACACATGCAATTGAGGTAAGTACAAAGTACTTAGCAAGAGGAAGAAGCTAATGTATAATTAGAGTTTGTAACAAAGGGTTTAACAATTATGATTACGTTATCTTTATGAGACCGACTAAATTCTAAGGTTCACTTCATGCTCATCAACATGTCGTGCCTAATCATTACTAAGCTTAACTTATCTTTGTTACATCAAAGAATCAAGGGCACTACGCGTGATCTTGCCCACCACCACGACACATGGTTGCAACTTTGTTGGTGAATCGCACCAATAGCCACGGAAGTCTATTCGGAAGACTCGGTAGTGTACACGTTCAGCGAAGTCCCTCCGTACCTAGAGTCTATTCTGGAAGACTTACGGAGTTATTCACTTTATCTAACGGCCCACACATCACGATATAGACTTGTGCCTTACCAAGAATGGATTGATGTTTAATCTTTTTACTACACAAGTATGTAGGTTATTATGCTGTTAACTAGCCTCCTAAGTTTATTCAAGTAAGCTCCCTCACAACTCCTAATCTCTCACTTAGACCATTAGACATGGACAAGTCCTAGCACATACACAAACATTGAAGAATTCTAATTCATCAAACCACAAGCCTATCATGCTCTTCCGAATGTCCCGAACTTCACCTCTTGGGAAGAATTCATCCGGTGCCGGAACTAAACGCATCAGAAGCTTAATCAAGGCTTGTTCATATTCATTTAGTGTTATTAGATCAAGAAATAACAATTAAAAGTGGACTCGGGGTTCAAAACACATCAATTCCCAAAAATAAGGCTGAATGCGCACACATTCAGCATTCAGGATGCTTCTGCTAGGGCAATGCGCACGCATTGCCCTCTGAATGCGCACATATTTGACATTTTGACAGATTCAGGATGTTTCTGCTTAGGCAATGCGCACACATTCACCCAAAAACACCCTAAAACATACTTTTATGCACTTAAACGATTCCCAACCCTTTCCCAACATGATCAACATCAATTTAGGTAACAAAACAACAGAGAAACCATATCTCAACATGCCATAGCACTTCACACATTAACTACAACATTTAAGCACAATTTCTAACACCAAAACATGCCAAAACTCAACCCTATCTTCATAAAACCTTAATTAAGCATTAGAAAGAACCTCTTACTTGATTAAAGCAACTTCCAAAGCAAAACCTTCAAAGCAACTGCTGACTTCACAAGTTTCAACCAAAACCTATGCTGATTTTCAATTAAACTACAATTAATTGTGATCAAGGTCTCTAAACAACGGGAACTAAGAATCAAACCAAACGATGCCTTGAAACTTGATCGATTCTTGAAGAAACCAAGATTAGGGTTAAATTATTACCTTCTCAAAACTCTGAACTTTTTGTATCAACTCGTAGCCTTTCTTGCGCTGATCCTAAATCTCTATTTGGTTCTGAAATCCGACAAGAGCTTGGTGAGGATTTTAAAGGATTCTCCCTTGCTTTTCTTTTATGTTTGCTTTTCTCTGACAAGTTCAGAGTTCGAAGTTTTCCCCTGAATTATTTCTGACAAACTTCCTTCTATAGTGGGAAGTTATTTGCAAAAATAAAACTCCCATGAAAACGCCCATCCTTTATTACAATAAACTCCCTTTAATTACCATTAATTCCCAGATCCTCTATTTCCTCGTATGTATATATATTTCGCATATACATACATTTTAATACTTTAAATCCTTAAATAAAATAAATATATTGTTTTGATTTTTATAAATTGACATGTCTGTTTTTTTTCTAAAATTCGGGATATTACATTAATGACATTTACTTTTACAAAAGTCAAATTCCAATATAAAAAAAACAATCCCTTGTTTTTGCTCCTATAATCACCACTACTACTAGCAAATTAAAAGTACCGGAGATTCAACCTAAAATCAAGTGAATTATTTAATGGTATATTGCTTGATGTCTTCAGCATAGAGCACTTGGTGCTTTTACATTTTTTTTTTTAATTAATGGGGGGAGAGATTCATCTTACAATATTCCTTTCCAGAACCTTTGATTCCACTGACATGACTCAGTGCATTAATGTAAGATTTTTTTAATATTAAAACGATATAGTTTTGTTGTTAAAATATTGTTTTAAACCTTGGTTATCCTCTTGGAAAAAATTTCTAGATAGAAAATGAATTGTTAGCCTCTGCATACGTATCCCACCTAACAAATTTACGAATCCGCCACCAATACGTGCATGGCCCGTGTGTGAAATAATCGCGAATCTTCACGAAACATTCGCAAAGCAAAAAACACCACTCTTCGTAGGACAATGACTTTTCGATTGGTGCTGTTTCGTTGTTGTGGCAACATTTATCTGGCTTAGACTTGATGCATAGAAACGCGTGGATACACGCACGAAAATAAATGCAAGGAGACTATAATGCTCGTCAAGAGGGTCACCACAAATAGAGACGAGAATTCTTTCTGATGTTTATAGAAGATTATAATGCATGTCATTTGATACGGTATAACGGTTCTATAATAATATCTCTGTTCTCTTACGACTCAAGACAGGCCTTTGGGAATTTAAGCACGTGTTCCCATTTCTCTAGTGTCATTGTTTGTATCTATTCCACTTTCACAATTTTATTTATTTATTATCTCTAAAAAGAACACTTAGTGATATCTCCAATTGAACTCACTCAAAGAACAATAAATACACAATGAAGCTTAAAAAATGAAGTTTTTGCAGAACATGTCTAAACTTTTAGTGCTTTGCATTGTACTCGGTTTACTTTTAGTGTGCCTTCCCCTAATTTGTCTGTGGTTAATAATTAAAAAAAATTCCTAAGCGGTGTCCGTAAATAATTTTTTATAGGTAAAACGTAAGTAATTTATCATTTTAGCAATATCTGCGTATCCTGTTTAAGAACACGTCGGTCCGCCCCAGACAAGACCCCATTGGGTGCAAGTGAGGGCTAAACATGACCTGGAAGATTGTTACTTTACCTCCAACACGCACGTCCTGTTGGGTGTAAAAGGTTTAAAACCGCGCGTTATGATGTTTTTCAAGACCCGTCTTGTTGTTAAGGGCTACATTCAACAACAAGGGATGGATTACCGCGACGGTTTTTTATCTCGTTTCCAAGATCACCCTTGAACATTACCTTGTTGAAAACGTGGTTTGGGCCTCCTTTCTTGACGTAAATATGCCTTGGATTGAATATTTTCCAAGAACATGGCACATCCAAGTTTCGGAATTCGGATGATAAATCGAGTTAACTTACATTATCGATCAGTTGTCTACTGCAACAATTTTTCAATACAAAAAGTCCACTGAACATTTTGTGCATTTACTTATCTCTTTTAAGCACATGGTAAAAAAGAAAATAAAGAACTTAAAGAAAAAGTAATATTAATGGCCATTAGATTGCAAACAAATAGTGGATCTGCCACTCAATTTAGTAGCTCAGCCAATGAACTAACCTTTGAACTGGTTCAGACTTCAGACATGGCTATATATATTCAAGAAATGTTAACACTTTTAAGGTATCAAACCATCTGCATACCCCATCAAAATCCCATTTCAAAAAGATATGGATCGAATTACCCTCTTTACCCTCACCGTTTTCTTCTCATTGATCATCTTTATGGAGCCTTCATCTAATGCACAACTGGATTACAGTTACTACAATGATTCATGTCCTAACCTGTCTATGATAGTCCGATGGGGCGTATGGGCTGCTGTTAAAAACGAGTCTCGGATGGCTGCTTCGATCCTTCGTTTGCATTTTCATGATTGCTTCGTAAATGTAAGTAATATATGTATCCCTTTTTTTTTTATTTTTTTTATATTCGTTTTAATAACTAAGGAAATGTTTGATCAATTAAACTATATATATATCTTGACGGTTTTGATGTACAGGGTTGTGACGGTTCGATACTTCTTGATGATACCGACTTCTTCGTAGGGGAGAAGAATGCTTTGCCAAACCGAAACTCCATTCGAGGGTTCGAAGTGATCGATTATATTAAAGCAGATGTTGAAAGAGATTGTCCATCCATTGTTTCATGCACAGACATTTTAACTCTAGCAGCTAGAGAAGCTGTTGTTATGGTAAGTATTTAATATAAATGAAGTTTTATTGAACTCACATACAGTTCATTAAGAATTGTACTTCATGGCAGCTGTTGTACAGACTTGGCTACCTACACGTGTCCTTTAGGTTTTACGAGTTATATTTCACTAAAATGGTTTTTTTTTTTTTTCTATATTTTTAGGCAGGAGGGCCTTATTGGCCTGTTTATCTCGGAAGAAAAGATGGATTAACTGCAAGTGAGCAAGCGGCAAATAAACAGATACCATCACCTTTTGAGCCACTGGACACGATCGCCGCTAAATTCGCGATATATAATCTCGACTTAAAAGACGTCGTAGTCCTCTCCGGTACATGCATATATTTTGCTATCTATTTTTACAGAGACACTGATGCAAGTGTTTATTAGACGCGGTTATAACTTAAAACATTTTTTTTTTGTTTGTGATCAGGAGCCCATACAATCGGTTTTGCACACTGCTTGTCATTCAAGCCGAGACTCTTCGATTTCAACGGTTCGGGCAAGCCAGATCCAACACTTGATTTATCCTTACTTTCAAACTTACAAACCACATGTCCGGTGGATGAATCGAGCAGCAAACTAGCTCCGTTAGACGTCGAAACGGTTTATCGGTTCGATAACACGTACTACAAGAACCTGATGACGAAAACAGGCCTTCTTGAATCTGATCAGGCATTGATGAATGATCCAAGAACTAGTGGAATGGTGCAATACTACAGCATGTACCCTTATGTGTATTACAAAGAGTTTGCAGCTTCAATGGTGAAACTTGGAAACATTGGGGTTTTAACAGGACAAGATGGGCAGATTCGCATGAAATGTGGTTCTGTAAACTATAATAATTATCGGAAATGATAGTGCCACACCCGTGTGTGCCACATCCGGCCACATCGGGTGATCTGCACCGTTGATCGGTGTTAGATCTATATTATAATATAGATCTAACACCGATCAACGCAATCAGATCACCCGATGTGGCCGGATGATAACACACACAATAATAAGCTATAGCATGCTCAATAATTATTAGGTTATACATACAGGGGCTTTATTAATTTGCACACCACCACAACTCTACCGATGTACTCACACTACTTGTGCACCACAAGATAAAATCGGTAATGTGAAAATCGTTTCTTGAGTCAAAAATCAACCTTTCCGGTGTTGATTACGAATCGACTCATGATAAATCGATTCTTGACTCTAAAATCGAACTTTCACATGGTCGATCATAAAAACGTTATAACGGGTATGATGCACCGGCAAGTGGGATGCAGCGTTAGAACGGGTATGATGCAAGCAAAGAATAGCTCATATATATATATATATATATATATATATATATATATATATATATATATATATATATATATAAACTAGATTAAAAAAGGGTAACTTATAATGTCTCGTAGTACTACTGCCCTTTTGTGTGTGATTCATCCTTTGTATCTTTTGAATGTATTAGTACATGGTTGGTGAATAATGCTATCCTTCAAAAAAAAAATGTTATGTTCTTGACAATTATTTGCATCTCAACTTATTTTCGAGGTAATCGGGAAAAAGGATTTTGAATATATATTATAAAAAACTATGCAGATAAAGATTTTGAATATATATTATCAAAAATGATAGATTTATGTGAATAACAAAACAATTGTCATTGGGTAAACACGAACCATTACAAGGAGTTTATATAGCTAGCCACAAGGCTATAAACGTAAATACAAAAATAATTAAATATAAACTATCGTCTAATCACGCCACTCCCGTCGTGGACGGCCTTGCGTCGAAGGCCAAGCTTGGGAATGAAAGTAGAAAAATAAACGTGGCGGTGGCTTGGTGAGAACATCGACCAACCGATCGTGATAACTACACGAGCAACACGAACAAGTCCTCGCTCAACATGCTCACAAATGAAGTGATAATCGATAGCAACATGCTTCATGCGTGAGTGAAACACTGGATTGGCGCTTAGTCGAAGAGCACCTAAATTATCACAAAAGATCACTGGTGTAGTCTGAACCGAAAAACCGAGATCCGCAAGCAGATAGGTCAGCCAAGCAATCTCTGCCGCAGTGTCAGCAATACATCTGTATTCAGCTTCGGTGGACGAACGAGAGACTGAGTTTTGCTTCTTGGAGCTCCAGGCAATCGCATTCCTACCCAAGAAGACTATATAAGCAGAGGTAGAAGTATAACCAGCTTCCTTATTCCCCCCCCAATCCGAATCAGAGAAACGGCGAATCCTGATATAACTGCAGACCCGTAGTGGTAGTGCCAGACAAGTAACGCAACACACGTTTGACTAACATCCAATGGTACTCAGTCGGTGCATGCATAAACTGAGCTAGCTTATTAACGGCGAACTGAATGTCAACCCGTGTAAAGCATAAATACTGTAAAGCCCCTAAAATTTGGCGATACTGAGTAGGGTTTGAAAAAGCTGGAGAGACAACAGGATCACCAGAAAAGGCATCAGCAGGCATAGGCGTGGAGACTGGCTTGGATTCCTCCATATGAACCTGAGATAGTAACTCACGAGTGTACCTGGTTTGCGTGAGGAGCATGCCCATAGAAGAATGTGTGACCTCAACCCCCAAGAAATACGATAAGAGACCTAGATCCTTAATAGAGAGCCTAGAGCCAAGCTGATCAATAATACTCTGAACTTGCTCAGCAGAGCTACCTGTAATAATAATGTCATCGACATATACCAAGAGCATAGTAATACTGGTGGACGTGCGACAAACAAACAAATGACGAATCGAAGAACCGAATTAACAAAACCCATAGTAAGAACAAAAGTTTTAAGCTCATGGTACCAGGCACGAGGTGCCTGCTTAAGGCCATAAATTGCCTTACGAAGCTTACACACAAATGTGGGTTTTGTAGCATCCTCAAACCCAGGCGGTTGACTCATATAGACATCTTCAGCTAGTGTCCCCTGCAGGAAGGCATTATTGACATCGAGTTGGCGAAGACACCAACCCATAGAAACCGCAATACTAAGAACAAGGCGAATGGTAACAGGCTTAACGACAGGACTAAAGGTCTCAAAATAATCCAAACCAGGCCGTTGTGTAAACCCTTTGGCAACCAGCCGGGCCTTGTACTTATCAATCGAGCCATCCGTTTTCCGCTTAATTCTGAACACCCACTTACAGCAAACAATATTCAAATCAGGCGACGGGGGAACTAATGACCACGTATCATTGCGAAGAAGCGCACTATACTCGTCAGACATCGCAACACACCACTGCGGACACTGCAAGGCCTGCTTAAGAGTAGAGGGCTCGGTTTCAAGGTAGCGGTTTTGTAACTGAGCTTGGAGGTTGAAGATCGTACGAGGCTTGTATATTTGGTTTCGAGACCGAGTAGTCATAGGATGTTGTGGTGGTGGGGGAGGAGGCGGAGGAGAGGAGGTGGAATCACTGCTTGAGGCATTGGATGAGGGAACAGGAGATGGAGACAAAGAAGGGCTCTCGGATGGAGGGGCATAGCTCTCGGGTTGGGCAATGGTGCTCTCGGTTGGGGGAGTTGCCGTGGGAGGAGGGTGATGGACTGGAACAGCAGCGGGTTCATAGTACTCAGGAGGTAATAAAGCAGTCAGATGAGGTACAGAAGGGTCTATAGGAATGGTAGCAAATGGAAATATATCCTCCACAAAGCGAACATCGCGTGATGTATACATACGGGACGCAGATAGATCATAGCAAAGGTAGGCACTTTGAGTGAGGGAGTAGCCAAGGAAGACGCAAGGTTTAGAAGGGGACTCAAGTTTGTGATTATTATATGGTTTAAGCCATGGATAACACAGACAGCCAAAGACTCGAAGTTTGGAATAATTAGGAGGATCCGAGAAGAGTTTAAGATGAGGGGAGAGCATGTCAAGATTTTTGGTAGGCATGCGATTGATGAGATAGACAGCTGTACTGACAGCATATGACCAATAGGTGATCGGCATGGAGGCATGAGATAAAAGAGTTAAGGCAGTTTCAGTAATGTGCAGATGACGTCGTTCAGAGATACCATTGTGCTGAGGTGTGTAGGTGGGAGATGTGAAGTGGGAGATGCCGTGGGCAGCAAGGAAGGGGCGCAGTTTTATATACTCGGTTCCATTGTCAGAGTAAAGAGTTTTGATAGAAGTATCTAACAATTTTTCGACATATGTTTTGAATTTGAAAAAGGTGGAATAAACATCAGATTTACAAGCTAACGGATATATCCACATGAAGAGAGTAAAATGATCAACAAATAAAACATAATACTTGAAATCATCAACTGAATAAACAGGAGATGTCCAAACATCTGAATAAATGACCTCCAAAGGTTTAACGGTACATAATGTCGAATCGGAAAAAGGGAGCCGGTGGCTCTTATTACAAAGACAGGAATCACAATAAGTAGAAGAAACAGAAGATAATTATAAAAAATTATTTTTTGCAAGATTTTGAATGACAGGAAAAGCTGGATGGCCGCAGCGATGATGCCAGGTAGCAACAGAGGCTTTGGATGCAGAGAAGGCGAAGAGAGCTTTTGAAGACCACAGATAGGCCCCATCACTGACTTGTCCCTGGTGGAGGCATTTGCCCGTCTTCAAATCCTTCACCAAAAACGAGTCAGGTAAGAATTCAATAGATACAGAATTATCACTACAAAATTTTTGGACTGAAAGCAGATTACGAGAAAGAGAAGGGACACAAAGGACGTGATTTAATTTAAAGGAAGAGAGAGAGGTAGAGCCAATGTGAGTGATAGCCAAGGAGCTACCATCACCAATGAATATACAATCCGTACCTTGATAAGGGGAGTGAAGAGAGAGCAGGCTGAGCTCCTGTGTCATGTGGTGAGAGGCACCACTATCAAGCATCAAAGAAGCGAGAAGAATCAGTATTGTGCAGATAAGCTGGAAGAAGCATTCTGAGCAACATGAGCGTGGGGAGGCGGTGGAGGCCGAGAGCTGCCTTGGTTGCGGGGTGGACGGGGAAGATTGTTGTAGAGTGGATAAGTGGTGCAGCGAGTAGCAACATGACCTTGGACACCACAGAGTTGGCAGAAGCCTTGATAGCCTTTGGAATTACGAGCAGTGGTACTCTTGGAGGAGTGTTTGGGGGAAGGGGAGGGCTGTTGGGGTCTCGGGTAGGGGGGTGGGGTTGGAGGCATGATGGGTGGTGGGGGCCGAGGTGTTTGGGGATAGGGGTAATAGGATGTATTGGGAGAAACATGCATAGGACGGGGTTGATGGTAGGCAGGGAAAGCAGTATACGCAGGGGGTGTAACAGACTGACTTTGTGCAAGCGACGCTTCATGCATTAACAATTTTTCATGTACCAATGGCATAGCAATAGTATCATCATGAGCCTGAATGGCACTCACAAGATCCTTATATTCACTACCAAGATTTTTTAAAATGATCTCAACTAATTCATCATCGTGCACTTTAGCATCTGAGAGCCGCTAGATCATCCGCACTGATTTTAATGGCGGTGAAATATTGAGAGATTGACATTGTACCATTAGCAATAGAATGTAAACGCAGCCTGAGATGTCTAACACAACCCTTACTCTGTTTCCCATACGTATCAAGAAGAGTGTCCCAAGCGTGTTTCGAATCGGTCGTGTGTTGAATTGTAACCATATAGTCCTTGTCAACCGAACCCAGAAGCAAGTTATGGATCAATGCATCCTGTTGTATCCATTGCAAATAAGCCGGATTGGGGGTGACAGTACCGGCGGCAGCGGGAATTGTTGGTAGCGGCTTGGTTGTAGCACCGGTCACATAACCAATGAGTCCATGACCTATGAGCAAGGTGGTCAATTGAAGCTTCCAAGCCGTGAAATTTTTGCCATCGAGCTTGATTGGAGCGTTGATGGCCCGGGTTAAGAGAGTGCGCGATTCGCGGTGATAGAAAGCGACGCGATAGCACCGGAGGTGGCGGAGGAGGCGTGAGTAGCCATAAGCGGCGCGTGTAGGGCAGCGGCAAAGAAGACCTTAAACTGCAGCCGCGATGAAGTGGACGACTAGGAGAAAATTTTTTAGGGATCAGAATCTCTGATACCATGATAGATTTATGTGAATAACAAAACAATTGTCATTGGGTAAACACGAACCATTACAAGGAGTTTATATAGCTAGCCACAAGGCTATAAACGTAAATACAAAAATAATTAAATATAAACTATCGTCTAATAAAAACTATGCAGATAAAGTACTGTAAAAACTGAAACAGCTCAAAAACTTTATAAACTATGAGACCCGAAGAGGAACTTTAAAAACTACAACACAAGAATTTTTTATTCTGCCACTTTGTTTGTTTTGTTTGGTTAATGAATAATTTTTTCTTTTAACGAAACAAACATTTTTATTTATTACTAGTAAAATGGACCCATGCTATATGATTTTACTTATTAAGCGTTTCAACATCTGCAATTTGTTAGTCTACCATCGACACAGACCATGAAGTTCTTCAAGTGCAAAATCTAGCAATGAAATATTCCGGTTACATCCATACGATTTAAAACATATCATCCATGATTTTACACATGAACGATTAAGGAAATGTTGAAAACCATTGTTACATACACGGCTGATACATAATTAAAGTTCCATGCATTTTGAAAAGAGTGAACATGCTATTAGTAACCATTAGTGTTCATTCTGTTGCTGAAGGCATTAATGGCTTCTAATACGTCATGACGGCACCACAAAAGCAAATTTTTACAGACAAAATAGGCTTTTAATGTTCTCCTTGAGCATTGACTACATCAACTGCGAAACCAACTCTGTTTCAATTTTCCTTTAGTCTTCTTAACCGGGCTTTCAATTATGTTGAATCGTCTACGATGGACTATAGTGGAGTGTCATCATCAATAGGTTCAAGCTTGACTGTAGTAGTGCATTTTAGTGGTTCATTGAAAGAGAGGACTCGCTTACAACCAGACTGAGATGCATCTTTAGAAGCAGCATTCTGTGTGGAGGCTGAAATCTCTTCAATCAAAACCTTAGTAGATGGTGTGAAGAACTGAACATCATCCTCATCGTCATTAGTTAAATAAACAATTCCTTTATCAGACCTCACAGTGCTTGATTCAGCTTTATTTTGAACCGGTGCATCAATCGGGAAAACATCTCTGTATAGATATATCTTCACAAGCCGAAATTTTCTTTTCACAGCACATCGAATAAGCTTGTCAAAATACTTAATGTATCACACAATGTGCTTGTCCTCCAAAGCCGACGTTAATTCATTTACAATTAAACGTCCCTAAAATAAATGGTAACGGCTGATAAGTGAAAAGCCAAATGCAAACCGAGTAAATACCATAAATGATGAAACTCAACATCCCTAAATTAAGCCTATAACTATCAAGACTATAATATATTTAGACAAGGAATATAGACCAATGAATTTCTGACTATAATTTGAAGGAACAGAAAACACATCAATCCATACGTTAGTATTTCCATTGTATCTCACAAAAAATTACCTCTTCTTGACCTCAACTCAAGCAGATCTTTGCAGAGAACGGAATGAGTTGTTCAAAGATCCGGGAGTAAATCTCAACATAAGCGCGTGCAGTTGCATCGATAATGGTCACTCCAATGTGGCACCTAATTGCACTCATATATAAGTAATCTTATGTTTGTCATGACGTTAAAATAAATTTAGCACCAACCCAATCTCACCACATGCTTATAGGATCTGATGCATTGCAGTAAGAACAAGGGTCTTCCATTTCATGGGTATGCTTTAGAGCTCTATGACAATTTTTGCAGGCCATATACCAGAATATGTCCTGCCCGGGAACAAGCCTTATTTTTCCAGCAATCCATGCATTCTTGATCTGTAGCAACAAAAATGTTTAAACAGATGATCACATCAAAAAAAGAACCGTTAAGAGCAATTATTTGTCATGGGTATTATATCTTAACAAGTAATAACATTTACAGTTTCTAGTGTTTCCATCGTAGTCGCTATGGGTACTATATCTGCAGCTGTCGATTTTCCAAGTAGTATGTCCGTATCTTTATAAGCCATCCTGGACAGCAAGTCATCCACATATTTTTTGTTGGAAACATACATGTTAATTTTTGTACAATAAATTTACATTAATGTAGATCAAAACGTACACTTTAGATCATAAATTAGCATATAGGGTTTTGATGGTTGTTAATTTTGTCAGAATTTTAGATTTATTCTAGTACACAAAAGAACTGAATATGTAAATGCAAACTATTTCAAAATTACCATTCCGTCAAAGCCACGCCTTCATGAATCACGGGTTCTTTTAGAAGCACGCTGTTTAAGCGAGAGGATAAAGACAAACCTGCAGTAAATAAGATTTTCCTTAAACACAAAAGCACGTTTTTGGAAGCAGACAAAACGAAAACCAGTTAAATAATACCTCCAACTGAAAGCTTACCGTTAAAGGTAGTGACTTTCATGTTCATACCAACAAACATTATAGTATTAGGAAGACCTTCAGATAAATGTCGCCATACTCTCTAATTTTTTCCTTCCACAATCTCATTATCATAGGAGTTTGCTAGCCAAAGAAAAAAAGAACATTAAATAAGAGCTAACCATTAAATATACGTGAAGGAAAAAAATGACAAAGTAACATACTTCGTATCAACAACAACAAAATCCTGCGCAATTAGATCCCGACCATACAAATCCACACCAACTTTTTTCTCAGGGGAAGTATGTACAATCAAAGCCTTGATATCTACGCATGGAGAGTACAAAGTGTATCAGTATTGTTTTTATTATTCAAGTAATCATAAGAAAAGATGAGGGGAAAACCGAATGCTTACTAATCGGTGTTTCACGATCCGCATAGCGGAACATTTCAGAGAAATGTTTGAACTGGAAATCATACGGAATCGGTGGCGGCATATCTTCATCCAATGGTTGTACCGATGCAGTGTTGTACATGGTCCATGAAAACTCCTAATCCCTGACCTCATACCAAACCCTAACCGGTTTCACATAGGCTTTGGATATGTATTATCGTTTGTACGGCTGCAACGATGTCTCAAAATACGCAACATCTCCTCCGTAGCATACTGCTGAAACCAAAGTTTCCTAAACAAAAGAGCAGAAATATTCAATCAGTGATTTATGGATGAAGCATTATGCAATAAAAATATCAGAAACTCCTTTTTGTGGGTTAACACGGCAGCAAGGAATTATACTAGGTACATGGAGATCAGCATACACTGAATTCTAAAAAAACCAAACATGTATCTATTTATCTTGTAATAACATAAATGAAACAATTTGAAATAACCATCGTGTCGATGAAATAAGTAGCCCCATATTACTGTTGGGTTTGTTATAGACTTGCTTGTTCCGTTTTTCTTCCTCTCTAAAACCTGAATCAACACATTCCAGTTTTGTCTCCTTGTCACAACATCTTTGATATGAAAGATTTGTCTTTCCCTTTGCTATCATTGTTCATAAGAGTTTGAAACATCATTTTAAATGTATTGTACTGTATTCAATAAACATAAGCATACATATATATTTTTTAATTCAAGCAAGGATTATAAGAATACAGCTGAATAATATAACAGGAGACAAAGGCATAAGTCCCTAATTATACCTAGGTTTGGCTGCACTTTTAGTTCTCATTGAAACTACCTTACGTAATTATCTGAATTTAGATGTCCTTAAAAAGCTAAGAAACTTAAAACATATAACGGCCGACAACAAAAAAAAATTTTAAAAAACAAGGAACAAAAGGCACAACAAATAGCAGCTAGATAGGATGTACCATGTGCGAAGCCATAGCAGTGAAGCAGCAAACACGAGTTTCCCAACATAACAATTGATCTTATCCAAGCAAAGGCAATAATGAACCTGCCAAGCATCAGCGTTTCAATAAGTAATATTTACACCACTGAAGACATGCTTATCTAAAGAACAACATATTGCCATAAAAGGTAAGCAACAACAGAGGCACGATCATACATAAACAAAGATACTAAAACGAAATTTTTCATATCATTACATCAGGTCCTACGACACTAACAAACCCATTCTACCTTATTCACAAGTAAAAAGACATACACAGAGAAACACACCACCTGAGAATAATAACGGACACACATACACAACAGCAACACATATAATGACATGCAAGTGTACACCATCACAAATCACAAATACCACCATAATAGGTTTACTTTGAAAGATACCCATAAATATCATAAAAGGCAACATTATTAATGCTCCTTAATAACAACATTTCATCTTTTTTGGCACTGCAGCAAAGATATAAAAATCCATGAGCTATATATATATCTCTCTCTATTTATCTATCATTAATAAGTCTTAGAAAACCAAACACAAGGTTTAAGGTAAAAAAGAAAAAAAAAATTGGGGGGCAAGGGTTAAAATATCATAAACACGATAACAACATAATGAAACACCAACTTCAAAGATGTATGAACCAAAAACTTTTTCAGCTATCAGCTATAGTACCTTAAAATGACCTATATATGCAAATCCAGCCTAAAATATGCAAAGGCAACCTGTACTATAGGCAAAAGCACCTAAAATATGCAGCAGCAGCTGAACAACACACCTAACTAAGTTTTTTAGGGGTATCTAAAGACTGACACCAATTTTTCTCACCGCCATAATGTCATCCTTAGTTCACATCAATTTCATACGAACAAGATTAGAACAAACTACCATTCATATCCTCTAAAAGGATCACACATTAATCACCCAAAATAACACCAGAAACACTGTCAGAACGTTGTAACAACCTGAAACCTCAACCTTTGTATAGTATGGCAACACTAAACAGATGCATACACTGTTATCAGGAAACAAACCTCAAATATTAAACACAATGACAAACACAAAAAAGCCCATTCTTTTACAAACCTATAAAAATACAACTTCCTTTCTCAACATATTTAAAAAAACAAATCACATGCAATATCCAATCATCAGACTGCAGAAACGTTTTAACAGCATACATCTAATTTTCAGACTATAGACACACCAAAACGGTAACAGCACAAACACTGAAAAAGAAGAAAAAGAAGAAAGAACACCACAACACCATGTGCATAGCTACACATGAAAAAACAATATTTGACGAAGATCCGAACAACACTAATGCAGGCACCAAACTCAGACATTAATGAACAATTGTATAGAACATAACCTCAGCTTCAAAATACAACAATTCATACATCATACAGAACTCAATAACACAAGAAACACACATTTTATAGTATACTACAACGACAGGTACACTCACTCAGATTTTGTAAAACAAAAGGTGAAAAACGAAAAGGATAAAAGAACAAATTTTTGTGGGAATTTTACCCGTTCTTACCTGATGCAGCTCGCTAATTGGAACAATGGTCAGCCAACACAGATGCATTTCTTTAAATAAACCAGATTTAATTCTAATTGACATATTTTCAACTCTGATTAGCCCATTGACCTGTTAAACACATCATTAGGGTCTACTGCTGTGTCCCCCGAACGAAATCCGGCCGTCGATATCTCTTTACCGATTGAAAGAGGCCTGTGACCGAAAGAAAGAGAAGGGAAAGCAACAGACCGGAACCGTACGGCGATATCCTGGCCGCTAGGATTTCTGGGGATAAACGTCGAGGTAATGATGTCGATGAGGAAAAAGTGAGAAACATCCCCTTTAATTTTTCTTTTCTTTTCTAAACCAAGACT
The DNA here is from genome assembly GCA_026214975.1 of Gentiana macrophylla. Taxonomy (NCBI): domain Eukaryota; kingdom Viridiplantae; phylum Streptophyta; class Magnoliopsida; order Gentianales; family Gentianaceae; genus Gentiana; species Gentiana macrophylla. The sequence continues at coordinate 32,339,516 of CM047807.1, forward strand.
TCTCGAGGCAGGCACACTTGGTTGGATATTTGTTTTTGCTTTAGTAATCTTTTTGAAGTATAATTATAAAACTATTTGGCAAAAACCTGAACTATAATTATAATAAAACTAAACTTAATAATTACAACTACGGGCCTCATAGAAATGGACTTAGGACCTTAGGAAAAAAACCCAAAAAAACGCCTTACGGAGGAAGCAGCGACTGACTCAAAAAAACCAAGGATCGAACACGTCACCCAATATTTTCCTTTCTTATTTAAGTAGAAGGAAGAGGTTAATGAAAAGTTCCAAACGATATCATATTGACAGTAACTCTGATGTGACGTTAATCAGAGCATAGTCTTACCTCCTCAAAATCTAATGACGGTAACTCTAATGTGAGAATCCGTCATAATAGAAAAGAAAAAAAAATACGGCACTCTATACTCTCAAAAAGCTAAAATCTCAAAACACAAGAAATCAGTCAAAATGGAAACATTGTTTGGTTAATGAATATTTAAGCTTAAGAACACAGATGTTTTTTTTTAGGATATAAAAAACATCTAGAAAGTACTCATTTCTTTAAGTTAAAATAATTAAAATAAGTGTATCCACAGCATCTAGAAATTACTCATTTCTTTAATTCTAAAACAACTGGACGTGAAAAAGGTAACAGACTTTTCTTTTTAGAGTATTGGACTATTGATTTGGAAAGAGAGAATAGCCCAGAAAGATTCAACGGAAAGGCGACAACCTGCGTTTGGATAGTTGGATTCCCAATATATTAAATGAATTTTAAAGTATTACTAACTACTGGTACATCCCAGGGTTTTTTTAGAGGGTATTTATCCTTACGGCATACACGTGTATCATATTGGAATCGATTATGTGAAAGTCGAATATATAGGACAACATACGACCTATTAAAAGTAGAATCAAGATTGGCAGTGTAGGAAGTCGCATGTTGCGTTGCCCCATATATTCAATTTTCACACGATCGATTTTGTGGAAATGCTGTGTGGGACATGTAATTCGGTTGTAGTGTGAATAATAGCCCTCATCGAATTTTTACACGATTCAAATAAAAAATGTAATAAATTTTATATTTAAAAAGTTTAAAATAATTAAAACTTGTTAATTAATAATAAATTTAAGAGAAATGTTTATGTCACGCCAAAATGGTCACAACAAAGTATCACAAACATTTTTTACACAGTTGATCTTTATTGGACCAATAAGATTATAAGACTCAATAGTTCTCATATAATAATCAATTATACAAAAATGTGTTGTAATACTTTATTATTGATATTTTGTTGTGTCAGTGATACTATTCTAAATTTAAAGCGAAAGAAAAATAATAATCAGTTGATATACCAACACTTTATATTATGAGAGAGAAAAAAATTGGTAAACGAGTATTTATTTACACCACACATGCATTTCTCTTGATTTGTTACTGATCTGTCGACCTTGTCAAAATCGGTTCTAGAGACAAAATTCGACTTTCTGCAAAATCGATTCTGAATCGAACTTGGTAAAGTTGGTTTTTAACTCCAGAACTGAAGGTCGATTCTGTAAAAACTGTATCTACCGATGCATCATAGTAGAATCGACCTTTTAAAGTCGATTTTGGTGTCAAAAGCGATTTCCGTAGAAACGATTCTAAATCGACCGTGGTAAAGTCGGTTTTGACTTGAAACCGACTTTTACAATGTTGATTATGTGAAAACTGTATCTACCGATGCATCATAGTAGATCGACCTTTTGGAACTTCGGTTCGGAGCCTAAAATTTATTTCTCATAAGTCGCTTTACGAATCGACATTGGTAAAAGTCGCTTTTTTGATCCCATATCCGACTTTCACAAGATCGATTATGTGAAAACGGTTTCTATCGATGCACCACAATTGAATCGACCTAGTAGAATTCGGTTCTGAAGCCAAATACTAAGTTTCCACAGAATCGATTCTGAATCAACATTTGTAAAGTCAAAATTTCTTTTACTTCAAAACCGACTTTTACAAAATTATTTCTTTGAAAATGGTATATAGGGTGTATGAGTACCATGTATGAAATACATTAATTATATAGGGTATATCAGAAACTCCTTTTTGTGGGTTAACACGGCAGCAAGGAATTATACTATGTACATGGAGATCAGCACTGAATTCTAAAAAAAACCGAACATGTATCTATTTACTGTAATAACATAAATAGAACAATTTGAAATAACCATCGTGTCAGTAAACAGGTAGCCCCTGTATTCTGTTGGGTTTGTTATAGACTTGCTTGTTCCGCTTTTCTTCCTCTCTAAAACCTGAATCAACACCTTCCAGTTTTGTCTCCTTGTCACAACATCTTTGATATGGCAGATTTGTCTTTCCCTTTGCTATCAATGTTCATAAGAGTTTGAAACATCATTTTAAATGTATTGTACTGTATTCAATTAACATGAGCATACATATATATTTTTTAATTCAAGCAAGGATTATAAAAATACAGCTGAATAATATAACAGGAGACAAAGGCATAAGTCCCTGATTATACCTAGGTTTGGCTGCACTTTTAGTTCTCATTGAAACTACCTTACGTAATTATCTGAATTTAGATGTCCTTAAAAAGCTAAGAAACTTAAAACATATAACAGCCGACAACAAATTTTTAAAAAAACAAGGAACAAAAGGCACAACAAATAGCAGCCAGATAGGATGTACCATGTGCGAAGACATAGCAGTGAAGCAGCAAACACGAGTTTCCCAACATAACAGTTGATCCTATCCAAGCAAAGGCAATAATGAACCTGCCAAGCATCAGCATTTCAATAAGTAATATTTACACCACTGAAGACATGCTTATCTAAAGAACAACAGATTGCCATAAAAGGTAAGCAACAACGAGGCACGATCATACATAAACAATGATGACTAAACGGCCTTTTCATATCATTACATCAGGTCCTACGACACTAACAAACCCATTCAACCTTATTCACAAGTGAAAAGACATACACAGAGAAACACACCACCTGAGAATAATAACGGACACACATACACAACAGCAACACATATAATGACATGCAAGTGTACACCATCACAAAACACAAATACCACCATAATAGGTTTACTTTGAAAGATACCCATAAATATCATAAAAGGCAACATTATTAATGCTCCTTAATAACAACATTTCATCTTTTTTGGCACTGCAGCAAAGATATAAAAATCCATGAGCTATATATATCTCTCTCTATTTATCTATCATATAATAATTCTTAGAAAATCAAACACAAGGTTTAAGGTAAAAAAGAAAAAATAAATGGGGGGCATGGGTTAAAATATCATAAACACGATAACAACATAATGAAACACCAACTTCAAAGATGTATGAACCAAAAACTTTTTCACTTTATCACCTATAGTACCTTAAAATGACCTATATATGCAAATCCAAATTAAAAATATGCAAAGGCAACTTTGTACTATAGGCAAAAGCACCTAAAATATGCAGGAGCAAATTAAACAACACACACTAACTAAGTTTTTTAGGGGCTTAAAGATCGACACCAATTTTTCTCACCGCCATAATGTCATCCTTAGTTCACAAAGAATTTCATACGAACAAGATTAGAACAAACTACCATTCATATCCTCTAAAAGGACCACACATTAATCACCCAAAATAACACCAGAAACACTGTCAGAACGTTGTAACAACCTGAAACCTTAACCTTTGTATAGTATGGCAACACTAAACAGATGCATACACTGTTATCAGGAAACAAACACCTCAAATATTAAACACAATGACAAACACAAAAGAAGCCCATTCTTTTACAAACCTATAAAAATACAACTTCCTTTCTCAGCATATTTAACAAAACAAATCACATGCAATATCCAATCATCAGAATGCAGGAACGTTTTAACAGCATACATCTAATTTTCAGACTATAGACACACCAAAACGGTAACAGCACAAACACTGAAAAAGAAGAAAAAGAAGAAAGAACACCACAACACCATGTGCATAGCTACACATGAAAAAACAATATTTGATGAAGATCCGAACAACACTAATGCAGGCACCAAACTCAGATAGTAATGAACAATTGTAGAGAACATAACCTCAGCTTCAAAATACAACAATTCATACATCATACAGAACTCAATAACACAAGAAACACACACATTTTATAGTATACTACAACGACAGGTACACTCACTCAGATTTTGTAAAACAAAAGGTGAAAAACGAAAAGGATAAAGGAACAAATTTTTGTGGGAATTTTACCTGTTCTTACCTGATGCAGCTCGCTAATTGGAACAATGGTCAGCCAACACAGATGCATTTCTTTAAATAAATCAGATTTAATTCTAATTGACATATTTTCAACTCTGATTAGCCCATTGACCTGTTAAACACATCATTAGGGTCTACTGATGTGTCCCCCGAACGAAATCCGGCCGTCGATATCTCTTTACCGATTGCAAGAGGCTTGTGACTGAAAGAAAGAGAAGGGAAAGCAACAGACCGGAACCATACGGCGATATCCTGGCCGCTAGGATTTCTGGGGATAAACGTCGAGGTAATGATGTCGATGAGGAAAAGGTGAGATACATCCCCCTTAATTTTTCTTTTCTTTTCTAAACCAAGACTTCTCGAGGCAGGCACACTTGGTTGGATATTTGTTTTTGCTTTAGTAATCTTTTTGAAGTATAATTATAAAACTATTTGGCAAAAACCTGAACTATAATTATATTATAATAAAACTAAACTTAATAATTACAACTACGGGCCTCATAGAAATGGACTTAGGACCTTAGGAAAAAACCCAAAAAAACGCCTTACGGAGGAAGCAGCGACTGACTTAAAAAAATCAAGGATCAAACACGTCACCCAATTTTTTCCTTTCTTATTTAAGTACTAGTAAGATCAGGCACCGTGCCCAGCACGGTGCGGCCCATGCTATATGATTTAATCTATTAAGTGTAAATGAATTATGAAGTTAAATACTATTTGTTAAAGTAGAATAGAAAATTGTGTGTGCGAATATGCCACATCCCAGTAAATGTGCAATCCTATTAGAAAATGATTGTGTAACATCATACAATTTACTCTACATAATATAGTAAATGATGAAACTAAGGACCAAAATTTATTATACATAGCATTCGGATATCAATCATTTCACATGATGACAATAAGGCAATTGTTTTAGCCATGCCTACATCTAGGATAGGATAGGGTTGTATTATAGTGTGGTCTTACACATTAATTTTTTAGATAGGAATGAGCACATTATGTGTCAAATTTTCTTAAAACTTATATTACATGGAAAAACCAAATTAAGATTTGACAATGAGGCAAAATCAATGAATATTTATACAATTTGTAGTAGTATATTTATCTTATTTTTGTGATAAATTGTTTGATTTTTACACCACTTTGTAATTTTTCATACATGTGCATGATGCACGGGTTTTTAGATTAAGGCTAATAAGATTAAATTAAGGCTAACATGCAGATTTAAAAATAAAAAAACAAAAAAAAACACGATGAACAGTATTTTTAAAAAAAATTGGGCCACATAGTAGAGATAGAGAAAACGGGGCTCCGTGCAACGCATGGAGTATGTATTTATGAGGTGCTATTAAACACAAAGCAAAATAATATGTAATTAAATTGAAATCGGATACATCTTAAGCACAAGACACATAATAATAAATTAAGGCTAATATGCAGATTTTAAAAAAATTGAAAAAAAAAAAAAAAAAAAAAAAAAAAAAAAAAAAAACGATGAACAGTATGTTTAAAAAAAGGGTAAAATGTTAAAAAGGACAATTTAGGTGTAGTATTAGGGATTTAGTCTAGTGACATTGTTTTTATGTCATTAAGGACAAATTATGTTGTCCATGGACCATTATACCCTTGTTTTTATTTTTTTAACAGCTCTAAAAGCTCGCAGAGTTTGCCTATTCCCGTGAATTCGGCAATCGCTTTTCCCGTTTTTCACTCCATGCCTCCATGTTCATTTGCCACCGTTATTTTGTATCGGTGCAAACTCAATTTATCTTTGCTCTGTTAAAAAATAAAAACAAGGGTATAATGGTCCATGGACAATATAATTTGTCCTAATGACATAAAAACAATGTCACTGGACTAAATCCCTAATACTACACCTAAATTGTCCTTTTTAACATTTTACCCTTAAAAAAATTGGGCCGATGAACAGTATCCTGAGAAAAAAAAAAAGAGGTTGGGCCTTTGGGCCCATGAACAGTAAAAACGGGGAACCAATAAAAAAAAACACTTGTCACAAATCCCCAAAATTCCTTTCTTATTACATAGTTAGGAGAAGGAAGAGGTTAATGAAAAGTTCCAAACGATATCATATTGACGGTAACTCTGATGTGACGTTAATCAGAGCATAGTCTTACCTTCTCAAAATCTAATGACAGTAACTCTAATGTGAGAATCCGTCATAATAGAAAAAAATACGGCACTCTATACTCTCAAAAAGCTAAAAACTCAAAACACAAGAAATCAGTCAAAATGGAAACATTGTTTGGTTAATGAATATTTAAGCTTAAGAACACAGATGTTTTTTTTTTAGGATAAAAAAAACATCTAGAAAGTACTCATTTCTTTAAGTTAAAATAATTAAAATAAGTGTATCCACAGCATCTAGAAATTACTCATTTCTTTAATTCTAAAACAACTGGACGTGAAAAAGGTAACAGACTTTTCTTTTCAGAGTATTGGACTATTGATTTGGAAAGAGAGAATAGCCCAGAAAGATTCAACGGAAAGGCGACAACCTGCGTTTGGATAGTTGGATTCCCAATATATTAATTAAAGTATTACTAACTACTGGTACATCCCAGGGTTTTTTTTAGAGGGTATTTATCCTTACGGCATACACGTGTATCATATTGGAATCGATTATGTGAAAGTCGAATATATAGGACAACATACGACCCATTAAAAGTAGAATCAAGATTGACAGTGTAGGAAGTCGCATGTTGCGTTACCCCATATATTCAATTTTCACACGATCGATTTTATGGAAATGCTGTGTGGGACATGTAATTCGGTTGTAGTGTGAATAATAGCCTTCATAGAATTTTTACACGATCCAAATAAAAAATGTAATAAATTTTATATTTTAAAATTTTAAAATAATTAAAACTTGTTAATTGATAATAAATTTAAGAGAAATGTTTATGTCACGCTAAAATGGTGGTTACAAACAAAGTATCACAAACATTTTTACACAATTGATCTTTATTGGACCAATAAGATTATAAGACTCAATAGTTACCGTATAATAATCAATTATACAAAAATGTGTTGTAATACTTTATTATGGATATTTTGTTGTGTCAGTGATACTATTCTAAATTTAAAGCGAAAGAAAAATAATAATCAGTTGATATAACAACACTTTATATTATGAGAGAAAAAAAAAATTGGTAAGAAGATAGTACTAGTATTACATGAAATGAGTATTTATTTACACCACACAGACTCTACTGATTTGTTACAGTGCAATCGACCTTGTCAAAATCGGTTCTAGAGACAAAATTTGATTTTCTGCAAAATCGATTCTGAATAGAACTTGGTAAAGTTGGTTTTTAACTCCAGAACTGAAGGTCGATTCTGTAAAAACTGTATCTACCGATGCATCATAGTAGAATTGACCTTTTAGAAGTCGGTTTTGGTGTCAAAAACTGATTTCCCGTAGAGTCGATTCTAAATCGACCGTGGTAAAGTCAGTTTTTTGACTTTAGAACCGACTTTTACAATGTTGATTATGTGGCTGTAAAATCAGATTCACCGATGCATCATAGTAGATACGACCTTTTGGAACTAGGTTCTGGAGCCTAAAATTTATTTCTCATAGAGTCGTTTCTGAATCGACCTTGGTAAAAGTCAGTTTTTTGATCCCATATCCGACTTTCACAAGATCGATTATGTGAAAACGGTGTCTACCGATGCACCACAATTGAATCGACCGAGTAGAATTCGGTTCTGAAGCCAAATACTAAGTTTCCGCAGAATCGATTCTGAATCAACATTTGTAAAGTCAATTTTTTTTACTTCAAAACCGACTTTTACAAAATTATTTCTTTGAAAATGGTATATAGGGTGTATGAGTACCATGTATGAAATACATTAATTAATGGAGGTGAGGGCATTGGGATGCCTGACTCCTCCTGAGAGACTATGAGCATGACTAAACATGTGTACTACTATATTTGGAGAATCCTGAATTCTCTGTTCTTTTCACATCAAACAAAAGCATCTTCTTTCTTGTGTACTGTACAAATGTGTCTCTCCTCCTCAACAGTCAACATTTGACTTATTTTTTCTTAAAAAGGACTGTCCACTTGTTTTTAAACTTTCCCCGGCGAGTACTTTGGGAGGTTGAGGTAATTATTCCATCATTATTATTGTAATAAATATTGTACTACATCCATCTATATTTATATATCTATATAAGTATGATCCGACGTCAAACACGTGGCGTTTAATGGACTAGTTTGGATCTCTTTAGAAAATAGACCGAAGAGGTTTATCATAGTAAGCAGCCCTATATTTCAGACAACTTCGAGAGAAAATAATATTTAGTCTGGTATGCGATTATCTCTCAGCTCGTTCAACCGACATGATGTAGGTTCACTTCGGTCTTGAACTGCCACCGTACATGATCCGGGATCTTAGCCATTCTCTCATCTTTCGCATCACATCATTAACTTCCTCATCAGAGCTCTCTAAGATGGTGTCAATGTCCACAAAATCAGAACTACGTTAATAACTTGATATCAAAATCTCTGAATACATATGCAGTCAATCATATTTGTAAAGTCTCACATCGGTAAAGTAATAGAACGGTCAACCTCACATTTCAAAAAGGAAAATGTTCACCCTCATATAAGTGTAAGACATAAGGGTCTTGTCAACTCGAGTTAGCCCTTTTAGACCAAGTGTGGACGACGGTCTAAACAGTTGACATGATCCAAGTTTTAGGGCGTTACAACATTGGCTTGGTATAATTTATCACCAAACTCCCTTGTAAAGTAACTGGGTCATCCTCACGAGACAACTAGGCCATCCTCGCGAGAATACCGACCTGAATTTCCTCAATTACTCTCTTTTGTCTGATTCTATACGTGACACACACATCCGACGTTTGAGTATAATTTAGACTCCCCGCGTCAGAATGACCCTCCGGGAGTGAAAGAGAATCATTTAGCAAATCACATACTACTGCAAGTCTGCAACTCAGTCCCATTTTAACACATAGCTGGTTTTTTTAGCGACATAGCATTCAGCTCATGCACACTTTTTTTTTTTTTTTTTTTTTGGTACTACAAAAAGGTCCTTCAGAGATCCCACTTGAAATCTGCATTTCTTCTCCACTTTATTTGCCACCTCTCCTTAACATTTCCCTCTGCCCATCTCCATCTCTGTTTTTTTTTAAGCATTCATTTTCTTTTGAGATTACTTCTTCAAAATCTTGACATTGCTTATATTCTGTACATTTTTGACAGAATTATTGATATTTTGGTGGGCTGAATCAAACATTTTTTGTTTCAAAAATGCGTATTGCATCAGAAAGCTTAGATCAACAACAGCAACCGCCGCCATGGGGTTTGGGTCAACAGCAGCAGCAGCAAGGTTACTATGGTACATCTTATTCGGGTCACGGATCATCGATAAGGCCATTAATAGGTGTTCTTGTAGTGATAATCATACTGGGTGCAGTTGCTGTTATGATCGGGAGACTCTGTTCTGGTAGAGGGATTATGGGTCATGGGCTGTTTGATTTTGAAAGCTGGGTGGAGAAGAAATGCTCTGTTTTTATAGATGGTAGGATGGACCCACCGTCATCAGAGCTGGAGGGTCGACGGAGGAGGGTGGCGGAGGAGAGTGGTAATGGTGGCGGCGGCTCTGTTGCTGTGGATGCTGCACCACCGGTGGTGGTAGCAGTGGTGGTGGAGTCGGCTGAGCCAGATATGCAGGAGGAAGAGGCCACTGATATTGCACAGAACCCTCCGCAGCAGGCTTGAGGTTTTAGAATGTTTTGTAGATTATTACGAAAGAACCGTTATGAAGCCAAAAATCGACTTTCGATTCTTAAAATGCAACTTAGCTAGCTATCGGGCCATCATAATGTTTTTACAGAATCAGTGTAATAAAAGAAGGTTGTGAAACCAAAATCAGGCCATATTGTTTTTACAGAATCGGCCTGATAAAAGACGGTTATGAAGCCAAAACTCGACTTTCCTAGTGTCAGTCGGTTTTTGGTTTCAAAACAGACTTTTACAAAGTCTATTTTACACTTTTTACTGTGGTGTAAATAAATATCTCTTTTTTTTTTCCTCAACTTTTTTATAAATAAACAATTTATGATTAGATGTGAGATTAGATATGTAAACCTTTGATTGTAATTCGTTAATGCTTGCTTGTTTTAAACGAGCTGAGATTGAACTCGAGTCTGAGAAATATGTTTAACGAGTCAAACTCAAACATGATTGGACAAGCGACCTCAAACTAGATCGTTCCATCACATTGGCCTGAACAAACATAGAGTTATCCGTATCCATTTTGTTATGAACATACGATTAGCAACAACCAAAGGCTAAACTGCAAACTGATATTTGTCACCACAAAAGAATCAAAACGCTGCAAAAGCCGATTAAAGCTTCATATCCTTTCTCTTACCACAACACGAAACTTTGGAGTAAAAAAACAAAATCTTGGGTCGTTATAGCAAAGGAGATCATGTCAGATATTCAAAAAAAAAAAACCTGAACTCTACAGCAAAAATCTTATCAGACATATCATAAGTTGTAATCATCAAGGCCAAGATCACGTAGAGCATCGGTGGCTGCGTGTTTACAGCACTTGTGATTGCGCTTCGCTCTTCTGATGAGATCCTCAATCCCATTTCCAAGTAAAATAGTTCTACAAAGAAAAAAAACAGGAAAATAAACGGTAGTTGACATAATTCTTGATGACTTACATAACTGCACAAAGAGAGATTGTTATTGCGTTTACGCGTTTACCTGTTCTCAGGATTCCTGACTACAAGATTCCGTATCATCAGACACGCGTTCTTCTGCAGTTGCTCTGATTCGGGAAATGTTTTCATTGCTTGGATAGCAAGGTCTCCAGCTCCAGCTGCCACTGCCCGAGCTGCTGTATCTGGGGATCTCAATGACAGGACCCATATAATATGCATCACCTGGATCACACAGTAGCTAACTGTTAAATGTGCATATTCAGACCTATAGAAAACATGGTACATGGTACTCTTACAACTTTTAAGACAAGTGGCTCACTTGACTGTGTTGAAAATATTATATACCTCTTGAGGCACAGAAGGATCTTCAGAAAATATTGCTGAAAGTTTCATAAGCCGATCCAGTCCTTGTTTATCCATAATGAAACTCTTATTTGCATCACTTCCTGCCAACTGATTCAGTTAACAAAAGATAAGCGATACATGTGTGATCCTATCAAGCTTACCAGATATCTGCCATGTCACTTGTTTTACTAGATAAAAGAGTAAAAAAGAAAGAAGACTTCATTGCTACTCATATCTTCCAAAAGCTAACAAAACAATAGAGGCAGCATTCACCTTTCATGTTTGAGAAACAGCATACGGTTCATATTTGAAACTTAGGTCAAAGAAACGTGGAACTATGTCAAGGTCAGTAGTGATTCGTTGGCGCACCATACCAAAACACATAAAGGAGAAAAGATATACATAATCACTATATGGAACCTTTTGGAAGATGTTACAGCATTTGAGATTGAAAGTCAAAAGTGAATGTCATGCTAATAAGGGCAAGATCCCACAATTCACAGGATTGTGTGCTACAAAAGAAAGTTTTGGGACAGTTATTCATAGCAGGGTATGCAAAAGTAATTCATCCAAGTGCGTAGACAATGAAAGTTCACGTAAAATGTCTAAGCTTTGCACCTTTGACAGCAAAGTGCATAGCCCTATTGCAACAGTCTTGTTGCCGTGTTTTCCACAGTCATCAATGCAAAGGAAAATTGCATCCAAACCACCACTCTCTGCTACTAATCTGCATATTTCATCCTGCAAAAGACAAACAACAATAGAGAATTACATGCCAATTACAACCACTCTCCACAGCTCCATCAGGTAACTTAGGTAACATATAGCTTACATCAAGTAACATTCTGGAGATATATATAGGCTAACATAAGACATATGAAAAGTTAAACTGTTATACTACGACAAATCACAATTTATCAGCAATTGTGAAATTTGGCTCTCAGTGTTCTAAAAAACGCAAAAATCGGTCGCCTAGGCGACCCTCAGGCGTCTCGACTTGGCTCTAGGCGATCTCATCTCAGGCGACAGGGGGTGTCGGGCGATTTTCTAGGCGTTCTGGGCGCTCCTAGGCCCTTCTAGGAAATCAGGGTTCCATCTGGGCGAACATCCAAGTTTTCCCAAGTAATCCCTTAAAATCCCTTAAAACCCTAGAACCCTTAAAACCCTTAAAACCCCTTAAAACCCCTTAAAACCCTAAAACCGCCTAGGCGCCGCCTGGCGCCCTAGGCCCTAGGCTCCCCAAAGAGCGTGCCGACTTAGCCTAGCGATTTTAGAGAACACTGTTGGCTCTCATAATCCTTTGCCCTAGACATGTTCTTTGATATTCCCGTTTTCCTTTGACAAGCTATTTTCTGAAGACCTTAAAATTTTCAAATAGTGGATTCGTAATTGCCCCATAAATATACACAAGAACACTTACATTTACTGCAACAGCTTTCAAAGCGATGCTGGCTGCTACCACAGTGGGAGAACTAATACCTTCACCAATCACTTCTACAAGATTTTCAACGATTCCCATTTTAGCGAATCTCCGAGCATAACCATAAACCTGCAGTTAACCAAGGTAAGCTTATATAATCATACCTCAAAATGTCATTTCAAAAATATTATTTCAGCTATCTATAATGCTCACTTCCGAGGCAACTACACGATTGTCATCAGACGTTAAGAGAACTCGTATGGCATCATATAAGCAAGGAAAGTTCCCCCTTTTGTTATCTCTAAGAATTTTGATTATCAGCTCATCAACATTTAGTTCCATGAATGACTGCTTCACAACTTCATTTCCAGATGCCGCAGCAGCTACCACAGCAAAACCACCATTTACAACGCTTATACTTTGGCTCCTATCTTTTATAATGTCAATGACAATCTTTGGACCCCCCATCTCTCTGAATTTCTCAGTACAACTGAGATCTGTATAAACACAACAACATACATGAAATGTCACTAATGCACAAAGAACTCGAGTCCCATTCACTCTAAAAACAAACCTTACCGTGAAGCAATGAAGCCAATGTGTTCAAAGCCAACGCCAAAGGCTGATCACTGCTGCTACTTCTCTGAATCTCCTGTAAAAGGCAAATTACCAATTCCACACCTCCATTTTTTGTGGCGATTGCTGCATTACCAGACCCTTCAATATGCATCAATGTGTTCAATTTCTCCAGTAATTCAAAAACTTCAGCTTCATTTTCCTGGGACCAACTAGGGCTAAGTTGTTTCAATCTGTTGAGAGCTTCAATCACCGGGTTGCTTTCTCCGGGAAGGGACTGCACAATGCCTACAGATCATCATACATAATAAGGATTAGTGGAAATGATTAGATGATAAAAGAGGGAAGTTGGATTTTTCGCATCAGGGTTTTAACCAGAGAGATCAACGCCTTGAAGAGAAAGGGTATGGATGGCATCTTGGAGAGCTTCTGTGGGATCCATTCCCAGGTCGTCCATGTTCTCCTTCACCATTTCGTCGAACGCCTCTTGCGATATTGTCCGGACTGACTTCTGTGGACCCATCCCTTTTGCTTTCACGTCCTTCGCCGCCGTCGGCGGTGGTCTTCCCAGCTTCAGAGAGTGGCGCAGGGAAGTGCTGGAATTTGTATATTCGTTTTGCCTGTGTTATTTGCGCTCTATTTCAATTCGCAAATTTAAGTTCATAAAGAATTTTTATTTTTATTTTTATTTTTTTTTGGAAGGGGGTTCTTAAAGAATTTTTTTTATGTGTAATTCTAATGTTGTTAACGAGTTGAGTCGACCCGAACCGAATATTTATTGTTTAAACTTATACTTGTTTGTGTTATTAGCTTGTTCGTGTTGTATATATATTAAGTATAGGGTTTGTGGTTCCAAATTTTGTACTATTTCTTAAAACAAAATCCAAATTTAACATGTTTTTTAGGGGTTAAAAGAACTTTATTAATCACATGTCGGAAATGGACACCAAAATTACATGGGGAGGGGTGGAACCTATTCAACACAACCCATTAATCTAAGCTTTTCTTTTGCTAACAAGTGTATTGTTATATTGCCTTGCCTCTTAATAAAAGAGAAAGAAATATGAACAAAAACAGGTAAAATTTCAAAGCAATCCTCAAATATACTTCCTGTTGATGCAAATCTACGGTACGAATTGTAAGATGCTGTAACATTTTTTTTATGCGGAAATTGCATAAAACAAACAAAATTGAAAAGTTAAAAAAGGTATTTATATTTGAAATTTGAATATTTATGGACTTTATTCAACATTTGTAGAAATCTTCATAATTGAAGAAAGAAACGCGGGAAATGAAAGAAAACTGAAAAATTATTAATAGTGAGGGGAGTTCATCATCAATAATGACGCGAACATACAGAAAAAGTAAAATGCAGCTGGAATTCAGTTTTACAACTTTTCAATCAATGAATTCTTTTTCTGTTGTAGTATGCTCTTTATATAGGTGTTGTAATTGATAATTTAACCACCTATAAGCAGTTATAACTACTTCCAAGCTCCTAACTAACTTATCAACTAACTAATAAAGCTAGGTGTTTGAACAATGCCTCAATGAGTTGTTTAATAGACTTCTTTCTTCCTCGTCATGGTAGTTCTTTTATCTCCAATAGCCCTCCTCAAGTTGAATTTGGATGAAGCTTGAACTTCTTGCTTTCTCTAACTTAGTTCTGTTTTGTGTTTGTTCGTTGGAAAATGGAATGCACACCTATTTTTCCCAAAAAGTAATGAAAAGGGGGTGCATCCACATCTTTTAAGTATGTCTGCAAGTTGGTAGTGTGTTCTGACTGGCATGAGCCTTAAGAATCCAGATTGTACTTTAGCCCTTGTTATATGACAATCAAGCTCTATGTGTTCGGTTCTTTCATGGAAGATTGGGTTTTTGGCTATGTGTATTGCGCTAGCATTGTCAGTTTGTCACAATATAGTAGTATAGGTAGTTTGACAGGGATATGCAGATCCTTCATTAGATAAACCAGCCACTGCAATTCACAGGTTGCCCCAGCCATAGCTCTATATTCAGCTTCTGATAAGCTTTTGGCTATTGTAGTTTGCTTTTTTGCTTTCTAAGAGACTGGAGTTGCTCCTAAGAACATTATATATCCAAATATATATTTCCTTGAATCCTCACAAATAGCCCAATCTGAGTCTATATAGCCTTTTTAATTCCAATTCATTGTTTGCTGGGAACATCAACCATTGTCCAGGATCCCTCTTAAGATATCTCAGTAACCTATGAGCAGCTTGCATATGGTTGATAGTAGGATTAGAAAAAAAATTGACTAAGTTGTTGTACAACAAAGGCTATATATGGCCTTGTAAAAGATAAGTATATCAGTTTACCTACTAATGTCCTATAGGCGGTATTATCTGATAGCAATTCAGAATCTACTGTAGTTAACTTCTGTTTTGAATTCAATGGTGTATTAACTGGTTTTGCATCAGTGAAACCATATTCTTCTAGCAGATTGAGGGCATACTCCTCTACTTAATATATATGCCTTTGTGTGACCTTGCTACCTCAATGCCCATAAAATATCTTAGACTGCCAATGTCCCTAATTTGGAATCTCTTGTGTAACACTTGTTTGACCTCATCTATAAGTGCCATTGAACCAATGGTAGCTATGATATCACCCACATAGACCAATAAGGCTATGAATTGATCTCTCAATCCTCTAGTAAACAGATCATGCTTTGACTGCTCAAAACCAATTTCCGTCAATGCTTCTGTCAGTTTTGAGTTCCATTGCCTACTGGCCTGTTTTAAGCCATACAGAGATTTAATAAGCCTGCAAACTTGGTTCTTTATCTCTATTGTGAATCCTAAAGGAAGTTCCATGTATACTTCCTCATCAAGCTCTTCATGTAGAAAGGCATTATTCACATCCATTTGGTGAATATGCCAGTTTTTAAGATCTCCCAATCCTCTAGTAAACAGATCATGCTTTGACTGCTCAAAACCAATTTCCGTCAATGCTTCTGTCAGTTTTGAGTTCCATTGCCTACTGGCCTGTTTTAAGCCATACAGAGATTTAGTAAGCCTGCAAACTTGGTTCTTTATCTCTGTTGTGAATCCTAAAGGAAGTTCCATGTTTACTTCCTCATCAAGCTCTCCATGTAGAAAGGCATTATTCACATCCATTTGGTGAATATGCCAGCTTTTAAATGCAGTCAATGCTAGTAGGGTTCTGATGGTAGTAACCTTGGCACAAGTGAAAAAATCTCTTCGTAGTTTATTCCATAGGTTTGAGTGTACCCTTTTGCTAGTAGTCTTGCTTTATACCTTTCTATAGAACCATCAGCATGGTATTTAATCTTGTATACCCACTTGTAGCCTATTGTTTTCTTCCCAGGTGGCAAAGTGACAACTTCCCATGTATGTGTGGCCTGTAGGGCATCTAATTCCTTCTGCACTGCTTCTTTCCAACATTCATGTTTGACATCCTGATTATAAGTTTTTGGCTCTGTCAAACTTTCTGTCATACAAACAAAATTCTTGTAGCTATTGGCAAGATTATCATAAGTCATAACATTATTAATGGAATGCGGGGACTACTTCTGTGGAATAACATACTGATCCAAGTAGGAAGGTTGTTATCTAATCCTACTAGTTCTTCTGGTAACCTGGTTAGTATCAACACTGAAACATTTGTAGGAATGATGACAGAATGACTGTGAACAGGTGTAGGCACAACTGTAGGAACATCAAGGATAGGCTGATCATGGGGTAATGTACGAATGGCTGATTCATCTGTGTCTGGCATGTATGGAACATGCAAGGGAACTAGTTCTAGGGTAGGAGCAGTAGTACATGTGTCTGTACTGTGTAAAGGAAACACATATTCATAAAATTTGACATCCTTAGAAACAAAAATGTCCATAGTGGACTTATCCAACAAGATATGACCTTTAGTGTACTGTGGCCCACCAATGTAAACACACTCTTTAGCCCAATGATCAAATTTTGACCTATTATGATCAGGAGTTGATGTGATTCCGGATGGAATCAAATCCGATGTTTCGCCCAGGAAGTAACTAGGGGGAACAATGACGAGCTAAGGATCCTAGACCTAGTAATCCAACTAAATCGTAGGAAGAGAACGCCCAACAATTGCTCACAGTGCTGGTAAATTCTCAAAGGGTTGAACTTTCTACGACGAAGAAAATTCTTACTCGCAAATGATGTTCAAGTCTCACGACTTGGTTGAGTAAAACTCAATAATCTGATTTTTCATATAATAATTGTGTAAATAATCAAAAGCTGGTGTTTGCCTTATATAGGCTTACTAGGGCTGAGCAGAAAACCCAATGAACCCAATCCAACCCAAAACCCAAACCGAACCAGCCCGAAAACCCAAACCAATTGAAACCCAAATTTTTTGGGTTGAGTTTTGACCCGAACCAAAAACATTTTGGGTTGGTTTGGTTTTTTTTTAATTTTTTTTCCGGGTTGACCCAACCCAACCCGATATATATATATATATATATATATATATATATGCATTCCGTCCAAAGTAAAATGATGTTATCATATTGCTGATATCAATTCATTTTCAGTTTCGGTCTACAATCTTTGACCTTTCTTTTGAAAAAAGAATCTACGTATGTATTTTTATGTATGACTATTGGTCTTTAATTATTATCTTTATATGTTGTTGGTTTGTTATATGTTGTTGGACTTTTAATTATCAAATTTTAACGTTCTCTTTCCTAAAAAAGTAGTTTCTTTAACGATTATTGTTATGAACATAATGACATGGAACTCGAATTCGGATATATACATGTGTGTGGATTTTATAGCATAAAAGTGTTCTTATATATGCATGTTTTATGGATGAAAACCCGAAACCCAACCCAAACCAACCCGAAACCAACCCGAACCAACCCATTGGGTTTTATAGTCATTTGCAAATGTTTGATATATGTATTTTGGTAACAAAATAAAGATATTTAAATTTAGATTTTGACAATATCTTATAAATATTTAATATAAGATATTGGGTATTAAATGAGATAAATCTAGAATATCTATTTTCCTTATTTTATTTGAAAAATGTTTTCTTTCTCCTCTATCTTTTACAAAGCTTTTCCCAATCCAATTGGGATGTGTATATGGCGCCACTTTCATTATAAAAGGGGAGTGGGTGCCAAGCTCTTTTCTATCACAATTAGAAGAGTTCTAATTTACTAGAAAACTGAGAGCTTCTTAGAGAAAGTTTTGAGAAAGAGAAAAGGTCGGTCTAGCGACGAGTTTTTCTCGTAGCAATCCATGATGGGATTCCGGCGGGCTGCTCGTGTGGATCACCGGTAGAGGCCGAACACTTGGGCGGCTCCGTGCATCACTATTGTCCTTAGACGGTCAAAGCGTCGATCTTTTAGATCAAGCAAGGTAACCACCGTCTACTAACTTGTTATGGTTGTTGCTTAAATGAAGTCAATCCTGGTAAAAGGATATAAATTTTAAATTTCATTGCGTTCCCGCGTAGATTTCCTAACACTAGTAACATCCGAATCTCCTTGTTTCATGTTGTGTACTTCCTCTAGCGAATGCTGAAAACATCAAGCCTAGAAAACCTACCCTCAAGATCCACCCATATGTCTCTAGTTGAAGGCTTATACCTCATAATTTGTGCAATTGAAGGAATGATCGAATTAATCAACCAAGAAGTAACAACAGCATTACACTGCTGCCATACTTGAAACTCCGGTGAACCTACAACAGGACAAACTATTGAACCATCTATAAATCCAATTAGTTCTTGGTAATCAATTGGCTCTTCATTGACCAACTCCAAGGATGGAAGTTCTTGTTGTTCAATGATGGTTGAACCAAAATAAGTGGGGGATTCTCACTGGGATGCAAATACAACGGATTACGCGGCAAAATCTGCTATTGCTGCGCAATATCCATTGGAAAACACCAAGAAGAAAATAGCAACAGGAAACCACAAAAAAACGAAGAAAGAAACTATCACTACAAGAAAAGTTGTTTTTTTATAAGGGGAATTTAATAAGGGGTCGAGATTTGGTCATTAAAAGTACATTTTAATGAGGGTAAAATAAATACTTATGAAAATGATTCAAATTTAATGAGGAACCCTTAATTCCCCTTATTGTTAATCACTTATCCCCTTATTATTATACACCTAAAATATTCCCCTTATTAATACATAGCAAAAAAAAATCAATAAAAAATTATTTTGAAAATATATAAATGAAAAAACATTAAACACTTATGTTTTGCCAAAAAAAACACCAATTTCATAATTATAATTATAAAAAACACAAACTTTCCCTGTAAAAGAAATCCAATTTTTTTACAAGATAAAACACCAAAAAATTTAGGTGCCAAAAATCCCTCCCATATTATATAAAAATTTCATTTGTAGACATAAATAGTTAGAAAATAATCATATGTGCACAACTGTTGTGGGTTGAAAAAATGCGAATGCAAGACCAACACACTAAATATGATGCGTTACTATCATTGTCTCGTGGCCCTTCACAATATGTTAGGTGCTTTAAGGGTTATGTTGCCAATGGATATAGGTTCCGGATTGAAGTTAGTGACATCAAATCGAGGACACAAAATTCAGGGGTATGTGTACTTGGTGATATAGGTAACGAGACAAATTTTGTAGATTATTACGGTGTGTTGACAGAGATTCTTGAGCTCCGGTACCTTGATGAAAAACGATTGGTTTTATTTCGGTGTAAGTGGTTCGATGTGCATGATAAAGAGAAAGGAGCCAAAATAGGTGAATATGGTTTCACTAGCATTAATTGCAATCGTTTTTTGAAAACAAATGAGCCATTTATTTTGGCCAGTCAAGCTTCTCAAGTGTTTTATGTGAATGACAACATTAATAAAGGATGGAATGTTGTTGTTAAGATGCAACCCCGGGATCTCTATAAAATGGGACAACCAGTAGATGAAGAGAGCATTAATACAGATGATTTGGGTGAAGCATACCAACATTCAGAATCTTTCAACTATGATTGTAATAATTCAAATTCAGCTGATGCAGATGGTCAAAATATTTGGAGAAGGACAGATTCAGAGGCAACAACAGTTGACAAGACAATAACGAAAAGAAAGAGAAAGAGAAAAACATTTTGATGGTTTATCCGGACTCTTTTTGATGCGGCGTAAATTCATTTGTTTTGGTTAGACGGTATTTGATCCACCCTCACTTTCTTATTTATTCTTCATTTCTACCATATATTTAAGTCATTGTTTCGTGTTATTGTCAGGTTTCTGGTTCTGGATTATCCCTCGTTTCTGCCAATTTCAGCTTTTATTGTCAGGTAGTCTATGCAATACCTGTTTATCTCTCAGACCTTTAAGGATTGATCTTAGTTTTCAAGTTGTATTATGCCCCATTTTATTTGAGATGCTATCTGTGTGTGTCGGCTATTGGCTGCTTTTTCTTTTACTCATTTTTTGATTTGCATTTAATTAGGGTTGGCCAATCAAGGAAGTATTTATACTACCATTCTTTACCTATTCATGTGTTTCGTCTTTTGCTATGTGGTTAACTTGTTTTCAATTTCCCTTTCGCAGGACATGGGAAGAGACTAGAGAAATAGTGCGTGAATGGTTTGTTCCAAGTCTTAATGCATCCTTCCTTTGAAATTTATTGTGTTAACTGTAGTGCTTTGTGTTTTTTTTTTGGTTTTACCTCTTTTTTTTATCGTTGAGGGGATGGGTTGAGAAAATGTTGTTTTGATCAACATTCCTATATGCATGGAAACTAAGATGAATGATGTGGAAGATGAGCCACGTGCAAGGTTGGTGCCTAGTCTCCTTAGAAACTCCCAACCATGTATTTCTTTTTTTCTATTAGATTCCTTCAAGTAGATTTAAGGGGGGGTGTGTGTACTTATGGCTTAGAGGTGAATGCCGATGTTTCTTTATGTGATTACTCGCTTATTCCATATGACATTGTATTCTGCTTTGATCGATCATTTTATTTAATGAAAATTGTTTTTCTTTGTTTGATTTTTTCAACTGGCTCATGCTAATTTGCGTTAGCCGACCTACGATTAGTAGACTACAAAGGTAGTCTATGCATTACCTGTTTATCTCTCAGGCCTTTAAGGATGGATCTTAGTTTTCAAGTTGTATTATGCCCCCATTTTATTTGAGATGCTATCTGTGTGTGTCGGCTGTTTAGTTTAGTGCCTTGCAATTGTCATTTTTCCTCTTTCACAAGCTTAGTGTGTCCAAACAACATTTCAAGGATTCATCCTTAATGCTCTTTTTTTATATATATCCATGCTTACGCCTTTTAATGCATTCTGATATCATTTGTGTTAATTATAATGTTAATATGTTTGTATGTATAGTTAGGAGCCGTTGTTCCCATTTTTGTTGTACCTAATAATGTTGTAATGGAAGGATATTTTCATCTAAAAAATGTGAATTTTTATTACAATGTGTTCTGAACTATTTATTCCTATTTTAAATGCAGGATTTTGTACGGTTTTGGGGATTTTTTAAGACTTGTGTGGAAGGATTGGTAACTTATCATATCCTACGAGGATTGTAGTAGGCATATTTTGGTGTAATGAATTGTATATAATGATAATGTGATTACATGTGGATGTAAGGTTAATTATATTTATGTGATTCATCAAAGTAAATTTAAGGTTATAAAAGAATAATAGTATAAAAAGTAATATTATATTTAAATCAGCAAATAATAAGGGTCAAATTGGAGTAGATAAAAGTAGTTTTTATGATGGTATATTTAGTCATTAAATGTGTTTTAGTAATAATGTAGAGAACAATTTGGTGAGGGGGTTATGCTCATTAATGAGAGTAATTCCCGTCAATATCATAACATAAACTAAAGAGAAATCTAGGCAATAATGAGTGTATAATTCCGTTATTGAATGTCATCCCTTTTTAATGACGGGATATACTTACCGTCATTGTTTACTTTTACCAGCGGAAGGTATTATAAGGGGCGATGAGAGTAAATTTCCCCTTATAAAAAACCTTTAATGACGGGAATCAAGCATTTAATGAGGATAATTCCCCTTATAAAAAACAACATTTCTTGTAGTGTATATATATACTAGTAAAAAAACCGTGCAATGCACGGGACATATATATGCAATAGTCGAGGTTTCTATGGACTCCTCAAGCAAGCCACCAGTAATCTAGTTAAAAAAGCAAGGCATAATAAATAAATTTAGTCGTTAAAGACACTAAATTTGTAAAAACAAAAAGCTCGATATATAGAATGCTATGTATGTATTTGCATCTGTATGAAAGAATGTGAAACCTCCCCTTTCATTATTCACGGTATTGGTATTTATACCAAGATTACATCAGTTACAAGATCCTATAATTGGGTCCTATAATTATGCTAAAATAATGGTCAATTCTAACAAACAATGAATACATGATTGACTAATAATAATTACAGAATTGACTAATAATATATTTCTAATACTCCCCCGTAG
Source organism: Gentiana macrophylla (assembly GCA_026214975.1). NCBI lineage: Eukaryota > Viridiplantae > Streptophyta > Magnoliopsida > Gentianales > Gentianaceae > Gentiana > Gentiana macrophylla. Next base: position 32,362,339 of record CM047807.1, read on the forward strand.
TCGAAACTGGAGGACCACGGATGTTGAGACTATCACGAAAATCTTCAAATAGTAGCTGAGGTGAGCCTTTGGTGAAAATATCAGCAATTTGATACCGAGTGGGGACATGATGGACACGAACCTCTCCACGAGCAACTTTTTCACGGACAAAGTGAATATCCATCTCGATGTGTTTCGTCCGTTGGTGTTGTACCGGGTTACCTGAAAGATAGACAGCACTAATATTGTCACAATATACCAATGTCGCCTTTCAAACCGGACACCGGAGCTCTAACAACAAATTACGAAGCCAGCAGGATTCGGCCACCACATTAGCAACCCCGTGATATTCGGCCTCCGCACTAGACCGAGAGAGAGTGGGTTGGCGTTTGGAGGACCAAGAAATAAGGTTATCGCCCAAGAAAACACAATATCCGGATGTCGAACGACGAGTATCCGGACAACCTCCCCAGTCCGCATCCGTATAAGAAACCAGCTCCATGGACCGGGCAGGTGTTAATTGTAACCCGAGGTGAAGAGTACCCTGAACGTATCGAATAATCCGCTTGAGCGCATTTAGATGGTCCGTACGAGGATCATGCATGTACAGACATATCTGCTGGACCGCATAGGAAATATCCGGATGGGTGAAGGTGAGATACTGAAGCGCCCCGGCAAGACTGCGATAGGAAGAGGGGTCGGCAATAGGGTCACCCGCCGAAGACCCGAGCTTGGGCTTTGTATCTACTGGGGTCCGAGAGGATTTACAATTAATCATGCCTGCGCGCTCAATGATTTCAAGTGCATATTGACGTTGAGAGAGAAACAGCCCGGTGGAGTTACGAGTAACACGTATACCCAAGAAGTAATGTAACGGGCCCAAGTCCTTCATAGCAAACTCCGAGGCAAGCTGGGCCATAATGGAGGCGCGTAATACATCGGATGAAGCCGTGAGAATAATGTCATCAACGTATAGCAATAAATATGCAAAATCCGAGCCAGAATGATATATAAATAACGATGTGTCCATGCGACTATGAGTAAATCCCAGAGTAGAGACGTAGTCAGCAAACCGCTTATACCACGCCCGGAGAGCCTGTTTGAGACCATATAGAGACTTGCGAAGGAGACACACATAGTCGGGGTGCACCGGATCCCAAAAACCCAAGGGTTGATGCATATATACTGTTTCATTAAGATCTCCATGTAAAAAAGCATTTTTTACATCCAGTTGATGGAGAGGCCACTGCTTAGAAAGTGATAACGTCAGAACTGTCCGGATAGTGGCCGGTTTAACAACCGGGCTAAAAGTCTCCCCACAATCAATGCCCACCTGCTGTGTTTTACCATCACCTACAAGACGAGCCTTATGGCGCTCAAAAGAACCATCAGCATTAAATTTATGAGTAAAAATCCACATAGACCGAATAATATTAATATGAGGTGGGCGAGGCACCAACTCCCATGTCCCTGTTTTAATAAGAGCATTAAATTCGTCAGTCATGGCCATTTTCCAATTTGGGTCACTAAGGGCAGCTACCGGATTACGAGGAAGAGGTGATTTTGAAGACACCGTTAATGCATGATCAGAAAAATATTTCGGATTCGGTTTGAAGATGCCACGTTGTGCCCGAGTAGTAGGACCAGGTGGTGGGGATGGTGGAGGACTTGGGCTGTTCGGAGGTGGGCTGGCTGTATGTGGAGTGGAAGAGGAAGCCGAGTGAGGGTGGGCCGAGGGAGGAGAATCATATGGGCTATTTGAGGAGGAGGAACTGATGGACTGTGATATAAGAGGTGATGTGGGCTCATTTGATGAACTGGGCTGTGTGTGTGGGCCGAAATGCTGGGCCAAAAATGGAGAAATATCTTGCTCCAGGAAATCATATGAAGGAACCGGCTGGGACATATTAGAAAATGGGAAAACACTTTCATCAAATAATACATGCCTACATGTGATTATTTTGTGCGTCGCCAAATCGAGACATTTATACCCTCGGTGATTGGGTGGATACCCGAGAAAAACACAAGGTGTTGATCGAGGTTGAATTTTGTGTATAGTGGTGGACGGTATAAGTGGAAAACATAAGCAACCAAACACACGAAGGTGAGTGTAGACGGGGTCTCGTTGGAATAAACGTTTAAGTGGAGACTCATTTTCTATAACACGGCTCGGAAGGATATTTAAGAGGTAAGTGGCCATTTCTAAAGCATGATGCCAAAAGGACGGGGAAGGGACGAATGAATAAGTAATGTGCGGACTAGATTATTTATGGTTCGAATTTTACGTTCTGCTTTCCCGTTTTGAGAAGATGTGTGTGGGCATGAAAACCGAAAGTCAATGCCATGAGTTGCACAAAAATTACGAAGAGGGTGATTATCAAATTCTCCCCCGTGATCACATTGAAGGGATTTAACTTTGAGTGCAAACTGCGTAGTAATATAGGCATGTAACTTAGTAAATACCGAAAAACATCAGATTTTCGAGAAAGTGGAAAAGTCCATAAAAAGTTTGAATAAGCATCCAAAAATAAAACGTAGTAGCGGTGGCCCGCACTACTCAAAACATGAGATGTCCAAACGTCACTATGCAAAATATCAAACGGGGAAAAAACAACCGAAACAGAGTCATAAAATGGTAGGCGAATATGCTTGCCTAACGCACAGGACTGACAAAGCTTGTGTTTGGAGGGGGGGGAACATGTAATAAATTTATTGTGACGTAGCATATGTAAAACATTCGGTCCCGGATGACCCAACCGATCATGCCACACGGAGGAAGCTAACAACGCGAAGGCGAAAAATTACGATCAATGGCGGGAGTGATTGGGTAAAGCTCACCCGAACTATTACACCTCATTAGACAAATCCCGTCTGCGGTCATGCACGAGAAAAACCATATGGGTCAAACAATACACAAGCATTATTATCGGTGGTGAATTGCCTTACAGAAACTAAGTTTTTGATGATATTAGGGACGTGGAGGACATTATTTAAACGAAACGGTGGATAAGGTGGGGGCAAAATAGTGTTACCGTGACCACGAATCGGAATAGTATGACCATTACCAACAACAATACCATTATTTTTGCTCAAATTAAAATAAGGCATAAGAGTACATGCGGAAGATGTCATATGAGAGGTAGCCCCGGTGTCCATAATCCAATTGGGATTCGGTGGATTGAGTGACATCGTATACAATGCCGCATCTATATCAGTGGGTGCTAGCTGAGCGTTATAAGCTTGCGGAGCAGGTGGTGGGCGTGCCTGTCCGGCAGACGGACGGACCCATGGCTGGGCTGGATAAGGGGACGGCGGTGGAGGCATCTGCTGCTTTCTTTGTTGCATCGCCGCCCCACCACCAAGAAGGCACCCAATTGAGCTGTTGTTGTCCCTGTTGCCCAGATGAATGCTGGCCATGCTTACCATTCCGGCGACCATTTCCATTACCACCATAGTTTCCCCCAGAATCATTCCGGCGGCGGCCAGCGCCCTGCTTTTTTCGACCATGGCGGAGTTTCGACCACCATTCCTCGTGCGACCAAATCGATCTTGGCGAGCCGGACCATAGTTAGTTGTGTTGGCGACGGATTTGTGAGTCAGTCATCGGCCGGTGGTGTAATGAGTCCCGATTTGAGGACCCGATTCAACCTTAGCTTTTTCAAATCGGGTTGTTTCCTCCAAAGCCAACTTGGATCGAGCGAGGCGAAATCGGAAATGGCTCGGCGTGTTGTAAAACCGTAACAAAATGATCATACGAATCACAACCCGTCAAGCAAACGGGCGAAGAACAAGAGCCCGTTCCGTGGCGGGGATCCAACGTTCTTTGGTGATCGCCAGCGTCTTCAACCTATTGCAATAAATCGAGGTTGAAGAAAATCACGAAGGTGAGTATTATGAAATTCCTTACTCGAAAACATAGCCCTCGAATTCGATTGTCCAAGAACATAGTCCGCACACGGAGCCAAGCGGCGGCGGTGTCGTCTTCTTTGAGGGCGTAATTGAGAACATCCTTGGAGAGACGATGGCATAGATCCACTTTAAAGGCGATGGCATCGGCGTTTCCAAAGTGGCGAGGTTGTCGGCTTTGGCTTTGTCGGAGGCGACCTTCTCCGTCGGATCTGCCGGAGTAATGATATGATCAAGCACATCATGTGCTCTGGGCAGTGTTTTTGAACAAAGTCACCCAAGATTGATATTGGGGATCCTCGAGATCGAGAGTAATAGGAATGAGGATTTCACATTAGTAATTGCCGTCTTGAAGGGAGTTTGGAGTCGACATATTGATAAATCAACAGAGGTGAGCGACAAACTTGAAAGGAAAAGAGAAGAAAATATTCGACGGACGGCTATTGAAGGTGTATAGAAAACCTAGCTCGATACTGAAAGAATGTGAAACCTCCCTTTCATTATTCACAGTATTGGTATTTATACCAAGATTACATCAGTTACAAGATCCTATAATTGGGTCCTATAATTATGCTAAAATAATGATCAATTCTAACAAACAATGAATACATGATTGACTAATAATAATTACAGAATTGACTAATAATATATTTCTAATACTGTACTCAAAGAGCTAAAATGAGAGAATGATCAAATACATGTGTCTAAACCAGCTCATTCAATTTGAAGCCCAAAAATCATATTCACTAACACATTTACCGTCCACCCCATGCCCCCTTATTGTAAATGTATTATCATTTGCTACAATCAGAATTAGTTATTTGCTCTAGCTATCAATGTAGTAGGCCTCCAACAGATGATCATTTTTTTTTTATCATAGTCCGTTATGGCAACATATTATAGCCACTTCAAAGAAAAAACACAGGCGCAGTAAAAATGGAAAAGGCCAATAAGCTCATAATTAACGATAAATAACATATGAACGGAGAAAGTGAACCTACCTCCACAACCTAGTGTGTAAGGAGAAACTGTTTCATTGATTGTTCGAGGGTGGGCGTGTGTTGATAATTTTGAAAGAACTAAAAAAGCACATCACATCACCACAAATAGGTCGAAAAACACTCGATTTTCAAAAGAAGCCTGAAAATTACACCATTTACCAGTAGGTGCCCCTGTTCAGGTTGAATACATGGGGATCCTTGCAAAAGTTGAAAGGGTCCTCCATGGATTTGGCCAATGAACATAATGTTTCAACCTTCAACACAAAATATAAAACTCCACACAAACAGAATAGACAAATGATGAAAAAATTTAACAGCATGCAATATGAGTCAAGTTAAACCAAGAAAGAAGCAACCTTTTTTCAAAAGATAAATTAAAAAAGAAGCTTCCTTTAAATTCAAACTTCATAACTCAATCAATGAATTGAACTTGAAAATAAGGAGAAATAATGGACATACGAAGAGGGCACCGGAGATAGGTGAAACCGAAATGCAAAAATCACCTTGAGTCCTTGACCTCCGTGGGAAATAAAACCTACACGTACATATCTGAAATGATTTGCTTACTTCTTGAAAAAACAACAAACCCTAAAAAAAAATTATGTTCCAACACATTTATTTTATTCCTCCAATTAACCAATTTAGATTACTTTAACATGTTTTCCCTCACGGTTGTGGCTCATCCTCATTTGTTAGGACCTCACAGACGGCTTCTTAACTATCTTGATCTGTGAAGATTGATGAACTTGCCAAAGATGGCATTTTCACTACCCTTATCTTAGTATTTTCTATAACCTTGAACTCTCGTTTTGACATTGATCTTCCCTCAAAGGTGCAAAAAAAACCCTCTCCTTTTGATGTGAATATGCAACTGAAAGGAACCAGAAGAAATGAACAAACAAAATCAATGAAATCATAGCAAAAATGCACAGAGAGAACTATTACATGAAAAGTAATAAAACTTACCATATCCACCATCGTCTTCGCCTCCTAAATAAATGAGCGCATCCCTCATCCAGAGATCATCTGACGTAATGCCAAATCCCTGGAAAATGAAGAGAAGAAAATATTAGAATGCTCAGAAAGAATATACCCTAAGCACGTCACAAAAATTACATCCATAAACTATTCACCCCGCAAAATAACATCGAATTTCCTTTTCCCGAAACTCAATTTGCTTCCACGCCGGCTTCGATCTCTGTTTCCAAAATGTATTATAATCATGAATGCTTCCATTAAGAACAAACAGGAAAACAAAATAGAGAAAAATTACTAACCAACCTCTTCTCGTTTGAAGGATGACACTTCCCTTTTGACTAACCGAGCAAGAACTTTAACAAAAATCATCACATTTCATCTTGTTTTGTCGTTGTTACTTTTCTGAAAACAAAAAACAAAAATAAAAAGATTGTTGGAGAAAATGTGGAATTGAATTAAAAATGAATTAAAAATGATTTTATAATCATTTTATTCAGTGACTTTGTAAGCGTATTTCGGATATATTCTTGTATAGAATATATGTAATGTTTTATTAATTCTGAAAACTACGTGAGTCGTAGATGAATTCAGGATTTGGAATCATTCAATTCGGATAACGAGTGAATGAGAAATTAACGCTTAAAGTCGGTTTGTTGGAAAATTGATAATATGTCATATTGGGCTGTATTGGGCTTAAGTGTGTGTTATGAAAAGGAAAAATGGGAAGAAACTTTTCTCCCACATTGGTTGGAAGAAGGAAAAGAAGCAATATTTATATGATATTGTTTTAGTGTAGTTGGAATAAGAAACCAACAATATACACCGTTCTCTACACGGGCGCGCAGGGGGTGCAAATCAATCGGATTTACCCTTGGGCTTGTGCATGCCAGCGTGTCTGCGTACACAAATGCAACTCGATTTGAAGGTTCACGATCGAGTTCGGTTTTGCATTGCAATCTGTTAATTTATTTTTCACTGCATGTCTGCGAGAGTGAGACTGCTCATGTTCCTATCCAACTTTAAGTCGTGATTAAAGTGAGGCTTTTAGCTTTCCAAGTTCCAACATAATCTTGATATTTATGACAATCAATTCGAAAATGAGTGTTCATTTCCATCAGTTTTCCATGTCCTCTGCTATATAAACGAGCTACGTGAATGGGAAGAAAAACACACGGACACGTAAATACAACACGAATTGCATACATACATACATTCTTACGCATCTTTTCTTGCATCAAGTGAAGAGTTTACGAAGCCTTTGTAGAGTTAAATCGTTGTTCGAGTTTGCGATGCCGCTATTACGAAAGGTAATCGAGAATTTACGGAGACAATTCTTTGTAAACCGGTACATACCGAGCAAATTTGTCTTAAGGAAAGAGTTCGTCTCGGCTCGGATCGTAGCATATCCTTTTATCATTGCTATTGTAATTTCTTTCTATATTTTGTTGTATCTGTTTAGTCATCAAAATTAATAAAATTGTTGTTTAATTCGGTTTGATTATTTTAATTATACACGGGTAATAACGACTTAAGACAAATTTTTAGAACCATAGTTCTAAATCAAACCTGTGTGTATCGAAATATCCTGACGAATTTTTCATATTTTTTATTGGTTGTCTAGTCTGTTGCAGTTTGTTAACAACCTGTTCATAATAATAATATAAAAAAAAATTAAAAATAAAATAAAAAAATTGAAATCGGCTAAGGCCCACTCCAGAAATTTCGGCTGACTAAAGTTGAAATTCGGCTAAGGGCCACTCCAGAAATTTCGGCTGACTAAAGCTGAAGTTCGGCTAAGGGCCGCTCCAGAAATTTCGGCTGAGTGAAGCATAAATTCGGCTAAGTGCTGGCGGCTGAGTAAAGATAAAATTCGGCCAAGTGCCAGCGGCTGAGTGAAGCATAAATTCGGCTAAGTGCTGGCGGCTGAGTAAAGCTGAAATTCGGCAAAGTGCCGGTAATTTGAGTGAAACATAAATTCGGCTAAGTCTTGGGCGGTGAGAAAAGATAAAATTCGGCCAAGTGCCGGTAATTTGAGTGAAGCATAAATTCGACTAAGTCTTTGGCGGTGAGTAAAGTGAAATTCGGCAAAGTGCGGCGGTTTGAGTAAGGTGAAATTCACCAAGTGAAATAAGTCACTAAATGCTGAAACTGTTCAGTTGTCATCATTAATATTGTTCAGTTTCAAACTCGTTTTCAAATGTTGATATTGTTACGATTGATAAACGGTTGGAGAATCGAGTTGAAATAAACTCGAGCTTGTTTTGACGAGTCAAAACAATCTTCAACTTGTTTTACTTAATTTAAAAAAAAACAATCTTAAGTATGTTTCTGAGTTGAAAACAGGCCCCAGTCTGTTTTATCAAGCTGAAACAAGTTTGAGTTTGTTTTTGACGAGTTGAAAACAAACTTTACTTGGTTTGATATCGAGTCGATATAAAATGTGTTAAATATCAATTTTTTGGTATTTAAATGGTCGTTTAAAAACGAGCCTTAAAATTGTTTATCTTCTGTTTGTGAATAGAAATGGAATTTTATAATCGGATGACTCTGTTGGTGCGCCAATTCGAGGAAAAGCTCCCAGTTGCGGGAAGTGAAGTGGTTTTAAAACAGTCAAAATTGAGCTGACAGAGACCTCGAGGAAGAGGAATATGCTTGGGTTGTAGACACTTGGGGCTACCCGACATATGTGTCTTGAACAAATCATCGTTTTTAATTACCAACATCTCAAAGATGAGAAAATAGTAATGTCAAATTCAACTACTTCCGATATCATTGGATGCGGTCATGTTCGATTGAATTTGATGTCCGGAAGAGCATTGATTCTTGAGATGTTCTCGCATGTGCGGACTTCTTGATGAATGTGGTTTTACGCAAGACGACTTACCTACCTAGTGCATGTTGGTATTTGATACATATAAATTGAGACTAATAGATGAAGGCGAGGTAATTCTTTGAAGGAACGATAGACGGAGGTCTATGGATGATGGATCTTCGTGTTGTTACGTAAAGTAGAAAATGTAATTTCTATTTTAATATATGGAATAATAAATATTCTTAATGTGTATTGGTTCAAATAATTTCTTGTTGTGTTTTGAACCGTTGTTGCCGATTGAGGCATATATGATTAATACGTTGCAAGCGAGAAATAATTTAATTATGGCGAATGTACCTAAAAATTATTTAATTGGCAGATTAATCATAAGGAAAATATGCCAAAATGTTTAGTGAAAACATTAGTTTGTCGTGCCGTGTAAGTTGGAGAAATTATCTTCATGATAAAATTCTCATTTTGGTGACGACTCGTAGAACTTTTATTCGTTGAATAAAAATGAAATGAAACACCGAGGTGTTTTGATTTGAAATGCGTACCAGTGGTGGTACAAGAAGGTTCGTAGTGATAGAGGTGGAGAGTATGAATCGCCATTTGAAGGATTATGCCTAGATTCGGGCATCATTCATCAAACTACTGCTCCATATGCTCCTCAATCTAACGGAATTGCTGAACGCAAAAACCGTACTCTGAAAGAGATGATGAATGCTATGTTGATCAGTTCTGGTTTACCTCAGAACTTGTGGGGGGAGGCTCTTCTATCCGCCAATGTAATTCTCAACAGAATTCCATCTAAAAAGATGGATAAGACCCATATGAGTTGTGGAAAGGTCACAAACCAAGTTATAAATACTTGAAAGTGTGGGGGTGTTTAGCAAAGGTGGAAGTGCCTAAACCTAAACAAATCAAGATTGGGCCTAAAACGATAGATTGCATATTCATTGGGTATGCACATAATAGTAGTGCATATAGATTTCTTGTGCACAAATCTGACAACCCTGATGTGCATGTAAACACAATCATGGAATCAAGAAATGCGGTGTTTTTTGAGGATGTCTTTCCAAACAAAGAAAGACATAATGAAGACTCAAATTCAACTAAGAGGGCACACGAAAATGTGGGGGATGATGTTTCAGAACACGAGGAAGTGGAACCTCGAAGGAGTAAGCGGGCTAGGACTTCAACGTCTTTTGGGCGCATTTTTCTCACTACATGGTAGAAAATACTCCAAGGACATATGCCGAGGCTATGTCTAATCCAGAAGCACCTTTCTGGAAAGAGGCAATTAATAGTGAGATATATTCCATTATGCAAAATCACACTTGGGAATTGGTTGATATTCCACCGGGACATAAAGCTCTCGGATGTAAGTGGATTTTCAAGAAGAAGCTTAAAGTGATGGATCTATTGATAAGTATAAGGCCAGGTTGGTAGCTAAGGGTTATCGGCAAAAGAGGTCTTGATTTCTTTGATACTTACTCACCAAGAACTAGAATCACTTCATAAGGGTTCTAATTTCTCTTCTTTGCGATATATAACTTGGAAATACATCATATGGATGTTAAAACTGCATTTCTGAATGGTGAATTAGACGAAGAAATTTATATGGAACAACCCGAGGGGTTTGTGGTTCCAGGTCAGAAAAAACAAAGTGTGTCGACTCGTTAAGTCATTGTATGGACTGAAACAAGCACCCAAGCAATGACATCAAAAGTTTGATCAAACTATGCTATCCAATGGGTTTAAGATCAACGAGTGCGACAAATGTGTCTATATCAAACATACACCTAATGCTTATGTGTTAGTGTGTTTATATGTTGATGATATGTTGATTATGGGGAGTACTCATAATATGATCATGAATACCAAAAAGATGTTGACACGTAACTTTGATATGAAAGATATGGGGTGGCGGATGTAATTTTGGGGATTAAAATCTCCGCAAATATCGAGGGACTAGTGTTATCACGCCTCACTACATTGAGTCCGTCTGAGGAGATTCGGTGTTTATAATGAAAGTCCTGTGAAAACACCTATTGACTTGAGTCTTCTCTTAGTTAAAAATAAAGGTGACCACTGTGTCTCGGTTAAAATATTCTCGAGTTATCGGTTGTTTAATGTACATAACGAATTGTACTAGACCGAGATATTGCATGTCTTTGTGAATAAACTAAGCGAGTTTACAAGTAATCCTAGTGAGGATCATTGGAAAGCTCTTATTAGAGTACTAAAGTACTTGAAATATACAATGAACCTAGGATTATGCTACACAAGATATCCAGCGAGTATTAGAAGGATCTTGTGATGCAAATTGGATTTACGATACAAAAGAATCAAAATCCACAACTGGATATATTTTATGATTGGTGGTGCTTTGCGGTGTCTGGAAGTCCACTAAGCGGGCGTGCATATCTAGTTCCACAATGGAAGCCGAGTTTATTGCATTAGACAAAGTGGTGAAGAAGGCGAGTGGCTTGAAATTTCTGAGGACATTCCATGTTGGACAAAACCGATTGCTCTATTAGCATACACAAAGTGATAGTCAATCGGCTATACACCGAGCATGAAATAGTATGTATAATGGTAAGTCTAGACATATCGTCGACGACACAATACCATTAAACAACTGATCTCTAGTGGTGTGATTTCTATCGATTATGTAAAATCGAAGGAAAATCTTGCGGATCCGCTTACAAAGGTTTACATAGAGATCAAATGTCGGTTTGACACTCGGAATGGGGTGAAGCCTATTGAAAGATAAGATTTGTAATGGTAACCCTACCATGTTGACCGGAGATCCCAAGATCTTGGTTCAAAGGACAACTAAGTTATGAAGTCGTTGATGAACACTTACCCATTCTGTGAATAAAAGTGTTATCTCGCTGTAGTGAAGGTTAAGTGAAAACTTTTAATGATTCCTATACCTTGATTAAATTCAAGTGGGGTATGGCGAGAATACTCTTGATAGGAGGTCACCTATGTAAGTGCGAAGTGGGGCGCTTCAAAGAGAGTTCACAGGCTAGAATTCTCTAACGCACTTTCGAAACCAGGTGTGATTCGGGGCCAAAACGAATCCATCCATGAGAACCAAGCACGCAGTGCTAAGGGAAATATTGTGTGAGTACTATTGTCTGCGGTTTTATACTAAAAAAATTTGAACAGATTCAAGACTTAAGTTCACTGATTAGCCGAGTAGATCCGATAGTATTTTACTAAGGCAGGTTCAAAGCCAGAAGCTACCTCTCCTGATGCAATATTTTTCTGTCAGAATCTCCTCAGAGTCTGCATCTGCATTAATTTCCATTCATGTGGGGGATTGTTGGAGAAAATGTGGAAATGAATTAAAAATGATTTTATAATCATTTTATTCAGTGACTTTGTAAGCGTATTTCGGATATATTCTTGTATAGAATATATGTAATGTTTTATTAATTCTGAAAACTACGTGAGTCGTAGATGAATTCAGGATTTGGAATCATTCAATTCGGATAACGAGTGAATGAGAAATTAACGCTTAAAGTCGGTTTGTTGGAAAATTGATGATATGTCATATTGGGCCTATTGGGCTTAAGTGTGTGTTATGAATGTTAGGAAATCTACGCGGGAACGCAGCGGAATTTAAAATTTTATTTCCTTTTAACCAGGATCGACTTCGTTTAAGCAATAAACAAACGAGTTAGTAGACGGTGGTTACCTTGGTTGATCTAAAAGATCGACGCTTTGACCGTCTAAGGAGAGTAGTTCTGCATAGAGCCGCAAAGTGTTCGGCCTCTACCGCTAGTCCACACGAACAGCCCGCCGGAATCCCATCATGGATTGCTATTGGAAAACTCCGGTTGCTAGACCGGCCCTTTTCCCCTCTCTCCAACTCTCTATAGGATGTTCTCCAATTTTACACAAGAACTATTAGTTCTTGGAATTGTGTTGTACAAAAGAGCTTGACACCCACCTCTTATTTATAGTCATAGGTGGCGCCCCAATAGAGTAGAAAGGAAGAAAACCTTTTCCCAATAAAATAAGGAAAATATAATTGATTGATTTATCTCATTTATTACAATATCTCATATTAAATAAATCTAGGATTTTGTCAATATCTCATATTGAATATTTCCAAGATATTGTCAATATCTTATATTGACAATATTTATCTTTTATTATATTACCATAAATCAATTTACACATGTGTACATATCACATATATATTTTACATATATAAATCTAGTATGTTGGATTCAGTGACCTTCCAACTTTATCGGAATAACATTTATTCTTTACAATTGAATATGTCTCTCAAATCCTGACGGATAACTGAAAGTACGTTCTTCGTAAGAACCGGAACATAATAACATTTATTTAGTTCCCTTATCAGTTTACTAGATCCAGAATATGGTAAGTGTTACAACGTTTGCTTCACCTTCCATATCTGTATTTAATCTTTCTAATTTAATCAGACTCGTAAGATATCATATATCTTAGAGTTGACTTTGAACTTAGACAGATTTATCTCAACTCACTTGCCTAGAATAGAAACTTCAATAAGCTCTATATTTAAGCACATGCCCTAACTTTCCTTTTCAATCCTTTAAGCACTTAAAAATGTTTCTTATTGTAGTCTTCATAAGACTTAAAAAAGATCACAAGAGCTATGTATTTGATTTCCTTTAAAAAGAAAATCTAAAGTTTATTAAATAGTTTATTTAACCTTTTAAATCGTATTTAAAACATTAACTATTTAATTAACCTTTAAGCAATGATTAAAGAAATAAGTCGATACTTAAATCTTACAATTTTGAAAACAACCTTTCCAAAATTCGATGTGGTCATTCTTATCCAACGTTTGAATTAATTGTCATCGTATGATTTGAATGATCATCTTGGATCGTATCCAATATATGACTAATTCGTTGAAACTTGTTTCAAATGATTTAATCATATCATGAGCTTCCGCTTTCATTAATAATTAAAGTCTCGAACCTTTGCATCAATTATGTAATCTCATTGTCTCTAACTACTATAACGGGATTGCTCATGCCATTGCTTATTTTAAAAGGATTAAAATTACTCAACCATATTTGAGAACGTTTCTCAAAATTAATAAATCATAATTTGGTTTTACTAATCGAGAATAAAACATAAATATAAAGTTTGCTAAAACTACAACATAAAAATGAAAATAAAAGAGTGTTGTTGTTCTATACACACGCAAAATCAAAAATGGTCTTTTGATTTATGATTTTGCTCCCACTAGTCAACTACTCCCAATTGACTTTCAAGAATCTTTCAAAAATTCTTTAGTGGCCAAGATCCCATCTGGTTACCCCGATTCCCGACGAGGGCCGATCAACCGGAATAATTCGAAAGGTATGTAACTCTTACCAATCACATCTCTATGTGACTCTTGGTGGTTGACTAGTCAACTCTTTGACAATTCACATCTTTATGTGGTAGTCAACCCCTTGCCTCTAGAATAAAACGGTCCTGACGAGGGCCAATCACCGCAATACTCTAGTCAAGTCATAACCCAATATTCGTGAGATCTCATACGATCATATCTCAATAACGACGATATACCCGTGGTAGGTCAACTCCCGACGAGGGCCGATCAGTTGGATCCGAACAAAGGCTCTTCACCGTCGCTATAATATTGGGAGACAATTTTTCGACTTGATTTTTGTTGTGGAAGTATTTACGTAAATTAATTCACTTAATTAATTTAATTACGGTCTCATCAAATATATCTATCTCTATAGACGTACATCCTACACATTTATCTAGATCGTGCCTAGTCATGCATCTATCGTATCACATAAAATAAATACAAGCACAAAATAAATAAATGCGTAAAGTAACCGGTATGATCATGGACTTTTCCTAGGTGCGGTTTCGAATACAAACGAGCGAAACCATGGGTCACATTCTAGGAAGTAATGCAACCGCCAATAGGATCTTTAATGCCCATTCTCCAATGGATCTTTATTTTCGTCTTTCTTTGGTCTCCATCTTCTGCTCCATTCTTGTTACATTTAATTCTATCTAATAAAATAAATACACCCGCCGCAGACGGGGGGAAGCCAACGGGAATGTGATAAATGCAGAAAATAAACTAGGTCACGTTCTTCATAACGGCCTGGGACAATTTTAAACCAACAGAAAAATTAAATCTTTCACATCTATCCTATCGGTCGAAGTCCACGATCAATCGGGTCATATAATCATATTATATCTACTATATCTAATCCATACAATAAAATCTTATGAAAAAGATAAAATTAAAATTTCACTACTTGCGTCTTAATTAATCAATTAACATTTAATCTATTAAATAATTTTATCCAATCAATTAACTAATTAACATTTAATTAATTAAATGATTTTAATCGAAATAAAATTAACGATTAATTTTAAACGATTTTAATTTTAATTTTAATTAATTAGAACTATTCCAAAAATAAATCAAAATTAAAATTATTTCTCTTTTGTTTCTTTCCTTTTTGATTCGTAATCAAAAGGGATGCTTTTGTTTCTAAACCAAAATTTGGCTTAGGCTTTGCCACTTTCCAAAATCAAAATTTTGGAAGTAACTTCAAAGCTAGAGACTTTACAAATCAAATATTTGGAAGAGCTTTGCGCTTATTCCAAATCAAATATTTGGAAAGGCCAAATAATTTTAGTTTAAACTGCCACTTTCCAAAATCAAAATTTTGGAAGTAGTGCAGCTAGGCCTTTTCCCAAATCAAATATTTGGAAAGGCGCAGCTATTCCAAACAAAGTTTGGAAAGCGCCATTAGTATTTTAATGCCATGTGGCATCCCCGATAAGCAAAACTATTTGAACCATTTGTTAGCCACACGACATAACTAAACAAAGGAGATTTCAATCACAACTATGAACCATATTGAATCACAAAATACACAAAACAAAACGGGCCACCGCGATCACGCCAAAGACCGCCGCGGCGACCGAGTCCGCCGCCCGCGCGGCGTCACACGATGGTGGTGCCGCCGCCCGATCGGCCGAGCACCACCATTGCCGCCGCCTTTTTTTTTTTTTTTTGTATCAAATTTTGCGAATTAAAAATCTTTCATCTTTTAATCACGTGATTTAAACGATAAAATTAACTACGCACAATAACATGCTTATTGCTTAAGCTCAAGCTCTCTCGATACCATCATTAGAAATCTACGCGAACGCAGCAGCAGAATTTAAAATTTTATTTCCTTTTAACCAGGATCGACTTCGTTTAAGCAATAAACAAACGAGTTAGTAGACGGTGGTTACCTTGGTTGATCTAAAAGATCGACGCTTTGACCGTCTAAGGAAAGTAGTTCTGCATAGAGCCGCCCAGTGTTCGGCCTCTGCCGCTAGTCCACACGAACGACCGCGGAATCCCATCATGGATTGCTATTGGAAAACTCCGGTTCTTAGACCGGCCCTTTTCCCCTCTCTCCAACTCTCTATAGGATGTTCTCCAATTTTACACAAGAACTATTAGTTCTTGGAATTGTGTTGTACAAAAGAGCTTGACACCCACCTCTTATTTATAGTCATAGGTGGCGCCCCAATAGAGTAGAAAGGAAGAAAACATTTTCCCAATAAAATAAGGAAAATATAATTGATTGATTTATCTCATTTATTACAATATCTCATATTAAATAAATCTAGGATTTTGTCAATATCTCATATTGAATATTTCCAAGATATTGTCAATATCTTATATTGACAATATTTATCTTTTATTATATTACCATAAATCAATTTACACATACTATGTACATATCACATATATATTTTACATATATAAATCTATACATAAATACCTTTTGAAACAAATGTGCACATGCATATCCAATATGCAATACACGCATGTGACCATATATTTATATATATTAATATCTTATATTAATATATGGTAATCTTATTAATTAAATTACATGTCCAAGTGTATCTTATACACATTAAATGTGGCGCCCACTTTGACCAACAAATTGGCTTCCGGAATATTCTTTAATTAATATAATATAATTAATATCTTGTATTTAATTTATTCACAATAAATAAATACCACCATATTAATTTACCACTATAACCTTTATAGCCTCGAGATAAACTTTCCTTATTTGGTTATCATCTATAACCACATTTTAATCCGGCTAGATGTTCTTATGTGTGTGACCCGATAGGCTTCCGAATATGTTGGCCGTAGACACAAAGTGCAAATTACGAAAATGCCCTTCATGCCTAACGATCACGGGATAGCGTCAAAGAACACACCGTGACCCCAATCATCGGAAGAGTCAAATGAAATGACTACTACCTTTCATGTGAAACAGTTACCGTGTAACTTACAATCCTATCGCTGTAATAATATCCATACGGTCGTTAGTCGAGTGTCAAAACATCAACGACCGTATCTTATAATCTGGATATCAAACTCTCTCGAAGTAACACATTTACTCCCACTTTGCAAAGATTCACGAGAGCTAGACATTCCTTATAAGAAGGCCATTTCGGATATTCGATCCCAATCATAGGATACGCGATTCCCGGACGACCAATCATGTATACTCCGCGTGCTTCAATGATCATACCCAATCACTACCGCATGAGAGCCCGTGGCTGAGGAAACCTCAATAGTGTCAAAGCATGACAATCCACACCGTGATGCCATGAAGACTCGGTCAAAGGGATAATTACACAACCGCCACACATAGTGTGACACTTATCTGTGTAAGTGGGTCGATCTAACGTCGCATTCTCTAATACACGTCCACGCATACCCAAGTGTCTCTACACTTCGATGACGAGATCTATCCACGCCTACAAAGAGCAGAAGACATCTAATACGTGCTAGCCTGTTCATACTATCAATGCCTGTTTAATAGTACATCGGCTGAGAGACATTTAAGTATCAAACTTATTAAAGTGATTAGAGATCTCATCAACCATAATCACCTATCATGGTTTCTCTATCACGCTTTAATACTAAGGACGTTATCATATAACAATTCATAATTGGTTCTTTAAAAGAACATATATATATGACAACATAAAAGCCATTTAATATATATGTATAAACATAAAGAAATAGTATAAACGATCCGACCCGGTCGGATCCGGTCCAACCCGATTGGGTTTAGGACACTATTTCAACAATCTCCCACTTGGCCTAAAACCAATCACTCGCACACAAGACCTAGTTGAAACACAAGAATCTCATGCAATACTCGCAACCAGCCTTAGCCATATACGGATCGCTATCCGTGGGGACTCGGACTATCTTCATATCACGTTCCAAATGACCAAGTCAAAGGAACCGCCTCAACACACACACGAATCTCTGACGAGACCATGGTCCTTTCTTCAAGCAATGAATCCACTTACTATATCAATATATACGAGAAAGGTGGAAGAATCATTTGAGGTTCGGAATGAACCTTCTAGATCCATGTACTGCTCCCGCTGCGCCTCTAAGGCACTACTGTGTTTTGGCCTAGTTGTAGAATTTACAGTGACCCATATGCTAGAACATTTCGAGCTCACTCTATCACTTAATCAAAGTGATTGCAAACCCAGACAGTAGCTCTCACTCGCCTTCATAAGACTCAGGATCTACGTCTGTATATCTACGTTTATTTAATTCCAAGTTTCAATAAACTAGGAACTGTTCCTTAACTTGTTTAAGGATATTCTCGACATTCACCAGATCTACTTTCATACTTGCTCATGACTATTCATGGACTATGAACATCTGGCATCACCTATAAGATGGTTCCTATCGCAGTAGCGAAGGAAACCTTCCATAAGCATCATCTTTCACCTTATCTTTAGGACCAATGTCCTAACATAGACAGATCTCGCGATCTATGCTAAACTTCTTTTAGCATCACATCTATATAGGTAAACTATAATCTAATGTGATTAAATCTATCACTATAGATTATTATTTCCAAAATAAGAACTGCCAATCCAAGTGCTTTCGTAAAGACCTTGAACTACCAAACATTAATTGACTGTGACATGGGGAGATGATTCTCAAGAGAGATATCTAATACCTTACTCAAAAATCGTAACACACTCCCACTATCCATCTTGCACATTGGGCATATCCTTCTTTTGACTAAATCAAACTCCTTTGATTATCAAACAAAGAAATTTTCTAGAGAAACTTGTTTGAGTCCACAAATGGATCTCATGGGCTTACATATCATGTTATCGCTTATGAACATCGAAATGCCTTCGCCCAACGCCTTCAACACTATCATATAGTCATGATACAAAGTTATAACAAGTATCATCCGAATAAGAATGAGGCTCACCGGCAAAGATAAAGGTAATTACAAGGTTTACACCTCATACCCTTCAAATCCATTACTATAGCCTTATGGTAATCATATTACTATCCATGTCAGCCTTTCAGGGACACTCCCCTTGGGTAAGACAGACTAGGTTCATAACCTGGTTTGTCACTGATGGAATTCTTATTCAGATATTATGGCTCCTGGCCATATCTCTCAATCTTTCCTCTCAAACATTCTTTCATAAGTCGTGAGATATTCATTCTTCAAGATGAACATACCAACAGCCTTTTCAGGCTTGAGGTTATCCACAGACTTACAGAACTTTTGTGTGCACTGAGCAGTGTTTTACACCTCATCGCTATGTGGCGTCTGCTCATGTTCCAATGGTTGAATATATCTTTGTGGTTCTCAAACTCTTTTGAGATCTTATTTACTCCCACTGTTTCTTTTGGAAGAAACACTTCCTCTAGAAGACAGCATGTTTGGAGTCAAACACCTTTTGCTCTGCGGACGAGTAAATAATATCTAGCGTACTTGCTGAGATATTCCACAAAGTTGCATATGTCGTACTAGGCTCCAAGCCTTTCCGACTTTGCTTACGACAACTTCAAATCATCGGTTAAGACAGATTTGACATTATCCTCTTCCATATCTAATATGGAATTTATTCAACCTTTATTCTTTGGAACTTGGTTAAGTATGAGGGCACTATCCCAAAACGGGTAAGGGATACTTCGCATGGATTGCGTCACACCTTTATCATGTAAAGTGTTGTTGCCATTTAGTGAACACAATCTAATTGCGTATCCCAAAGATGGTATCCTTCAAGGAGAATCTTATTCCTTTCGCATTTACTTACAAACACCTTCCGAGTATTAATTACTTCAATCCAATTGAAGATTAATTCCCTAAGTAGCTCATCAATCTCATATTCGTACTAGCTCGAACTTTTCGGCTTTCCGAATTATGCACTTCATCGAGTACACTTGACTATTTCTAAAAATAGTTATAGAGATTAACAAATAATTATTTGTAGCATTAATTGTCATAAGCCAACAAACATCGGTATGTTTAGGCTTTAGACAATTTTTCTAGATCTTACAACCCTTTCGAAAAGGGTATTTTAGTCCTCTTTGGATAAGATATTTATAACCCACATGATTCATAATCATATGGTTCAACATCATCGTAATGACGCTTTAATTACACGCTTCCTTCCGGAGAGACTATGTCTGAGTAAACCACAAATCAAGGATAATAACCATACAAATATTTAGTTGAGATCTTATCACATATATCAACTATATAGTGACATCAATCTAGTATGTTGGATTCAAAGACCTTCCAACTTTATCGAATAACATTTATTCTTTACAATTGAATATGTCTCTCAAATCTCGACGGATAACCGAAAGTACGTTCTTCGTAAGAACCGAACATAATAACATTTATTTAGTTCCTTATCAGCTTTACTAGATCCGCAATATGGTAAGTGTTACAACGCTTGCTTCACCTTCCATATCTGTATTTAATCTTTCTAATTTAATCAGACTCGTAAGATATCATATATCTTAGAGTTGACTTTGAACTTAGACAGATTTATCTCAACTCACTTGCCTAGAATAGAAACTTCAATAAGCTCTATATTTAAGCACATGCCCTAACTTTCCTTTTCAATCCTTTAAGCTCTTAAAAATGTTTCTTATTGTAGTCTTCATAAGACTTAAGAAAAGATCACAAGAGCTATGTATTTGATTTCCTTTCATAAAGAAAATCTAAAGTTTATTAAATAGTTTATTTAACCTTTTAAATCGTATTTAAAACATTAACTATTTAATTAACCTTTAAGCAATGATTAAAGAAATAAGTCGATACTTAAATCTTACAATTTTGAAAACAACCTTTCCAAAATTCGATGTGGTCATTCTTATCCAACGTTTGAATTAATTGTCATCGTATGACTGAATGATCATCTTGGATCGTATCCAATATATGACTAATTCGTTGAAACTTGTTTCAAATGATTTAATCATATCATGAGCTTCCGCTTTCATTAATAATTAAAGTCTCGGAGCACTGCATCAATTATGTAATCTCATTGTCTCTAACTACTATAACGGGATTGCTCATGCCATTGCTTATTTTAAAAGGATTAAAATTACTCAACCATATTTGAGAACGTTTCTCAAAATTAACAGTCATAATTTGGTTTTACTAATCGAGAATAAAACATAAATATAAAGTTTGCTAAAACTACAACATAAAAATGAAAATAAAAGAGTGTTGTTGTCTATACACGCAAAATCAAAAATGGTCTTTTGATTTATGATTTTGCTCCCACTAGTCAACTACTCCCAATTGACTTTCAAGAATCTTTCAAAAATTCTTTAGTGGCCAAGATCCCATCTGGTTACCCCGATTCCCGACGAGGGCCGATCAACCGGAATAATTCGAAAGGTATGTAACTCTTACCAATCACATCTCTATGTGACTCTTGGTGGTTGACTAGTCAACTCTTTGACAATTCACATCTTTATGTGGTAGTCAACCCTTGCCTCTAGAATAAAACGGTCCTGGACGAGGCCAATCACCGCAATACTACTCTAGTCAAGTCATAACCCAATATTCGCGAGATCTCATAATGATCATATCTCAATAACGACGATATACCCGTGGTAGGTCAACTCCCGACGAGGGCCGATCGATTGGATCCTAACAAAGGCTCTTCACCGTCGCTATAATATTGGGAGACAATTTTTCGACTTGATTTTTGTTGTGGAAGTATTTACGTAAATTAATTCACTTAATTAATTTAATTACGGTCTCATCAAATATATCTATCTCTATAGACGTACATCCTACACATTTATCTAGATCGTGCCTAGTCATGCATCTATCGTATCACATAAAATAAATACAAGCACAAAATAAATAAATGCGTAAAGTAACCGGTATGATCATGGACTTTTCCTGAGTGCGGTTTTCGAATACAAACCGATTTAAACCGCTGGTCACATTCTAAAGGGTAGTTGCAACCGCCAATAGGATCTTTAATGCCCATTCTCCAACGGGATCTTTATTTTCGTCTTTCTTTGGTCTCCATCTTCTGCTCATTCTTGGTACATTTTAATTCTATCTAATAAAATAAATACACCCGCCGCAGACGGGGGGAAGCCAACGGGAATGGGATAAATGCAGAAAATAAACTAGGTCACGTTCTTCATAACGGCCTAGGACAATTTTTAAACCAACATAAAAATTAAATCTTTCACATCTATCCTATCGGTCGAGTCCACGATCAATCGGGTCCATATAATCATATTATATCTACTATATCTAATCCATACAATAAAATCTTATGAAAAAGATAAAATTAAAATTTAACTACTTGCGTCTTAATTAATCAATTAACATTTAATCTATTAAATAATTTTATCCAATCAATTAACTAATTAACATTTAATTAATTAAATGATTTTAATCAAATAAAATTAACGATTAATTTTAAACGATTTTAATTTTAATTTTAATTAATTAGAACTATTCCAAAATAAATCAAAATTAAAATTATTTCTCTTTTGTTTTTCTTTTGATTCGTAATCGAAAGGGATGCTTTAGTTTCCTAAACCAAATTTGGCTTAGCCTCTCGCCACTTTCCAAAATCAAAATTTTGAAAGTGGCTACTGCGCTAGACTTTTACAAATCAAATATTTAGAAAAGGCTTGAGCTTATTCCAAATCAAATATTTGGAAAGGCCAAATAATTTTGGTTTAGCCAGCCACTTTCCAAAATCAAAATTTTGAAGTGTTCAGCCAGCCCTTTCCCCAAATCAAATATTTGGAAAGGCTGAGCCTATTCCAAACAAAGTTTGGAAAGGCCATTAGTATTTTATCGCCATGTGGCATCCCAATGGCACAAACTATTTGAACCATTGGTTAGCCACATGACACAACTAAATAAAGGAGATTTCAATCACAACTATGAACCATATTGAATCACAAAATACACAAAACAAAACTGGGGCCACCGCATCACGCCAAAGACGCGCGGCAAATCGAGGCCGCCGCGCCGCCGCCGCGATCACACGGTGGTGGTGCCGCCGCCATCGCCGAGCACCACCATTGCCGCCTCCCCTTTTTTTTTTTTAGTGTATCAATTTTGCGAATTAAAAATCTTTCATCTTTTAATCACGTGATTTAAACGATAAAATTAACTACGCACAATAACATGCTTATTGCTTAAGCTCAAGCTCTCTCGATACCATCATTAGAAATCTACGCGAAACGCAGCAGAATTTAAAATTTTATTTCCTTTTAACCAGGATCGACTTCGTTTAAGCAATAAACAAACGAGTTAGTAGACGGTGGTTACCTTGGTTGATCTAAAAGATCGACGCTTTGACCGTCTAAGGAAAGTAGTTCTCGCATAGAGCCGCCCAAGTGTTCGGCCTCTACCGCTAGTCCACACGAACACTCCGCCGGAATCCCATCATGGATTGCTATTGGAAAACTCCGGTTGCTAGACCGGCCTTTTTTCCTCTCTCCAACTCTCTATAGGATGCTCTCCATTTTACACAAGAACTATTAGTTCTTGGAATTGTGTTGTATAAAAGAGCTTGACACCCACCTCTTATTTATAGTCATAGGTGGCGCCCAACATAGTAGTAGAAAGGAAGAAAACCTTTTCCCAATAAAATAAGGAAAATATAATTGATTGATTTATCTCATTTATTACAATATCTCATATTAAATAAATCTAGGATTTTGTCAATATCTCATATTGAATATTTCCAAGATATTGTCAATATCTTATATTGACAATATTTATCTTTTATTATATTACCATAAATCAATTTACACATGTGTACATATCACATATATATTTTACATATATAAATCTATACATAAATACCTTTTGGAAACAAATGTGCACATGCATATCCAATATGCAATACACGCATGTGACCATATATTTATATATATTAATATCTTATATTAATATATGGTAATCTTATTAATTAAATTGCACAATCCAAGTGTATCTTATACACATTAAATGTGGCGCCCCTTTGACCAACAAATTGGCTTCCGGAATATTCTTTAATTAATATAATATAATTAATATCTTGTATTTAATTTATTCACAATAAATAAATACCACCATATTAATTTACCACTATAACCTTTATAGCCTCGAGATAAACTTTCCTTATTTGGTTATCATCTATAACCACATTTTAATCCGGCTAGATGTTCTTATGTGTGTGACCCGATAGGCTTCCGAATATGTTGGCCGTAGACACAAAGTGCAAATTACGAAAATGCCCTTCATGCCTAACGATCACGGGATAGCGTCTAGCAACACACCGTGACCCCCAATCATCGGAAGAGTCAAATGAAATGACTACTACCTTTCATGTGAAACAGATTACCGTGTAACTTACAATCCTATCATTTGTAATAATATCCATACGGTCGTTAGTCGAGTGTCAAAACATCAACGACATCAGATCTTATAATCTGGATATCAAACTCTCTCGGTAACACATTTACTCCCACTTTGCAAAGATTCACGAGAGCTAGACATTCCTTATAAGAAGGCCATTTCGGATATTCGATCCCAATCATAGGATACGCGATTCCCGGACGACCAATCATGTATACTCCGCATGCTTCAGTATCATACCCAATCACTACCGCATGAGAGCCCGTGGCTGTGGAAACCTCAATAGTGTCAAAGCATGACAATCCACACCGTGATGCCATGAAGACTCGGTCAAAGGGATAATTACACAACCGCCACATAGTGTGACACTTATCTGTATCTCGTAAGTGGGTCGATCCTAACGTCACGCATTCTCTAATACACGCCCACGCATACCCAAGTGTCTCTACACTTCGATAGACGAGATCTATCCCCGCCTCTAAAGACAGAAGACATCTAATACGTGCTAGCCTGCTCATACTATCAATGCCCTGCTTAATAGTACATCGCCTGTAGAGACATTTAAGTATCAAACTTATTAAAGTGATTAGAGATCTCATCAACCATAATCACCTATCATGGTTTCTCTATCACAGTTTAACACTAAGGACGTTATCATATAACACTAAGGACACTAAGGACACTATTTCAACAATGAAAAGGAAAAATGGGAAGAAACTTTTCTCCCACATTGGTTGGAAGAAGGAAAAAGAAGCAATATTTATATGATATTGTTTTAGTGTAGTTGGAATAAGAAACCAACATTATACACCGTTCTCTACACGGGCGCAGGGGGTGCAAATCAATCCGATTTACCTTGGGCTTGTGCATGCCCGCGTGTCCTGCGTACCACGAATGCAAATTCGATTTGAAGGTTCACAATCGAGTTCGGTTTTGCATTGCAATCTGTTAATTTATTTTTCACCGTCTCACGAGAGTGAGACTGCTCATGTTCCTATCCAACTTTAAGTCGTGATTAAAGTGAGGCTTTTAGCTTTCCAAGTTCCAACATAATGCGATATTTATGACATTCAATTCGAAATGAGGTCGTTTCATTTCCATCGCTTTTTCCATGTCCTCTGCTATATAAATGAGCTACGTGAATGGGAAGAAAAACACACGTATTACGTAAATACAACACCGAATTGCATACATACATACATTCTTCTCGCATAATCGTTCTTGCATCAAGTGAAGAGTTTCAAGCACTATATAGAGTTCGCCGTTGTTCGAGTTTGCGCATCGCTATTCTGAAAAGGTAACTCGAGAATTCTGGGAGACAATTGTCAGTAAACCGGGTACATATACGGAGCAAATTTGTCTTAAGGAAAGAGTTTGTCTCGGCTCGGATCGTAGCATATCCTTTTATCATTGCTATTGTAATTTCTTTCTATATTTTGTTGTATCTGTTTCGTCATCAAAATTAATAAAATTGTTGTTTAATTCGGTTTGATTATTTTAATTATACACGGGTAATAACAGCTTAAGACAAATTTTTTAGAACCATAGTTCTAAATCAAACCTGTGTGTAATCGAAATATCCTGACGAATTTTTCATATTTTTTATTGGTTGTCTAGTCTGTTGCAGTTTGTTAACAACCTGTTCATAATAATAATATAAAAAAATTTAAAAAATAAAAAATTGAAATCGCTAAGGCCCACCTCAAATTTCGGTGACTAAAGTTGAAATTGGCAAGGCCACTCCGGAAATTTCGGCCGACTAAAGTCGAAGTTCGCTATGGTCAGCCCGTAAATTTCGGCCGAGTGAAGTCGAAATTCGCCAAGTGCCGCCGGTTGAGTGAAGCATAAATTTGGCTAAGTCTTTGGGTGAGTAAAGATAAAATTCGCCAAGTGCCGGTATTTTGAGTGAAGCATAAATTCGCTAAGTCTTCAGGCGGCCGAGTAAATATAAAATTCGCCAAGTGCCAACGGCCGAGTGAAGCATAAATTCGCTAAGTCTTTGTATGAGTAAAGATAAAATTCGCCAAGTGCCGGTAATTGAGTGAAGCATAAATTCGCTAAGTCTTGGCGGTGAGTAAAGTCAAATTCGCAAAGTGCCGGGCGGTGAGTAAAGTCGAATTCACCGAGTGAAATAAGTCACTAAATGCTGAAACTGTTCAGTTGTCATCATTAATATTGTTCAGTTTCAAACTCGTTTTCAAATGTTGATATTGTTACGATTGATAAACGGTTGGAGAATCGAGTTGAAATAAACTCGAGCTTGTTTTGACGAGTCAAAACAATCTTCAACTTGTTTTACGAATTTAAAAAAACAATCTTAAGTATGTTTTACGAGTTGAAAACAGGCCCCAGTCTGTTTTATCAAGCTGAAACAAGTTTGAGTTTGTTTTTGACGAGTTGAAAACAAACTTTACTTGGTTTGATATCGAGTCGATATAAAATGTGTTAAATATCAATTTTTTGGTATTTAAATGGTCGTTTAAAAACGAGCCTTAAAATTGTTTATCTTCTGTTTGTAAATAGAAATGGAATTTTATAATCAGATGACTCCTATTGGTGCGCCAATTCGAGGAGAAAGCTCCCAGGTTGCGGGAAGTGAAGTGGTTTTAAAACAGGTCAAAATTGAGCCTGACAGAGACCTCGAGGAAGAGGAATATGCTTGGGTTGTAGACACTGGGGCTACCCGACATATGTGTGCGAACAAATCATCATTTTTTAATTACCAACATCTCAAAGATGAGAAAATAGTAATGTCAAATTCAACTACTTCCGATATCATTGGATGCGGTCATGTTCAGTTGAATTTGATGTCTGGAAGAGCATTGATTCTTCGAGATGTTCTGCATGTGCCGGACTTACTGATGAATGTGGTTTCTGCAAGATAGCTTACCTACCTAGGGTCTGTGTTGGTATTTGATACATATAAATTCAGACTAATAGATGAAGGCGAGGTAATTGCTGAAGGAACGATAGATGGAGGTCTATGGATGATGGATCTCCGTGTTGTTACGTAAAGTAGAAAATGTAATTTCTATTTTAATATATGGAATAATAAATATTCTTAATGTGTATTGGTTCAAATAATTTCTTGTTGTGTTTTGAACCGTTGTTGCCAGTTGAGGCATATATGATTAATACGTTGCAAACGAGAAATAATTTCGTATTTACCGAATGTACCTAAAATTATTTAATTGGCGATTAATCATAAGGAAAATATGCCAAAATGTTTAGTGAAAACATTAGTTTGTCGTGTCGTGTAAGTTGGAGAAATTATCTTCATGATAAAATTCTCATTTTGGTGACGACTCAGAGAACTTTATTCGTTGAATAAAATGAAATGAAACACCGAGGTGTTTTGATTTGAAATGCGTACAAAGTGGGTACAAAAAGGTTCAGTAGTGATAGAGGTGGAGAGTATGAATCGCCATTTGAAGGATTATGCCTAGATTCGGGCATCATTCATCAAACTATCGCTCCATATGCTCTCAATCTAACGGAATTGCTTTGAACGCAAAACCGTGACTCAAAAGAGATGATGAATGCTATGTTGATCGATTCCGGTTTACCTCGAAACTTGTGGGGGAGGCTCTTCTCTCCGCCAATGTAATTCTCAACAAATTCCATCTAAAAGATGGATAAGACCCATATGAGTTGTGGAAAGGCGACAAACCAAGTTATAAATACTGGAAAGTGTGGGGTGTTTAGCAAAGGTGGAAGTGCCTAAACCTAAACAAATCAAGATTGGGCCTAAAATGATAGATTGCATATTCATTGGGTATGCACATAACAAGAGAGTGCATATAGATTTCTTGTGCACAAATCGACAACCCCGATGTGCATGTAAACACAATCATGGAATCAAGAAATGCGGTGTTTTTGAGGATGTCTTTCCAAACAAAGAAAGACATAATGAAGACTCAAATTCGACTAAGAGGCACACGAAAACGTGGGGATGATGTTTGAACACGAGGAAGTGGAACCTCGAAGGAGTAAACGGGCTAGGACTTCAACGTCTTTTGGGCCGATTTTCTCACCTACATGGTAGAAAATACTCCAAGGACATATGCCGAGGCTATGTCTAATCCGTAAGCACCTTTCTCGAAAGAGGCAATTAATAGTGAGATAGATTCCATTATGCAAAATCACACTTGGGAATTGGTTGATATTCCACCGACACATAAAGCTCTTGGATGTAAGTGGATTTTCAAGAAGAAGCTTAAAGTCGATGGATCTATTGATAAGTATAAGGCCAGGTTGGTAGCTAAGGGTTATCGGCAAAGAGGGTCTTGATTTCTTTGATACTTACTCACCAGTAACTAGAATCACTTCTATAAGGGTTCTAATTTCTCTTGATGCAGTATATAACTTGGAAATACATCATATGGATGTTAAAACTGCATTTCTGAATGGTGAATTAGACGAAGAAATTTATATGGAACAACCCGAGGGGTTTGTGGTTCCAGGTCAGAAAAAACAAAGTGTGTCGACTCGTTAAGTCATTGTATGGACTGAAACAAGCACCCAAGCAATGGCATCAAAAGTTTGATCAAACTATGCTATCCAATGGGTTTAAGATCAACGAGTGCGACAAATGTGTCTATATCAAACATACACCTAATGCTTATGTGTTAGGTGTTTATATGTTGATGATATGTTGATTATGGGGAGTACTCATGATATGATCATGAATACCAAAAAGATAATGACACGTAACTTTGATATGAAAGATATGGGACTGGCAGATGTAATTTTGGGGATTAAAATCTCCAGAATATCTGAGGGACTAGTGTTATCACAGCCTCACTACATTGAGTCCGTCCTGAGGAGATTCAAAGTGTTTATAATGAAAGTCCCGTGAAAACACCTATTGACTTGAGTCTTCTCTTAGTTAAAAATAAAGGTGACCATGTGTCTCGCTTAAAATATTCTCGATTATCGGTTGTTTAATGTACATAACGAATTGTACTAGACCGTATATTGCATGTGTTTGTGGAATAAACTAAGCGAGGTTTACAAGTAATCCTAGTGAGGATCATTGAAAGCTCTTATTGTGAGTACTAAAGTACTTGAAATATACAATGAACCTAGATTATGCTACACAAGATATCCAAAGCAGATTAGAAGGATATCAGTGATGCAAATTGGATTTCCGATACAAAAGAATCAAAATCCACAACCTGGATATATTTTCATGATTGGTGGTGTTTGCGTGTCCTGGAAGTCCACTAAGCCAGACGTGCATATCTCGCTCCACAATGGAAGTTTCGAGTTTATTGCATTAGACAAAGTCGGTGAAGAAGGTGAGTGGCTTCAAATTTCCTGTAGGACATTCCATGTTGGACAAAACCGATTGCTCTATTAGCATACACAAAGATAGTCAATCGGCTATACACCGAGCACGAAATAGTATGTATAATGGTAAGTCTGACATATACGCCAACGACACAATACTATTAAACAACTGATCTCTAGTGGTGTGATTTCTATCGATTATGTAAAATCGAAGGAAAATCTTATGGATCCGCTTACAAAAGGTTTACATAGAGATCAAATGTCGCTTTGACACTCGGAATGGGACCAAGCCTATTGAAAGATAAGATTTGTAATGGTAACCCTACCATGTTGACTCCGAGATCCCAAGATCTTCGTTCAAAGGACAACTAAGTTATGAAGTCGTTGATGAACACTTACCCATTCTGTGAATAAAAGTGTTGTCCGCCGTAAGAAGGTTAAGTGAAAACTTTTAATGATTCCTATACCTTGATTAAATTCAAGTGGGGTATGGCGTAATACTCTTGATAGAGGTCACCTATGTAAGTGCGCGGTGGGTCCGCTTCAAAGAGAGTTGACAGTGCTAGAATTCTCTAACGCACTTTCAAAACCAAGTGTGATTCAGGCCAAAACGAATCCAAATACGAGAACCAAGCACAAGTGCTTAGGGAAATATTGTGTGAGTACTATTGTCTGGTTTTACACTAAAGGCTGAACAGTTCAAGACTTAAGTTCACTGATTAGCCGAGTAGATCCGATAGTATTTTACTAAGGCAGGTTCAAAGCCAGAAGCTACCTCTCCTGATGCAATATTTTTCTCGCCGTAATCTCTTCGAGTCCAGATCTCGCATTAATTTCCATTCATGTGGGGGATTGTTGGAGAAAATGTGGAAATGAATTAAAAATGATTTTATAATCATTTTATTCAGTGACTTTGTAAGCGTATTTCGGATATATTCTTGTATAGAATATATGTAATGTTTTATTAATTCTGAAAACTACGTGAGTCGTAGATGAATTCAGATTTGGAATCATTCAATTCGGATAACGAGTGAATGAGAAATTAACGCTTAAAGTCGGTTTGTTGGAAAATTGATGATATGTCATATCGGGCCTATTAGGCTTAAGTGTGTGTTATGAAAAGGAAAAATGGGAAGAAACTTTTCTCCCACATTGGTTGGAAGAAGGAAAAAGAAGCAATATTTATATGATATTGTTTTAGTGTAGTTGGAATAAGAAACCAACATTATACACCGCTTCTACACAAAGCGGGGGTGCAAATCCAATCCGGATTTACCCTTGGGCTTGTGCATGCCCGCGTGTCCTCGCGTGACATGAATGCAAATTCGATTTGAAGGTTCACAATGTCGAGTTCGGTTTTGCATTGCAATCGTTAATTTATTTTTCACCGTCACGAGAGTGAGACTGCTCATGTTCCTATCCAACTTTAAGTCGTGATTAAAGCCGAGGCTTTTAGATTTCCAAGTTCCAACATAATGCTTGATATTTATGACATTCAATTCGAAATGAGGTCGTTCATTTCCATCGCTTTTTCCATGTCCTCTCGCTATATAAACGAGCTACATGAATGGGAAGAAAAACACACGCATACGTAAATACAACACCGTAATTGCATACATACATACATTCTTCTCGCATAATGTTTTGCATCAAGTGAAGAGTTTCAAGCACCTTTGTCAGAGTTCGCCGTTGTTCGTGAGTTTGCGCATCGCTTATTCCGAAGGTAATCTGAGAATTCTCGAGACAATTGTCAGAAACCGGGTACATACCGAGCAAATTTGTCTTAAGGAAAGAGTTCGCCTCGCTCAGATCGTAGCATATTCTTTTATCATTGCTATTGTAATTTCTTTCTATATTTTGTTGTATCTGCTTTCGCCATCAAAATTAATAAAATTATTGTTTAATTCGGTTTGATTATTTTAATTATACACGGTAATAACAAAGATAAGACTAACCAAGCACATATGGATGAACATGGAAAGAACAATAATAAAAGAAAAATTATAGCATTCTTCGCCACGCATGGGTGATTTTAGAGAATGTGACATTTAGTTCTGGAATTGAAAAATGGAGAAAATGCACCACCCATAGCAAATTCCTGTTTGAAATTTGAATTGGAATGAAGTACTTAGGATTAGTGATAGTGATTAGAAATTGTCATAAATTTCATTAATGACTGGTGATTTTGTTGAGCAATAATCGGGGTTGTACGTTTTTTTTTTTCTTTTCACGTGTAGTGTTTTTATGATTAGTGATACTGATTAGAAATTGTCATAAATTTCTTTAATGAGTGGTGATTTTGTTGAGCAATAATTGGGGGTTGTGCGTTATTTTTTTTTTCACATGCCGTGGGGTTTTTTTTCTTCTCTTTGATATGTCCTGTTTGAAATTTGATTGGAATGAAAATGAATAACATTTTTAGGATTAGTGATTAGGATAGTGATCGCTTATTGTCATAAATGATTGTCATAAATTTCATTAATGACCGTGATTTTTTTATCAATAATCGGGGTTTAGTTTTTTTAGGAATGTTTTTTTCCAGCATTTTTAAGTAGCGCTAATAGCGAGTTTAGGTCAAATTTTACGGATAATTGGGTTAAATCCCTTCCTTTTTCTATTATATATATATACTAAGAGAAACCGTGTGTGATGCACGGAATTGTATAAAATTAAACATGTTATTAAAATTG
The DNA here is from genome assembly GCA_026214975.1 of Gentiana macrophylla. NCBI lineage: Eukaryota > Viridiplantae > Streptophyta > Magnoliopsida > Gentianales > Gentianaceae > Gentiana > Gentiana macrophylla. Next base: position 32,394,758 of record CM047807.1, read on the forward strand.
TATCGTTATGTAGATGATAATTTTTAATGATGACTTGAGGGTGAATAAGATAAATATCAGTGTATACTTGAAGTTATCTTACCAAAAGAAACATAGAAAAATAGCATTTAGAGCTCATATGCTTGAAGTTATCAAGAACTTGCTGATATTTTGGTCTCTCACACAAAAAGTCATGCCCACTTATAAACCTTTATTTCCTCGATTAATCAAGCACGGAAAAGTCGTGGCTTAATGTGTCGGGTAACTATGTTGTAGAGACATATTATAAGCTCTAAAATTGAATAAGGAAAGGGTAAGTTATTGAGTAATGGGGACCGTGAGTGTGATTCAAAATGAATCGATGTAGTAAAACATCTTGTACATAATTGTAAAACTAACGAAACATTTATGACTCGAAAGTAAACCAACTCGTTAGATGATCCAAAAGCACCCGCCGCCTCCGCCACCATTCCCATAAAAGATACCGAATATTGGAAATTAAAAGTTTCAATACAACATTCAAGTTGCAAGTAATACAAAAAGTTGTAAGGAGATAAACAAAGAAATCGTCTATTACCCCTACTTTAATCTTCGATAAACATCATTTAAACATTGTCCTCAGAGAAAAATAAAATAAAATTGTGATTATCAATAGATGTAATCAAATTTACCTCCCATCATAGTTCTTCATAGTTGTGTCTGCAAAAATTACCAATCGGGTTTAAAAGTTTGTTGACACTGGCTAAAAAGTTCTATATGCGTGAAGGAAAATTATACAAAAATACAAAATTAAATAGAAGAACTTTACATGATTTACAACACTGTAAGCTAATTTTTGTTTCTTTGTGCAGCATATTGGTGGTAAATCCAATGGATCGTCATACGACAAAAAAAAAAGATAAAAAAAAAAAATAATTCAATCAAACCCCTAGAAATAAGAGATAAGAACAAAAACATAAAATAGCAGACCTCAAAAAGAAAAAGTAGAAAGGTTACCATCAATACAAACTACACTGAAGGCCTGAACACGGCTGTACTTCAAAAGATGTTTGAAGGTTCTGCATGTTAGGAAAAAATGAAACAAAAACATATGAATCTGCTCAGATTATATTTCCTGTGAAAATTAAATGTGAAAAACAAAAATAAAAATAAAAATTAATCAAAGCCCTAGAAAAAGAAGATAAGAACAAAAAAGTAAAATAGTAGAATAACCCCCCAAATAACAAAACATCAGAAATGTTACCACCAATATAGGCAACGATGAAGGGCTGAAAACGGCTGACGGCAAAAGAGGTTTGAAGGTTTTCCCTGTCGTAAAATATATATATAAAAAGGTTTGAAGGTTCTCATGTCAGAAAAAAAAATGAAACAAAACAAATGAATCTATTCAGAAATATTTCCTGTGAATTAAATGTGAAAAGTTGGGAAATAACAAAGTTGAAGTCGGAGTTTTCACAATCAAAACGGAAAATGATAACATACTGCGAAATGATAGAAACGTGGAATTGTGAAACGCAGTCTTCGTGGTGTAAAAAACACAGAAAGGAAAGAAAAAATATATATGTCAGCGTAAAAAAGGGGGAAAAAAAAAAAACGTGTAAACAATGGATTTAATTTTGTGTGGTGCAGTTAAGTGTGCTAATGGGTAGTTAATTTTTTTTTATATTTTATTTTCAGATTAGATAAATGGATAATGGATAATGGGTAGTGTAATTTTTTTATTGTTTATTTTTCGGATAAATGAATAATGGATACACACTAAAAAAAAGATTTTTTCGTGAAAAAAAACCGGTAATTTGGAATTGGCTCGGTAATTGTATGTTCTCTTCGCCTGCAAATTCTCCTATCTTTGCTTCTATTTTCCCCTCTTTTTCTCTCTGTTATATTAAATGGTATTTAGGTATATCAATTATCTGGGTGTAACAACGTAACAATGGTTCTTGTTAACAACAATGGGATGTAACTCAACCTGCAGCTCGAAGAACATGAATCCTAACCTTACTTTATCTAGCTAAAAGAGTTCTTCATCGGCAAATATTGAATGAAATAATTAATTCCTTGAATCATCCAAAAAACACAAACTTTGTAGTTAACAACAACACAAAACACAGATTTATGCAAATTGCAAAAGCAAGTAGATGAGGTAAAACGGAAAGAGAATCAAAGCAACACATAAAGCAAATACAATCGGTATGCTTCCCAAAAAAAATTAGAAGACCGAAATAAAGCAAAACAAACAAAAATCAAAGTCGCTATTGAATCCCTACCTTTAACCCAAGGAATTTAGACGCCAATTTATTTATCGCAATGACTAATCCCACATAGATAACCCAAGATTCACCCAAATTCTCAATGAAATCACACAACAACAATTCAATAGAACCCAAACCTGATTCATCATTGACGGATTGCTGGTGATTTATCTTCTTCGAAACCATATACAAAAGACACCGCTCGCTCGAGTATAGAAAAGAAAGCAGAGCTTTTTCTTAGCACGAATTGGCCGACTCGCAACAAAGATTAACGCCAATAACAACAACAATAATAGAAGAAGAAGAGAGTCAATAAATTTTGCGAGATAGAACCTAAATCTTGGATTCTTGATGAATTCACCGCTCTCGCCAAATATTGATCCGGTAACCATTAGAAAAGCAACACAATTTAAAAATACAAAAGTCGCAAAACAAACCATTCAAACCAAAACAAATAGAAAATTAAATTGGTAGTTAAATCTCAAGATTTCCCTACATACTTGAACGGATGATGAAACGAATTGACGCAAACCACTCCTTCAAGAATTTGGAAGAATAATACAATTATCAGTGATTGAATTGTTAGGCAACATACATGAATGGTTACATTTACGTGAATTTGACCGTAATCATCCCAGAAGTGTGCTCAAATGCAATGGTTACTCTTCAACCAGATTCATGTTCAAGATTATGCATAATTCGACCCATAAAAAGAAAGATCCATGTTCAAGATTTACAACCATAAAAATAAAAACAAAAATAAAAAAATCACCTGAATTTTGTCGAATAATTCACAATTCAAATTTGATTCAAATAAAGCAACCTAAAATTGATCGAACCTGTATTCGTAATTATGAAAAAGAAGTGATTGTGTTTGAAGAGAGAAATAAGATACATTTGAGGCTATAAGAAGATAGTGGGAGTTGTTTGTTATGTCTAGAAAAAGAATGGGTATATAGTGGAAGTTGGAGGTTAGAGATAGTGGGGAGTTAATAGATCTCGATCTCGATCGCAGCTCTTGCACAGCCTCCCCGCCAACAGATCGAAACGGTGTCGTTTTGATCCAAACGACGCCGCCTAAATGCGATGTAAAAAAAAACACAATAAAACGGCGTTGCTTTGGATCGAAACGACACCGCTTCGATGATCAAGAGCTGGCAAGCCGTGTAAGGTGCACTGCCGGGATCGAGATCCGGAGTTAATATGCGTAGAGATTTTATTTTTATTTTTTTATGGTCGTGGGTTTTTTTTATTATAAATTTTCTTATGCATAATTCACCCATAAAAAGAAAGATCCATGTTCAAGATTTACAACCATAAAAATAAAAACAAAATAAAAAATCACCTGAATTTTGTCGAATAATTCACAATTCAAATTTAGATTCAAATAAAGCAACCTAAAATTGATCAAACCCAGATTCGAATTATGAAAAAGAAGTGATTGTGTTTGAAGAGATAAATAAAAGACTTTTGAGACTATAAGAAGATGGTGAGAGTTGTTGGTTATGTCTGGAAAAAGAATGGGTAGTGGAAATTGGAGGTTAGAGATAGTGGGGAGTTAATATGTGCAGAGATTTTTTTTTTATTTTTTATTTTTAAGGTCGTGGGTTTTTTTATTTAATTTTTAAGGTTGTGGGTTGTTAAAGGGCTGAAAACCGGATATGGGTCGGGTCTAATTGACCTATTGCAGTCCAATTGATTTCGTTCTTTACTCTGAAATATATAATAAGATATATATATATATATATATATATATATATATATATATATATATATATATATATATATATATATATATTACTGCTTATTCTTATAGTGATAAATATTTATATTTGATAAATATTATTTTGTATGATCTTCTAAATATTTATAGAAGATCCCTACAATGAAATAATTGTCAAAAACAAAATTTTGTCACTCTAAGGAAATATACATATATATATTTCAAAATGTTTGAAATAAGAAAAACTAAAATCAGAAATCTTTCTCAGATCGCTGATATAGAAAGATGGTGTATTTAAGATCTCATTAAATACAGATCATATTAATGTGATTCTGATCGAATCAGATTTTAAATTTGATCGAGGGTTGGAATCTGTAAAATACAGATTTACCATCTCTTACAGATTTTACTACAAGTGCTCTAATACTAGAAGTCGTATTGAAGTTCAAGAGCTCTAGAAACATATCGTGTCATAAATGGTCTCTTTTTCTACTCATAATGAATGTGACCAATGGCGGATCTATGTGTATCCATATGGTATATACAGACACAGTTGAAATAATAAAAATATATATATATATATATTACTCTTAAAGAAAATTATAGACACTGATATATTTTCTGGATCAGCATATGACACGTAATTTTTGACCAAATAAGGAAATGCAATTTTTTTCTTTTGTTGTTGTTGAGGAAATGCAATTATTATAGTGTGTGTATGTATATAAGCTTTCCTGCCAACTACTTTTGATATGCCGTATATGATACTTCAAGTGCTTCTTTCTAGAATGGCTGGCGGCTGGGAAATGGTAAAACTACTCAATTCCCTTTGATTTCATGACAAATAATCACTTCCGCATACCATTTTGGGACGGATTCTTTATTCGTAAAATGATCTAACGTGACATTATTTTGTCAATAGACCGTAAATTAATCATCCAAGACATTTAGTAGGCAAAATGATGTCATATCGGATTACTCATCGAAATGGGTAATGACTGTGCATTTAATTATTCTCGCTTACAAAGATTCATTCACAACGCCAAAGTTTGGAAACCTAAATTGTGAGTCATCCGGCAGTTAAAATTCTACGATCATGTGTTACTAAATTGCATGGTTTTACGGACACACTTTATGATGTGATCCAATTCAAGAAGAATGACGACGATTAGTTATCCAAGAAGCAAGAATATCAGTCGAATATAGAAGGCAATGCGCATTGTTTATGTCCAATTAGTCTTGGGCCTTTTGGGCTTGAGTTTAATTTATTTATGTTCTTTTATGATGTTTTTAGTAGGAAAAGGCCAAAAGCCTATTATGAGTTGCTTATATGTTAATATATTGTGAGTACATAACGGATCCATGAACAACCACTACTTTCAAACCCTAACTCCAACTACCTAGCATAATTAACAAAACAAAAAAAAAACAGGTTCATGTATAGTTTTCCAAAAATCATAGATATTGCAGAATATACTTTCATACATACACAAAACATACACAAAAGTAGATCACAAAGATGGAATCCACAACAGAGTCATTATCGGTGGAACTCCATATCATTTTTTCGCTTCACAGTTACTTGACGTATGCATACAAACCCTCATATTAATTGATTCGTGCAATTTTACAGAAAATGATTTGCATAAAAATATAGAAAACAATTTTTTCCGAACACAGAAAACAATTAAAAACTGTCTTTATGATAAGGAAAACTCCTTATCAATTATCCGATGATGTAAACACATTTCCAGCATCAAAGCACGATAACAAGATGCTTCTATGAAGATCCTATGAATGATTTATAATTGTTATGTGAAACGACTAAAAACACAAAATCAACTAAACTCTATATGGTCTAAAAGAAATAGATGAAAGATCATATCAGAACGCTCGCTCCTGATACACTGTTCTTTATCCGGAAGAGAAACGTTTCTACACAGTATAACATTAAATAAATCTAATATTATACGCAGTTCTCTACGCTTGTCGTATCAAATAAAAGAAACTAAGCCTAAAAGGACTCGAAAACATAAAAGCTACTATGAATAGAAATTAACCATACTAAAGATGGATAGTTAAATTACAACGACTTTAAAACCCAAAGACTTATACAATACGACGCCTTAAAAGTAGAAGTGACAACAAGTCTCAAGACAACCTTTACAAAGAAATAAACTAAAAGCTTCTCCAAGACTTCAAGTCTTCAAAAGTCATCATCTACACTTGATCAACTCCGCTGCCTTCTCACCCCCACAACGCATACAAAAGAAAATGCAAAGGAGGTAAGTACAAAGTACTTAGTAAAGTGAGAAGCTAATGAATAACTAAGTTATACAACGAAAGGTTATTATTATTATTATTAAATTATCTCAGATGAGACCGACTCAATCTAGTGGTTCATTTCACGTCCATCAACATGTCATGACTAAACGCTTTAACTTCACTTATCTTTGTTACAAAGATGTTTATGAGGGCACTACACTTAGTGAGATATGCACTAAGACAAAAGACGCAACCCTATGTAGATAAATCTCTAATGTCCCGAGACAATATTCCACTTTGTCTCGCCAACCCTGTAGAGTCGACCGGTGAATGTCTATCTCGCTCGTGAGTTTGTCCGGCGGAATGATCACTACTTTATCCTGCGGTCTAGAATCCGCAATGATCATCGCCACTTTATCCGCCAAACCTCATATTGCCGATATTGTATCGCGCCTATCCAAGCTCTCATGGTGTTTAACATTTTACTAAGCAAGTACGATTTATTAAATAGTTAACTAGCCGCCTAAGTGTTTTCAAATAATCTCCTTCACACATACTACTCTCTTCCTAGACCACTAGACATAAACAAGGCCTAGCAATTATATTTATATTGATGAATACTAATTCATCAAAGCACAAGCCCTTCAAGCCTTTCCGACGGTCCTGCATTTCAACTCCTTTAAGAGTACGTCCGGTGCCGGAACCAAACGCATCGTAAACTCAATCGAGGTTTGTTCATTTTCATTTAGTATTATTAGATCAAGAAATAACATTTAAACTGTGACTCGTAGCTTAAAACAACATTTACCTAAAATCAATAATGCGCACGCATTGCACCTAAAAGCCCTAAACATGATTTTCTCGCAACTTAACGATTTCTAACCCAAATCAAACATGTTTAACATCAACCATCACAAAGAAACAAAGAAGAAAAACCTGATTTAAACATAACTAACCATCACGTAGCATCCAACATTTTAACTACAACATAAAACATGATTCCTTGCTACAACTAACACTCAACCTAAACATTGTAAAACCATAATTATTCGTTAGAAAGAGCCTCTACCTTAATTGCCTGCAAAACCGACAAAGAAACACCAAGCAATCGCAACAATTGTTGATCCTCCAACCCAAAACCTATTTGATCAACATGAAACCCTAAAATCCTATTTTCTCGCAAAAACGAAACTGAAAAAGTGCATAAAACTGCTGATTACCTGATTAACTGCTGCGAAACTATTTTTAGAATAATCTAGTTTCCAAGACGATCGCTTCGACTACTCATGGCTGAAAACAGAGCTACGGATTGAAAGATACGAATTTTTGAAGATAAAACTCAACGTTACCAAAAACTAAGCGCTAAACTCGAAACTTACGAAATAAGGATATTTTATTTTCCAAAGTTGCGCTCTCATCGCTACCGATCACTTTTCTTCATGTATCTTGAACAGATGAGCGGATTGATCACACGGTTGAAGTTTACGCTCTCCTTTCAGTGCATCTTCGCATGTTTCTTCTCTCTGGCGCTGCCTCTCTTCTTCTTCTTTCGTAATTAACGTGTAACACCAAAATAAGGTATTTTGGGATAATTTTATTTTTATAGCCAATAATTAAATCCTTTATAATTAATAGCTAAATCTTTAATTAATTCCTTTTAATTAAATAAACGGGACAAATAATAATTAGGTCGTAATAAATACACTCAATGACTATTTTACCCTTTACTTAAAAGGTTGGATGCTACATTCCTTCCTCTAAGAGGAGTTTCATTCCTCTAAACTCGAATGTAACCGAGAGGTACTTGAACTCGGATTGTGTGAAGCGCTTTCGCCTCTAACTCTTACGCCTTCGCCTTCTTCCATCTTCTCAACTCTTTGCTTGTCTTGAGCCAACTCGAGGTTGCGACGATCCACTTCAATCTCCTCGCTGACTTGTCAGATCAAATCGGTCTCAGATTATGTTGTCGCTACACTTCATCCCGTAAAACTCGCTGTTTCTTCTATCTCTATCTTCATGAAAGGTCGCCAACGGTGCCGCTCCAACTCTTGTACATCTTAGTCACTCCGAGATGAACCGCAATTGCCATCTCGTGGTTTTCATTCTTCATTGTGCTTCCCGATCTTCCGTGATTCGAACCCAAAGTTGATTCTCGATACCAATTGTTGCCATCTTCATCAACTCGTGACCAATGGTCGGTCGGTTCGACCACCACTCACTTGTAAACAAAACCACTAGATCTTTATCTTTTCCATCATGAACTCATCAACTACCTCGAATCTTGCAATCATTGGCTCAACACTCTTGCTTGCTCCTCGCCGACCTATGTCCCGAGTGCTTGAGTTTCCCAACCGACTCACAACTTCCTGGCATACTTGACTTCTTTCGATCTCAACTTCCATTACGGCACCACAAGCTTGTCAAGAACCGCAAGGATCCCGGCCAAGGACCTCTCGAGACTCCTTGGGGATGGAGAACATGATTTTCCATACTTTTCTCTCGAGGTCATATCCAATCCTTGTGCTAATTAGTGGTTAGCTTGGAAAATAAAAGAAGTTGAAAAGTGACAAGTTGAGTACTGTGGTGGTATGTCAACTGTGTAAGCCAAGCTGCGGTACAATGCACTTGAAATAAGGCAAGGGTGCTGCTTGGGTTACAAGCGTAACAAAATGATCCTGTGTCGGGAAAAGTTGAACGTGGTTCCAAATCAAGAATGAGACATTGTATCATAATACAAGCGGATAGCCACCAAATAGAAAACAAAAGGACACCTTGCGATGATTTTTTTGAGAGAGGAATTTCGCAAGATACGGTGGTCCGGAAAGACTTCGATGTAACTTGAAAGGATGGTAATAAGCTTTCATATAAGCTTTGAGAAAGTGGAGACGTTAAAGGAAACATCATCCAATGGACGTGGAAACATTAAATGCGAAGGAAAGAGATTGCTAAACTTGAGGACATCGGGCAAGTGACCTTGATTGTTAAACACTTGGTTAACAAAATGGATGTTAATGAACTAGGAAAATATTCGGCCTGCATGAGTGTCATGGTAGAAACACCACACAACGTAAAAATCATGTAAAGCGTGCAAGGTCGAGCACCGTAAGGACTAAAAAGATAAAATCAAAAGAGGGCAAGAATCTCAACACGGGCGGAGCCATGGAGACAAGACGGGTACACCAAAGTGGTCTCGTAATAAAATAAACACTTGTCAAGAAGTTGTCCAAGTTTGCAATAGGCAAAGAGATGTTATTTCGAGATTTAAAAGAAATAGAAATTTCCTCAAGCGGATTGTAAGGGAATAATAAAAATTGAATAAGTAAACGGTAAACAAGCTTTTAAGTGAAGTGGAAACGACACTTAAGAAAATTATGGATAAGGTTTGATTTCAAAGAATTAATTCAAACCTTCAAAGGAAGTTTAAACGATCATTGACGATTCAAATCAAAGTGTTCAAGGTTGCACTATTCGAGAGGAATAAGATTTATGCCAAGAATAAATGCTCAAGGTTATTCCTCGTGCGGAATACAAAGGTTAAAAATAAAATTGACTTCCAACCGTATAACAAAATTGAATAAACGCCATGACAGGAGGTGGAAAGTCATAAAGATGTATATGGCGGTTCATGGCTCTAAATGACCAAATAGATTTAAGACTAAAGGGTACAAGGTACATTCATCTGATTGAACTTCAATAGAGTTTTGGAGTTCAAATGTTGGTTGGCTAGATAGTTCAAGGCATCTTGAAAAAAAAATCTCCTTCATTGAAAACTAGTTTAGCATAAATTGCTGTATGTTAAAGATAGTAATCGAAAAGAATGTCATGGTAGGCTTAAAATTTTGACCAAAGAAAAAGAAGATAAGCATACCTTAAAAGAACAGCAGATTAGTGAAATAGTTACAACATCGACTCTACCCTGGTGAGGGAGCCGAGAATGGACACAAGTAAAAGAATGTTCTAACAAATGTATGGCTTAGCCAAACTTGAATTTGAAATGAAGGATGGGAGTGCAACAATGTAGAATTTTTGAAGAGAACTTGTTTCTTGATTGAAAAGTAAGCATATGGTGAATTTGTTCAAAAGAAGGGCTTAAGGCTATATGTTAATGATAACAAGCAGAGAGGATTTGTTGAGTTTAAAGATCTCAAGTGAAAGATTACATGAGAAATAAATTACCGTAAAAGCGTATAATTACAAAAGGCACAAAAGTGGTCTCGAACATCAAACATGGCATGCTTCTGAGGATAGCATCTTGGTTCTTGTTTACAACCGCAAAAGAAACTATAACGTTAGCTTTATGAGCATCCTACTAAAAGATTTAACTCGTATGAGATCGAACTCAACTGGTTACAAAAAACTGCGCTAAACCGAAAACTTACTTTAATAAGGATATTTTATTTTCCAAAGTTAAGCGCCTCATCGTGGCCGATCACTTTTTCTCCTACGGCATCTTGAACGTATGAGCGGATTGATGATCACACGGGTTGAAGTTTACGCTCTCCCTTTTCAGGATCTTCGTCGCTGCTCTCCTCTCGTGCGCTGCCTTCTCTCTTCTTCTTTTTCGTAATTAACGTGTAACACCAAAATAAGGTATTTTGGGATAATTTTATTTTTATAGCCAATAATTAAATCTTTATAATTAATAGCTAAATCCTTTAATTAATTCATTTTTAATTAAATAAATGGGACAAATAATAATTAGGTCGTAATAAATACACCCAATGACTATTTTATCCTTTTACTTAAAAGTTGGGATGTTACATATATCTTTACCTTCCCAATGTCGATCCTTTGGTTCGACAAAGACTAAGTCGATATTGGTTATATATTCGATTTTTACATTATCGATTCTCATGAAACGATGATGATGATCGATAGATTTGAAAGACAACATGTAGAGCAATTGTGTTGAGAATAATAACCCCTAAATATATATGGAGAAAATATATGTGTACATAGAATTTGTCTACACAAAGTGTAGACTCAAATAATCCAAACCATACAATGTTTATAATGACTAAATAAAATAGAGAAAAGATTTAATACTAATTTTTAGATTATGTGACTTTTTATGCTGATAAAGTTATGATTTAAATGACCTCTTAAATATAGTATTATCATATCAACCTTATTATTACTCCTTCCGCTTTTTTATCCATCACACTTTGCACTTTATATGCTTTTATTTGTTTATCATTTTATATTTTCAATGATCATTTATTATTTTTTTCCTCTTTTATCAATAAAGATTTACATCTCTAATATAAATATACATTTTCAATACTAAAAATTCTTTTACCAACAAAGATTTACATCTCCAATAAAAAAAAGTACAATTTCAATACTATATTTTTATATATTAATTATTTTCTTAAATGCTACGATTATTCTCTCCAAATGTATAAAAAATAAACGGAGAATATTTTAAAGATCAGATAATGATCACAAAAGATACTTTTGTCATTTTTTTAATAGAATTTATGATATTAATGTTTTAAAATGTGTGAAAACAATTATATTGACTTGTATTTTGGAAGAAAACGAGTATATTGTACAAAATTACCATTAATCATTAGTCATCAAATTTTTTTTTTTTTTTTTTTGAAAGGATCATCAAATTAATTGATGAGTACATAATCACGGGAAGCTCTCACATACATGCTTTCCACACTGCAGATGAAGACACCGCATGCACTACATAAGATATGTATTTAAACCATAATGCTCGATCGTTTCACCCGCCACTTTATTTCAATTCACTCACCACATAAGTATTTTTCCATAAAGCGGGGTTAGATTTTCCTTACGCGTCAAAGGGACGACCTATTTAATAATTATGTCTGGGAATCCAAAATTCAAAACAGGAGACTAGAAGACAGTGTATATATGTTCTGTCCAAATAAATAAATATATAAAACTATATAGATACTTCATCAGATCACAACCAAGAATACATCGTTTAATTACGATAAATTTATATGATAATAAATTTTGACTTATAATTATTAATATTTCAAAATGATTGTTGTGTCATTTGCTGATTGACACAACCATCACAGATGTATTATTATTAAAAATAAACTTTAAAAGAGAGAAAGTACTCTTCCGTCCCGTAATATAAATTCTTTTCGCTTTTAATTGCCTCAAAATATAAATCCTTCTCATAAAACAATACAATATTAAATATATTATTTTTATTTTTACACAAAACAACGTAATATTATTACTGGCTTTAAAACAATACAATATTTTAAATCAAATATTATAAAGCTTAACTCATTTATTGATTTTTTTTTAAAACCGCATGAAATGACTAAAAACCTTATATTATAGGACGAACGAAGTATATATTGATTGAAAAAGATGCTACAAGTTGTTAAAAAAGACAAATAAAAGAAAAAATACACTCTGTCTCTGTTGCTATCCATCCATATCTTTACTTGCTTCTGAGCTCTTCCCGGCTCTATACGTGAAGAACAGAATCAATCCTTCCCCTCAATTTCTTTCAATAACACCGCACAGTGTGATTCTCATTCCCTTTTCTTTTCTCAATCCGTCAGGTTTGATTTTATCTCTTTATCCGTTTTAGAAACTGATCTGTGCAACAAAAGAGAAAGCTTGAATTTTTGTTATTGGAATTTGTTATGGTGTATGGTTTGTAAAATTTTGTGCTGTAATAATGGGTGCCTGCACTTCCAAACCACCTACCAAGCCCAACCCTTATGCAATCCGGCATCAGTTATCGGACCCACCAGAATCTAAGCCCTCTGAAACGCCGGACAACCACCGTCCGGAGGAGTACCCACCACCACCACAGTCAGATGTATCCGTAAAGCGTTCACCTTTCTTCCCTTTTTTCAGTCCCAGCCCAGCACGTTTCTTATCCTCCAAGAAATCTCCGGCACCGGAATCAAGGTCCAAGCCCAACTTGACGCCGGGGAGATTCTTTAAACGGCCTTTTCCGCCGCCTTCGCCTGCGAAACATATAAAGGCGTTTCTTTTACGGCGGCATGGGAGGAGTAATGCGACAGCAACAATACCTGAGGGAGAAGAAGGTGGTGATGCCGGATCACCTCATGATTTGGATAAGACATTCGGGTTCTCAAATCAGTATAATAGCAAGTATGAAGTTGGGGAAGAACTGGGCCGAGGGCATTTTGGGTATACTTGTTCTGCCATAGCTAAGAAAGGTGATCTCAAAGGTCAACAAGTTGCTGTCAAGGTCATCCCTAAAGCCAAGGTACACCCCTTTCTTTATCTAATGAAATCCCATTTCAAATAATGCTTCAATTCTAATCTGAGTATGTTTTTTTCCAGTGAATCTAGTAGATATGTCTGAATATGGAACTGTGAATCTAATGCTGTTAAATACATCAATTTTGCAAGTTAAGAAGTTGATCAGTTTCCATTTTCTTGAATTCGAAATTGATCGATTCTTGTAGCTACCGGTTAAGAAAGATTCCATAATTGTGTTAGGATTTATATAAACAAACAGATCAAGCATATAATATTGAACAATCAGTTGAAATCCTGTTTCTTTGAATATGCCGGTGAATTTGTTTCCTTTACTAGTTTCATTGGTAACTTGGATCCTCTTAGCCGAATGCGAGTCTTTGACTTATTCTACTAGAGACATTATTCTTTTGTTCTTTGTATTAACTACATGTCCATTAGTTAATTTGTCCTTATAGACTGAGACAATTTTGTTTCAGTTTGTTTTTGGAAATCGTTGAGGGTATTATTTAACTTACTATATAGGTGTTTTTTGTGAAAGAGTAATGAATTTAGTATACATGCTTACGATTAGAAACCGATACAATCACTATTGTTTATTTTTTTGCTTGGTGGTATTGTAGATGACAACAGCTATTGCAATTGAAGACGTAAGACGGAGGTGAAAATATTATGCATTGAAAGGACACAATAATCTCATTGAGTTCTATGATGCTTTTGAAGATGAAGATAATGTTTATATCGTGATGGAGTAAGAATATCAAACAAATTATGTTTCTTTGGGATGTGAATGCATGTTAAAGGATCGCACGTAAAAGTTTTTAAATTCTACTTCAAAGTATATGGATTTCCTTTAATTTTTCCCAGAAACTCATTTTTTTCCCCGTGTTTCTAGGCTTTGCCAAGAGGAGAGCTCCTAGACAAAATACTGGCCAGGTGCGCTTTCTGATATCACATGTACTGGAATTTTCGGCATTTATATAAGGCGGACCTTTTTTTTGTTTTCTTTGTAGGGGAGGAAAATACACAGAAGATGATGCGAAAGCAGTCATGGTACAGATATTAGATGTTGTTTCATATTGTCATCTCCAAGGTGTGGTGCATCGCGACCTTAAACCCGAGGTAAAAGTCTTTTGCATCCATCTCCAAGCTGCATGATTTTTTTTTTAAAATCTTTTCTTTTACCTATTGTGGATTTTAAACGGGCTCTTCTGATATTGTCGTATTTGCTTATCTTGTGGCCAGAATTTTCTTTTTGCTTCTAAGGATGAAAGTTCCCATTGAAGATCATAGACTTTGGCTTGTCAGATTTTGTTAGGCCAGGTGAGGTTGACTTAGTTTAATCGGTTTTTCCCTTGATATAACCATTGCTTATTTGATGGTAAGTGGCATACTAAGCGATTGTATGTATGCAGATGAAAAGCTGAACGATATAGTTGGCAGTGCATACTATGTTGCACCTGAAGTATTACACAGATCATATGCAACTGAGGCTGATGTATGGAGCATAGGTGTCATAGCATACATTCTGTTATGTGGAAGTCGCCCTTTTTGGGCCCGAACTGAATCCGGAATTTTCCGGGCAGTACTAAAAACTGATCCAAATTTTGACGAAGAACCATGGCCGGCCTTGTCTTCAGATGCCAAGGATTTTGTTAAGCGTCTACTTTATAAAGATCCACGCAAACGGATGTCTGCTGCACAGGCTTTATGTTAGTACTCTGTCATCTATAAGATGCTCGAGTTCTTGATATGCGATTAGTATCAGAATTTTATACTACCCTTTGTTATTGCAGGTCATCCCTGGATTCGTGATTTAAAGGACACAAGAACCCTTCTGGACATTCTTATATTTAGACTCATGAAAGCTTACATGCGGTCATCGTCTTTACGAAAGGCTGCCTTAAGGGTATGAATTTGGTTTAATTAAAACAACTTGATTCATCTTGAATAAAGTAATCTTATCCCTAAAGACATCGCTCATTTTTCAATACGATATTTCAATTCAATCCAAACAACATCGTAACCAAATTTTATTCACTGATTACGAATAAGGGTCGATAAACTCATGTCCAAAAGCTGTGTTCTTTTGCAGGCATTGTCTAAAACACTGGCTGATGATGAACTATTCTTTTTGGGAGCAATTCAGAATTCTCAAGCCTAACAAAGATGGTTGTATAACTTTAGACAACATAAAACGGTTCGCTTCTCTCGCTTTTTTACGCCTTTTGAGCCCTTCCAAACATAGTCTCTGTGTTTGAGGCCTTCCTTTATGTTATTCAACTTTTTTATCTTATGAAGGCCCTCATGGAGAATGGTACAGATGCTTTTAAAGATTCTCACATCCCTGATTTCCTTTCCTCGGTAAGTCCAGACCGCTCGCTACTTGTTTGTTGTATGTTTTATCATCCTGATTTACATCTAAAGTTATGATCTTTGGCATGTTACTTGTATGGTTGCAGTTAAACGTGCTTCAATATAGAAGAATGGATTTCGGTGAGTTCTGTGCCGCTACTTTGAGTGTCCATCAATTGGAGGCACTTGACAATTGGGAACAACATGCTCGTTCCGGATACGATATCTTCGAGAAGGCAGGCAATCGAGCTATAGTAATCGAAGAACTTGCATCGGTATCTAAATCATTAGTCTCTTTCTTTTGTTTCAAGACTTGACCAAATCCCAAAAACTTACATAGAATTGGTCGGTTTCAGGAACTCGGGCTTGGTCCATCAGTCCCGGTTCATGCGGTGCTCCATGATTGATACGGCATACCGATGGGAAGCTTAGCTTTCTTGGGTTTATTAGATTGCTGCATGGTCCATCCAACAGAGCATACTCCAAGGTGCCACCATGAGAGCTGCTCTATGCTTTTGTCTCTCTTCTTGCTCGGTTCATCTCGGGACAAACACGTGCCTTTGAATGGCAGGCTGATTCCTCGGGGTGCAAGAAAACACGTACTACCACACAGTTTTGGTCAAGAATTTACTCGCCGCCACGCAGCTCCGCCTGTGTAGTTTATTCCAGATTTGTTTGGCTTGACGCCACGTGTCATACCTGTGATTGACTAACAATTTGTTGAAGTTATCTGGAACCAAGTACTAGATGTGAATGCAGAAGGTATGTAGAGGAGAGAATGTTCTGTGTATAATGTATTATATTCTGATTGGGGGGAGGTAAGTGGGGGGTGCATCTAACAAGCACAGGTGCATTGCTATTGAAAAAATTTGAGATTACATCAAGTGTTAATTGTTCACAAGTCTTTCTTCTCTGGTTGTATACCCTGTTATATGATCTACAAAAATTAGACCCTTTTGTGTGTACTAACTATGCTTCCCCTGGGCTGTACTTGATATGTGAGCATGAGATACAAATATACGCGATATGTGGATGTGGGATTTTAAAAATTATAGGATACAAAATACGGGCTGACGATTTGTAACTAATGAAAATATAAAAGACCAAACTGTACATGGAGAAAATTACAAGGACAAAATAATAAATTTTGCTTCGCTTTCAATTAGTTTCTTTCATTACACATATTCAAGCTATGCGAATATGCATATCCGATTTTAAATCACTTAATTTTTCTGTATGTGTGTATTCTAAGTATCCGATGTATATTTATGTCGGTATATAT